>CM032446.1:137565292-137600292 GCA_019049505.1 Pachyrhynchus sulphureomaculatus
AAATGCATTCTGCAAGGAAAGGTTCAAGGCAAAAGAAGCATCGGCAGAAGACGAATATCCTGGCTAAAGAACTTAAGAACCTGGTTCAAAACATCCACCACAGGATTATTCAGAGCAGCAACAAACAAAATTATCATTGCTAGAATGATTGCCAACACTCGGTAACGGATAGGCACTGGAAGAAGAAGATTTCTTGTTAATGGTTCATGTTTCTGACCCGTATGTCATGATACTTTCAATGATTGTTCTGTATATTCTGACTTTGTTTGCTTTCGTTATGTGCTTATCCCATAATATTGAGTTTAACTGTCTGATGCAGATTCTTGTTTGTCCCAGTCTCGATTTCATTTCTTCTTCGGATGTTGCTTCTCTTGTTATTATGGTGCCCAGGTATTTAAATTTTCCAGTTCCTTTAATTGTTACGTTCTCTTCAATTTCTAGATCTTCTATTTCTCCTGTTTTAGTTGTTAGGTATTCCGTCTTATTAAAGTTTATGTCTAGCCTAGCTTTGTCATACTCTTCCTTCAGTTTCCTCACCATATAGTCGAGATCTTCTTCGTCCTGTGCTATGACGACTTGGTCATCTGCGAGACTCAAGCTGTATAAGTAGTCGTCTCTTACTGGGACTCCCATACCTTGACATTTATTCTTCCAGTTTTTTAAGTCTTCCAGGTAGATTTTAAACAGTGTCGGAGAGGTTGTACACTCTTGTAGTAGTCCTTTCGTTGTTCTAATTTTGGCCCCTAACTTATTACCAGTTTTTACTCTGTTAATATTATTTCTATATATCGCTTTTACTGCTTTTATTAATACTTTGTCGATTCCCACGTTTGACATTGCTTTCCAAAGGTGACTTCTAGCGACTGAATCGTAAGCTTTTCTTATATCGATGAAAGCTAGGTGGATTTCTCTGTTTTTAGCTAGTTTCTTTTCCATCAGTTGCTTTACTGTATATATGTGATCAATACAGGACTTCCCAGCGGTAAATCCTGCTTGGTCTTCCCCTATTTTGCCTTTTATATTGTTTTCTATCTTATTGTTAATTACTACTACTACTAATTGTAGTTTTATATTATTAATTGTTATTAATTTTTACTTATATAATCGCCTCACTTGGTATAAATAAAATTATTTTTATTTTTACGTCTCTCCCCAGTACGCACATAGCTATTTTCTTCTAAACTAACAACTTTGCTATTTCATTTTCTAACTTTTTGGTCGGTTGCATATTTCCGGTTCTTACACCCTTTCACAGATATTTGGAAAATTTGACTTACGAATACTTTAAATATCGGTGTATCAGTGTAAAATCATCTACACTGTATCTCGGAAACTAAATATTTCGGGATCTATATTTATAGGAACTTTTTTTTTATTTTTATGAGTATTCTTTAATATCATATTTAGTAACACCTTCAATCAAAATTTTTAGATTTGGTTTAAAAAATAGTAAGCAAATGAATTGCTGCATCCTTGAGAACACTTATTGTTAATCATTTATGCGAAGATTTTAAATATTTCTCTAATTATTGTAAATACATTTTACAAACAGGTGGCGACATATTTCAATCATCCGTCGCAGCCTCATTGCCTACCTTACCCTTCGAGGTACTGCAGAAACTTTACGACAGTTCACCGTTATGTTCAGACGATGGCCGTCTTCTGAGGAGAATAAGCATTACGACGGGTGTAGTCCAGTTGCTGTTAGCTTGCTTGGGCATACTAACACATCATTCGTCAGGCAACAGTGACAAGGATGGGCAAAAAAGATTTGAAAAATAAAGAAGAGAGGCAACTTTATTGGGCAAAAGGTAAATTACTAAAGCGTTTCATAGAAAATGTATGTATTTATCACAGTTTCCTATTTAAGTTTAAAACTACTGTTAATGAATTTGTTAAATATCGTATTTGTGCCATATTTTATTATTAGTAGATTTTTTAATAACGAAAACATAACAAAATCATAGTTTGATTAAGTGAAACTTCTCTTAAAAATATTTTTACATCCTCTAAGATAATTATTTATTTTATTTATATTTTATAAACTGGATTGATAAGAAAACACAATCACTAATAATTTTTAATTATTTATTTATAAACCAACAAACCTTATCGCCATTTATTTGCATAATTGACAATGGACAGCACACAAACCATCTACATACGTTATCAAGTCGTTAACGAGATTACCAATCTAATTTCTAATTTTTCCAAAATTCCGCTGAGTATAAATAAGGCAGCATAAAAAATTTAAAATAAAATTGTTCTTGTAAAATTACATGTACCTAACTTGAAACATACTTTTCTGTTGAAGGCGCAGTTAAATTATACAATTATTTTTAGCATACAGACATTTATAGAACTCGTAATTCTCGAAATACCAATATATCCTTTTATATTATGGTCCGTGCAATGCCGGATCGCATTTGTTTAGGTTAAGAACTTTATTGTGTAAGGTAAAACTAAGTGTATAAAAATATATTTTTCTCGGAGAGTAGAAAATCGGATATTTGTACAAAATATTTACCAAAAGTGGTTGTAACACAAAGTAAACACAATGGGGATATACAAGATGTTATGGAAAGCAAGGAAGAATCCCCAACTTAAATACATTTCCAAGAATATATACCGACATCTTAACTGAAACAACGTTTAAACGAAGAAAATATCTCCACGAAAAGGAAAAAAAACTGCCAAAATAAAGAATTGAAGACTCTTTTGCTTTTTCTAGATACCCTTCTATCATGAAAATTAAATGAAAAATTTACTATTTCTTGATTTTAGAAAATCTGAAATATTCTGTAACAGATGCTATTGAAGGTCTCGGCAATACATATTACAGGATTCTAAATGCTTTACAGAAACATAGTTATCACTCGTATAACGTTTTACCCGTGTAGCATTTAACCCAGCAGAACAAACTTACGTTTTAGGCTTTTGTCAGATGATAATGCAATGTATGGAACTGTTTAATAAAATTTTTTGGTTGGATAAGTCAGTTTTCTCAATAGCCAAAGTTTTTACTAAAATAGTTCACTTCTAGACTAACGAAAAGCCTCAAGCGATACGAGAAATAAAACCCTGGTTGTGCTTGGTGTGGTATATTGAACGGTAGAGTAATAGGACGTGCATTTTTTAATAAAAACGAAAATGGAGCAACATACTTGAAAATAACAATGGAAGATGTTGAAAATTTGATTCTACATAATAATAAGTAATTAATCTGGCAGCAGGACAGTTCTTCGCTACACAACATGCTCACAATAACCAATTTTCATCAAATAGCCCAGGTTTAACTGTGGTGAACACTTTTTTATGGAGATCTCAATTAATAATACCATTTTTTGTTTTGTTTTTTCATTTATATTTTGTGTTTTTAGTTTAAGTCAGTTTTAACGTGTTTGTATTACTATTTTATTTTGTTTCAAGTATTGTTCTAGTGAAGATGAGGTTATATATTCTTGGAAATTGATTTAAGTTAGTGTTTCTTCTTTGTCTTCTATAAAGTCTTCTATATTCCCGTTGTGTTTGCCTTTTGTTACAACCATTTTCAATTAATATTTTGTATCTATTTCATTTTTTACCCGCAAAAAAAAAACATTTTTATACTAACATTTCGTTTTAACTTGATACTAGGAAAATTTTTAACAGCGACAAATACCATTATCAATCTGCACCAAACGTGCAGAACCAACCTCGGTAGAGCTAGAAAAAGCATGTTTCTTTTTTATATTGCACAATATACCATAAAAATATATATTGGCATTTCTAGAATTAAGAGTTAATATACAGGGTGTACCATTTAAAATATATAAAGTTTGTGTCATATGTCAAAAACGCAATGCGCCTTTCTGTTCTAACTCCGCAGAAAATTCTTTAAAAATGCTACAATTTCTGTATTTAATATTTTGTTTAACCTTTTAAATAAACGAATCAGAAAGGTGATCCATTTCATCAATAACCCTATAGCAGATTATGTTTATTTTATTGCGTTCGTGGCGAAATGGTTTTATACTTTAAGGAGGTGGCCCCGCCTTGTTAAAAATAAGAACTCAGAACGCCTATTTTACTTATATATACTAACTATATAATTATCTGATTATTAGACATTGCCTGCTTGTCTTTGGGACTTTTCTCGCTTAAAAATTTTATTGGTGACTGTTTCAGTTCTTTAATATGAACTCATTGTCCATATTTTAGTTATTTTCATCGTATCCGGAAAATATATTATCTCGACATTGTACTAGTATTCCCAGTCTACAAATAAAAAAGTAGCCTGTACCTTGATCCAAGACTTCTTACATCCATTTTAGTTTTTGGAAAAATTCATTTTACACGTAACGCTGAAACAAACAAACAACATACTAACATTCTAAAATTTCTTGATTTGGCTTATAAATTTCCGAAAATAATCACCCAATTCTAAATTTATAAAAAAAAATATTTATAGATTCAACCCAAATTATAATTACAGTTATCGTATAATTTTCAATTGTTTCAGTTCATTTCGTAAATTAAATCGAATAACAGGGGCCGATTATCATTTATATAAATAAATACCACTGTGACATAAATGTAGCCTACTTTGAAAAAAGTATAGCTAGATTTTTTTATGTAGTGAAAGACTGATTTTTGTCAATTTTCACTTTATTTTGTTTTCCAAAAACTGTATGACGCGTTTCGCTATCACTGTAGCTTCGTCTGCTACAAAATGATATTTAAATTGAACGTTGTTACATTTTAATAAATACCCAAAGGTAATTAGGTAAAAAAATATTACTACGTACTAATGAATATTAATCGTATCGATGGGAAATCCGTTCTGAACTTCAATTGTTGTATAAATTAAGCAAAGGTGAGTGACCATGGGTTAGATAAGTATCTTTCTGTTCGTTTAAGATGATATCTGAATTTTTAATTCTATTTATTTCTAAATTTTCCAACAGGGTTAATTTGACTGCTTTGTTTTGTAGTATAAAATTTTAAATTTGTCGTCAAAAAGATGATTAGATTCTGTTAAATGATTACTATACGCTGAATCGGTTCTGTTTTTTAAATAACTTCTTTTATGCTCTAAAATTCGAACTTCGAAAGAACGATCAGTCTGACCTATGTAACTTTTAAGACAAAAACCACAATTTACCTAACCTGAACTAATACACTCCAGATTTTTTTGTTCTATTTTGTTTGCCTTTTGCATTTTTAATAAATTTTCTCAATAAGTTGTTTGTTTTAAAAGCCGTTGATATTTATTTAAGTGATTCTTAATAAATAATAATTCTTTGAAGAAATCTAGTGTCACGCAAAATTTTATTTTAAAAGTTTTTCATAACAAAAGAAAGCTATATCCAACACATTCTTTTATATAATGAAAATATATTTAATGTTAGATCGTTGTATATATTAGGAACGTGTATATATTTTCACAAGGAAATAAGTTTAAGTACTATGTGAATCACCAGCACGAAACTAGAAATAAGGTGCAAAGGAATCTTAAATTTTCTCTAAATCATAAAAATATTAACCTAAGATTTCTAATTTATCTTGGACCAAAGTTATACAATTTAGTGCCAGTTAGCATTATAAATATCTCCAAGTGAACCATCTTTAGTAAAAAGTGCAGGACCTATATTTTCCAAAGAATTGCTAATTTTATGAGAATCTTTAACTAGCTGGTGTTTTTATTGGGTGTCGTGAGTTGTGTCTTGTTCTAGCCTATTATTACCTTGTAGTTTTTAGTTTTACATTTAACATTAGACTATTGGGATTGGTTTTTTTTTATAATACTAACTGGCACATATAACAGTTTAATCAGCTAGGCGCCAAAATTTAAAAGAATATAATGGTAAATATAATAGTTGGAAGTAGAATTAAGTGTAATATTGTTAAATGTTGTGTCATCATCAATAAATCAATCAATCAATTTTTTCTGATTTGTTACCAAAATAGGTTAATATTTTTTATCCGTGTCTTCTTCCATTGGGTATACTAATCATTTTTTGACAATTTTAAAATTTTACACATACAAAACAAAGGAGTCAAATTAAACCTGTTGGAAAATTTAGAAATAAATATAATTAAAAATTCAGATAACAGAAAGATACCTACCTAACCCATGGTAACTCATCTTTGCTTAATTTATACAACAATTAAAGTTCAGAATGGATTTCCCATCAATATTAATTAGTGCGTAGTAATAATTTTTATTACCTACTTACCTTAGGGTATTTATTAAAATGTAACAACATTCAACTTAGATATCATTTTGTATCAGACGAAGCCATAGTGATAGCGAAACGCGTCATACAGTTTTTGTAAAACAAAATAAGGTCAAACTTCGTTACGGGTTTTTTTGGAATAGGCTTAAAATGGTCTAATGTTGAAAGACGTACGAGAAAATATCGGGGGGAGGCCGTTCTTACACGTTTTTTTGCATATAAATATTGATACATAAGCGTATGAAAGTACTATGTTATTGACAACCACTGATCAAAACTGCTCGGGAGAACTCGGTTCGTTTAGCATATGCGCCGAGATGATTATGATACATTTACAGTGAAATTTTCTTTGCGGAAAACAACACGAAAAGAACAAATCACAAGTTTTTTTTTGGAATAGGCCTAAAATGGTCTAATTTTGAAAGATTGATGAAAAAAATCGAGGTAAGGCTGTTCTTGCTAACCTGAACTAACCTTGGTCTCCAGTCACTAATATAGCACGTATATCACATTAAGGTAGGACATATTTTTCATTATTTAATGTATTTTGCAATTGTTGATTATTTGATTCAGGTTAGTTCAGGTTAATAAAAAGGGTTACTTCCCGATTTTTTTCTCATAAATTTTTCAAATTTAGTCCATTTTAAGCCTATTTAAAACAAAAAAAAAATCCTTTTTCTAAAAAGCCCGCTTATGGAAATTTTACCAGAAGTAATGACAATAAACAATTTTGTGATAAGATTAGATTACAACTGAAAACAATTTAATAATTTTTTGAAAAGATTAGGCTGCCCTCTACATTTCACCCATTAGGGTGAACGGAGCCTATTCTTCCGAAAACAACTGACAGTATCGATCAGTGGTTATCAACAGTTGTCAGTGATATAGGTTAATCTTTATTTACCAAAAAAGTGCAAAAATGGCTTCTCCCGATATTTTCTCGTAAATCTTTCAAAATTAGACCATTTTAAACCTATTCCAAAAAAAAAACATCGTTTTCTGAAAAGCCCGCGTAACGAAGTTTTACCCAAAATAAAGTGGAAATTGATAAAATCAGTCTCATTACATTCTTTATGAATTTCCATCAAATAACAGCCACAACAATCCCCAAAAAATATTTTTTTTTTAAATTGTACATAAATCACTAGCTATAGTTTTTTAATACCTCCAGCTAATATTTTTTCCTAATTAGGTTAACAAGAAAAATTTTGACATTTTTTGTAATAAAAAATGATGACAGTGTCAGTAACTAATACTAAATACCAGTTAATGACATTTTGTAGAAAAAGTAAAGGTACATTTACCAACTTAAAACAAAAAAAAAAATGCAAAATAACTTGTTAAGTTCTATACAACATAATATTATTTAAAACCGAGGTTAATATACTAGTGTAGTTTTCGTTATTCTCGATTTATTAATGAACGGTATCAGTAACTGATATTGAAAAAAAAATGTTGCTTGAGTAATTTTTAGGTATATTTTTTTCCTGAACAATTTGGCAAGATTAATTGTTATCATTTTGTATAACAAATAGTTTTGACAGAAACATTAATTAACAATCAAAGAATTCCAATTCTGTAACGAAGTTTTACCCAAAATAAAGTGGAAATTGACAAAATCAGTCTCATTACATTCTTTATGAATTTCCATCAAATAACAGCCACAACAATCCAAAAAAAAAAATATTTTTTTTAAATTGTACATAAATCACTAGCTATAGTTTTTTAATACCTCCAGCTAATATTTTTTCCTAATTAGGTTAACAAGAAAAATTTTGATATTTTTTGTAATTAAAATGATGACAGTGTCAGTAACTAATACTAAATACCAGTTAATGATATTTTGTAGAAAAAGTAAAGGTACATTTACCAACTTAAAACAAAAAAAAAGCAAAATAACTTGTTAAGTTCTATATATATATTATTTAAAAACCGAAGTTAATATACTAGTGTAATTTTCGTTATTCTCGATTTATTAATGAACGGTATCAGTAACTGATATTGAAAAAAAAAATGTTGCTTGAGTAATTTTTAGGTATATTTTTTTCCTGAACAATTTGGCAAGATTAATTGTTATCATTTTGTATAACAAATAGTTTTGACAGTAACATTAATTAACAATCCCAGAATTTCAATTCTGTTACTGATTTAATGCAGAAAATATAAAGAAAAATTTAAAAACTTAAGATAATAATCTAATAAGAAAACGGTAATTTTCATACAATTTAAATACAAAATTTCAAATTTATAAATTCCTATATTATTTTTATAGGTACCGGTTTTGGAACTGGTTCAACTCAACAAAGTTGGAATGTAGAGCAAGCGCTAATGAAACAAAAAAATGAGGAAGAACATGTAACCGTGCTGCTTCAAGTTTTAGCCAGTTACATCAATCCAAATGATGAAGCTGGTGAAGAACTTTCCGGAAATGTTTTACCACCGCAATTTACTGAATTTTTATCCAAAAGGTACGATTAATGATTCAGCATCCGTGAAAACGCAATAACTTTCGTACGAAGATGTTTGCTAAATTAGTCTAGCTAACTTTAAACTTTGCTCTAAATTTTCGTATTTATGAGTGAAGACTAACACTTATTTGGACACAGTATACATTTTTGTCTGTTTCACTCCAACATGGACCGATAAATTACCGGTTCCCTTTTATGCAGTTATACCAGTAAGTCACAGGAAATAACCTGATAAGTTCTTTACCACTTATGCTTATTTGACTAAACAATAGCTGAAGTAATAGACCTGACATATCTCAAAAATTGACGAGTTATGACTGCTATTCCGCTTATTACTAACCTTTATATTATAATTCGCTGCTAAATCTATTATTAAATTATTTAGCCATCTGGCTTATTAAATTACCAACTCGGACTTTAAAATAATAACAAATTTAAACATTAAATTTATTAAAAACAGGGGTTCTATGTCAAATTGGAGTGATTCGACGTTTCGCTTACGATTGCACGAGTCATCTTCGGTTATCTTTACTCTTCGAGATTAGAGCGATGAATTAGAACGAGGAAATACAAGTCAAGTATCACCGACCGGGGTTCACCGAACTAGAAGTTGGTAAATTTCGATTGATTCCTGAACTTTCGTTTATAAAAATTAAAAACAGAAGCTAGAACTTTGGTTACCCTTACCTTGGTTATGTGATCTGTAGAGTGTTGATGTGCAGCTAGAGCTGATTTTACAATTTGTTTCTTTTTAATACACCCTTCATATTCCTTAGGCCTAGTTGCTATTGATTTTCCAGTTTCTTCAATTACACCGTATCTCATGAACAGGGAATTTTATAGACACCTGTTTGTAAATGAATTGCATTTTTGCATTTAAGCATTGTCCAATTTTCTTACTAGTGAAGATTGTGCGAATGTTGAATCTTTTAAGTAATTTGGTTGTTTTTCTGTAGTATCATGTATATAAAGTAAAATTGCACTATCTACTAGTGGATCCTTATTACTGTTTTGCCTGGTGGCCAGATTTTTAAATCGTTTAAACGAACGTTTAATATCATCAGTATAAGGTACTGGTCAATTTATCTATTTCTAATAAGGTAGATTTTTCTTCACATATTGATAAAGCTCTATTTACTATTTGGTTTATAACAGATAGTTTTTGAGAAGGATGATGGTGTGAACTCATATATCTATTGGTGTGAGTTGGTTTTCTATAAACCGAATGTTTCAAGATGCCGCTACTTCTTTGTTCCTATACATCTAGAAAAGGAAAGGTAGCATGTGATTCGGTTTTCATTGTAAATTTTTTGTTTCAATGTTATTGATTAAGGTGATTCAAAAAGGCATTCAGGTTTTCTTCATTATGTGGCTAGACAACAAATGTGTCATCAAAACTTCTGCAGCAAAATTTTGATTTGAGAGGGCTGAGCTCAAGACACTATCTTCAAAGGATTCCATAAAAATATTCGCCATTACAGGAGACAGTGGAGAACCCACAGCTGCTCCTGAAGCTTGTTCATAAAATGTTCCTTGGAAAATAAAATATGTAGACAAGACATGCTTCTATTGTCTATGTCATTAATTTTTTTTTTGACAATTTTCTATATTAATGTACTCAAGTATAGAAGATAACTCTCACGCAGGCTGCTACTATGCGATCTGTCAGGCAATCAACTTCATGTAAATAGGAAATAATATAAACGATAGATTTATTAGTAACTGGTGGTAAAAATAAAAGGCGTTGTGTATTAACCACAATTGAACTTCTTGTTTGTTAACAAATGACATAAATAAGTGGTATTAAATAAATAATAAAATTTGACAATAGTCATTTGACTTATATATATATATATATATATATATATATATATATATATATATATATATATATATATATATATATATATATATATATATATATATATATAATTCATATTCATTCATTCATTTAAATTCGGAATGAAAGAAGCTTTTATTCTTTCATAGAACGAGTTCTGGTATATCTCGGGTAACCAAAAGCAGAAAATAAATACTCCAGGCTTATAAGTTTATTAAGTAAAAAATATTAAAAATCATTATAGCTCACTTAATAAGTATGAGAGAGAAAATAAATGGCTTTTTGCTCTAAAGAGCACGAAAAAATATTACTACAAAATTTCCGTGAAGTATTAAAGATATTGTCAGAAAAAAGTCTCAGGGTTTATCCTGTATCTTTGAACACTTCAATTCTATATTCAGAAAAAAAATAACTACTTCTACTAAAAAAAGTAAAAAAATGAAAACTTCAAGAATATGCACTAAAAAATATGAAATAATATTTTTTTGGTTCGCTTTTTAAAGTCCACACAAAAATATAAATCTGACATATCTTACAGTTTTTAAACAGCAGGATTTTAATTTAGGTATGTACTTTTTTATTTTGTGTACAACATTATATTCATAAAGCTTACCATTGTCCATTTCATTTATTTCATGCTTAATTTTTTTACCTACTACATAAATCTAAAATGGTTAAATACCAAGTAAATATAACCTAACCTGAACTAAAAAATAATTATTTTAAATTCCTAATACAGACAACTGAAGGAGAAAGACCCTGATAGAGCACTGGAACATTTAAACAAGTAATACGCAAGAAAGCAGAACAGATCTTTGGAAATACAAAAACAAACCAAAAACGGAAAAGAACAGTTTGGGGGAATGGAGAATTGAAAGCAGTGACAAGACAGAAGAAGGAGACATGAAGAAAATACAACAGAACGAGGACAGAGAAGAATAGGAAGGAATACATCAAACAGAGAGACAAAGTAAAATTACAAGTAAGAGAAGCAAAAAGGAATAACTGGAAGAAATTTGGAGAAAAACTAAACCAGCACCACGAAAGCAATAATAGAGTATTCTGGAGCAGGATAAGAAGGAGAAAGGAAGTGAGGGGCGTGAAAGATAAAACACATCAAATAAAGACCGCAACCACAGAGATACTACAAGTATGGAGAGACTTCTATGGAGAAAAATTTAAACGGGAAGATGAAGTCACAATTCCACAAGCACAGAGATGAACTGGAGGGGGGACTTCGAAAGATCAAAGAAGGAAGAGCATGCGGATCAGACGGAATAGACCCGGAAATGATTAAATGGATGGGAGAGGAGGGCAGAGATGTGCAGAACAGCATGGAATAACGAGAAAATCCCCAAAGAATGGGAGGGGAATTGAATAGTTCCCATACACAAAAAATGAAATTAATCAGAAAATTCGCGGAACCGCGGATAAACTAGACGAAGAATAGACAGCATTTAGAGGAGGGAGACGGGATAATATCTTTGTAATAAGAAACCTGATAGAAGAAAACAACGAGGCTAACGAAGAATCGTTTATTATGTTTATAGACTTATATATATATATATATATATATATATATATATATATATATATATATATATATATATATATATATATATATATATATATATATAACACATGGGCTGAAAAGTCCCGGGCCTAACACATAGATGGCGCTAGTTTCATCGCAGTCACCTTTTTTTCAGTTAATACTAACCTTCAAAAGACAGCTGTTAAAATTTCATGATATTCTATTCATTAGTTTGTGAGTTATTGTGCTAAGAGTGACGCTACTTTTGTTATTTTCAAAACAATGGATCAAAAACAATTTCGTGTTTTAATTTTACACTGCTTCTTGATGGGAAAAAATACCGTTCAAGCGAAGCAATGGCTTGAAAAGTGTTATGGGGACTCCGCTCCATCAGAAACAACAATAAAACGTTGGTTTGCTGACTTCAAACGTGGTCGTAGAGACACCGATGATGCAGAACGCAGTGGACGTCCAAATGAGGCGGTAACACCAGAAAACATCAAAAAAATCCATAAAATCGTTTTGAATGATCGAAAAGTGAAGTTGCGTGAGTTAGCTGACATCGTAAAGATATCAAAAGAACGTGTTGGCTTTATATTGCATGAGCATTTGACTATGAGAAAGCTCTGTTCAAAGTGGGTGCCGCGTTTGCTCACTGTTGATCAAAAACAAGAACGTGTTGATGATTCTGAGCAGTGTTTGGCCATGTTTAAACGTAACAAACCGGAATTTTTGCGTCGATATGTGACAATGGATGAAACATGGATCCATCACTTCACTCCGGAATCAAAACGATCGTCATCTGAGTGGACAGCAACTGGTGAACCTCGTCCAAAGCGCCCGAAAGCACAACAATCGGCTGGAAAGGTTATGGCCTCGGTATTTTGGGATGTGCGTGGTGTAATATTCATCGACTATCTTGAGAAAGGAAATACCATCAACAGTGAATATTATATAGCGTTATTGGAGCGTTTGAAGGCCGAAATTGCAAAGAAACGACCGCATATGGCAAAGAAAAAAATTTTGTTTCATCAAGACAACGCACCGTGTCACAAGTCAATCAAAACAATGGCAAAACTACATGAATTGAACTTCGAATTGCTCCCACATCCACCGTATTCGCCAGATTTGGCTCCCAGCGACAACTGGCTGTTCGCAGACCTGAAAAAAATGCTCGCCGGTAAGAAATTTCGCACGAATGAAGAGGTTATCGCTGACTGAGGCCTATTTTGAGGCAAAAGATAAATCGTTCTACAAAAGTGGTATTGAAATGTTAGAGCGGCGCTGGAATGATTGCGTTGCTCTTGATGGAGATTACGTTGATGAATAAAGCTAATTTTGAACCAAAAAAACCGTGTTTTCTTTGTTAGGCCCGGGACTTTTCAGCCCATGTGTTATATATATATATATATATATATATATATATATATATATATATATATATATATATATATATATATATACTTATACTTATTTATCGACACGGTGGAGAGGTCAGTAATATGGGGAATAATAGATGAGTTGGGATCCTCAAGAAATATTATTGGAATAGTTAAAAGCATTTACAATACAGTTTACGGCATAGTAATACTGAATGGGAAAAGATCTGAAAAATTTGAGATGAGAAAGGGAATAAAACAAGGAGACGGTCTTAGCCCACTATTGTTTATATTAGTAATCGACAAAATGATTGAAGGAAAAAACAACAAGACTCCAGACAACCATAGGATACAGGCAGATGCTACCGATCCAACTCGATGAAATACTATATGCACGTGATATAGTGCTGATCGCAGCCACAAAGAGCAAAAATCAAGACACTGATGGACATTTGGACGGAATAGATAGAAAAAATGAAGATCAAGGTTTTTTTTTATGGGTCTAGCACCCGTGCTGCAGGGAAGTCCCTAAAGCACTCCAGGAGCGGTATGTGTGCGGAAAAAGCGATTCACGTTGTTCTTGAATTGCTATAAATTGTACTCGGTGGGAAACACAGCGCTGGGCAAATTATTCCAAAGGGATGATGTTCTCCATATAAAAGACTGCTTGAAAAGCGTTGTACGCGGAGTAACAAGATGTGAAGCACCAGCGCGACGTGTATTTCTAACATGCACCGCTTTGGAAGGAATTAAGCGGGCTACATCCTTCGAACACTTTCCATAAAAATACTTGTAGAACAGACTTAAGTCGCCAACCGTTCTTCGATGTTCCAGCGAATCAAGGCCACCGGTCAATTCCGGGTCGCCAATCAGACGGACAGCTCTTCTCTGAACAGAATCCAACAAATGCAGTGTATGTTTGGGAGCGGAGCAGTATTCCATAGTTGGTCGAATTTGAGCTTTGTAAAGAGTTAACAGTTGTGGGGTGTAAAGCTTTCTGGTTCGAAATAATATTCCCAACTTTTGAGAAGCTCTTCTTGCTATGCCTGCAACATGTTCATGCCAGGACATATTTACTCCCAAACTGACGCCCAACAAATTGAGCGACGATGCTAGGGGAATGGAAGTACCCCGACATAACTATGTCGGGTTCAGCAACGTTAACTTTTTTAGAAAAAACTGCCGCCTGGGTTTTTGTAGCGTTAAATTCCACTTGGTTACTGTCACCCCAAGATAGAATTTCTTCCAGGTCTTTGTTAAGTTGAACGACCTCCTGCTGTCTGCGGATATTCGCCTGAGTAGCCGATGTCGGAGCGTTCAAGTTGAATGAAGAGACAAGCGTACTGTCATCTGCAAAGCTGTAGATTGGATTCTCGATCTTTTCCAGCAGATCGTTAATGTAAATGAGAAAGATAGTAGGAGACAGTATGGAGCCCTGGGGCACACCGGCGTTGATGGTGAAGGTGTTAGAAACAAATCCGTCGACCGCCACTCGTACAGAACGCTCTCTGAGGAAACATGAGAGCCACAAACAGAACCTTTCAGACATACCATAAGAGCGTAACTTAGCCAACAGTCCATCGTGCCAAACACGGTCGAATGCCTTGGATATGTCGAGAGCAACCGCTCGAGATTCTCCAAAGTGTTCAATTGCGTTGTTCCAAACATGTGTTACATAAGTCAGAAGATCTCCTGCTGATCTATGTTTACGAAAACCATACTAGTGATCGCTAATAATATTGAATCGTTCAAGATATTTTAGAAGATGCTTATTAATAACCTTTTCCATGACTTTCGATATTATTGAGAGCAGTGCGACTGGTCGATAGTTATTTGGCAAGGTCTTCTTGCCTTTTTTAGATATCGGCTGAACTGTGGCACATTTCCAGCAGGACAGAAATATTCCCTTTCTGTAGGATAGGTTAAAAAGTCTACAGAAAACTGGTGTTAGTTCCCTTGCACAGTTTTTGAGAACCATGGCAGGTATTCCGTCAACGCCAGAAGCCTTTTTGGTGTCTAGCTTCATTAAAATACGCTTTATGATGCGCTGTATGGGAATAGTAGGTGGTGTTTTTCCTTGGAAATCGACAATAGAATGTGAAGCAAAGAGTTCAGCCAACAAGTTCGCTCTCTCAACAGGTGTGGTTGCAATGGAATTATCTGGCCGTGTGAGTGGTGGTATGGTGGATTTGGTAAAATTTTGACTTACTGCCTTAGCGACTTCCCCCCAAAAGGACCTGGAATTGTTGGGACAAGCGAGAAGTTTGTTTCTAATTCGTTGATTGTGCGCCTCCTTGGTTTCGTCGATAATTTCTTTGCATCTGTTCCGGGCACAAACAAAGGTGTTACGATTTATGGTGTTAGGATTTTCACGCCATTGTCGGTGGGCAATATGTTTAGAAGCAACAGCTTCTTTGCATTTTCGGTCAAACCAAGGCTTGCCGTTGGAGGAGCATTTCTTCGAAAAAGGGATGTAAGCTTCCATACCAGCCAAAATAACATCGGAGACCTCCCTGGCGCAGTCAGATGGGTTATCGGATCGAAAACAAACGTCCATCCAAGGGAAAGTTCGAAAGTATTCCATGAGATCTACCCATTTAGCAGATTTGTAGTGCGCGGCCTAGGCGCCTCTCTGCCACTGATTGGCAGGATACTCGATGTCGAAAGCAGTTTATGGTCGGAAGAACCTAACGGCGGATTTACGGTGACCGTGTAAATCTCCGGATTGGTGGTTAAAAACAGATCAAGAAAACTGGCGAACTCCCCGTCTTGATCAGGAATCCGTGTTGGTTCGTCAATAAGCTGAGTTAAGCCACAACTGATTGAGAATGATTCAGCTTTACGACCTTGTTCGTCGGTAGTATTTGTATATCTATGCCAGTTGATATTGTGGACATTAAAGTCGCCCAGGATGGCAATTTCGGCACTTGGATAGTTAATTTGTAAATGATCGATGGTGTCTGCAAGAGAAGCGAAAAGTGTTCGAAAATTAGTATCACTTAATATAGGAAAAACTAAATATATGATAATAAATCAGAAAATGCCAGGGACAACAAGTAGAACGAGTAACAGCATATGAATACCTAGAAATTTTGGGAAAATAGATCTAGAGATAACAAACAGAGTAAGGAAAACCACAAAAATATACTGTGCTCTCAATAATACAATATTTGGGAAAAAAAAGAGATCGAAACAGGTATATAATAAACTAGTAGTACCAACGCTTCTATACGGATATGAGTCCTGGGTGAGTGTAAACAAACACGAGAGTGCGGTGACAGCAGCAGAGATAAAACAACTGAAAAAAATAGCAGGAAAGACAAGGATGGATAGAATAAGAAATGAGGACATCAGGCAGCAACTAAATCAAGAAGACACAGAAGGGAAGAAAAACAAGAGAATATCGAACTGGTTTGGACATGTAATGAGAAAGGACAACAACAGATTGGCGAAGAAGGCAATGGAAGCAAGGACGAGAGGGAGAAAGAGGAGAGGGAGACCAAGAAAGACACGGATACAACAGGTGGAGGAGATAGGGACACCAAAGGGAAAACACTGAATGACATGAGGATGCTGGCCGGTGACTGGAAAAACTGGAAGAGATGGGTGGAAGAATGCACAAGAAAATCCGACGCCCTCATGGGCAAAAGGAATAGAACAAGAAGAAATTCCTAATACGCCATACCAAACACTCCAATACTAATTTGTTATATAAACCGGTCGGAATTAAAAACCGTTAAATACATCAAAGGAACCACTCGACAGAATAGGAACCTCCTCCTTTTTTGAAGTCTTAAAAATTAGTTGAGAAAGCTGTGTCAATTACAACTTGAAATTTGACGAAAAAAACACCGTCTTTTCAAAATTAAGTTGAAATAAATCTTGTGACTTATTAGCTATACCGACCAACTCATACTTATATAAAATGTTACCAATATGGTCCAATATTCAGGCTGAAATAACTTCAGTTAATTTCAAATTCTCTTTCTGTTTTAGTTCGTTGCTTCCAGCTATTAGTTCTTATCTATGGAATGATTCAGTATTAGATATGGCAAGGCATATACCGTTGTATAAGTCAGTACTGAAAATTTTAAGGGCGTTAGCAGTCAGTTCTCAGTTAGTTGAATTACTACTACCGCAAAAATCCAAAACAAATGAACCATCGGTCAGTTCTTTACTCAAAAACATGAAAACTTGCGTGGATACTTATGCCAATAAATTAAGGTAAAAACTAGCTTAGTATTATTATATTTAAATTTATACAGGGTGTATCAGAATAGGTGCATAAACACTCGAGTATACATAAACTTCGAAATATTGGTTGCCCTAAGGAAATAAATTTTGAAATACTTTTATAAAGTATATATATATATATATATATATATATATATATATATATATATATATATATATATATATATATATATATAAATATAAATATATATATATATATATATATATATATATATATATATATATATATATATATATATATATATATATATATATATATATATATATATATATATATTTATATATATATATATATATATATATATATATATATATATATATATATATATATATATATATATATATATATATATATATATATATATATATATATATATATATATACAGCTTAACTGTAACAAATTTTGCTGACAGTTTCTCTATTGGTGTTACATGCAAGTTGTTTACTTATCAGAACTTATTTAAAAACAAAAAACTTTTTATACGTTTCTTTGATCTGTTTTATTAGCAAATTATTTATTATTTAAGAAATTTTAAATGTAGAGTTTTAATGGATAAGTTACAAAATATGTTTAATAAATAGTGTATACATTAATTTTTAACAGATGATTTTAGAAAATCATTTCAAGCCAAGGTTGAGCAACCTATATTATTTTATTTTTTTATATAGCAGAGAGATTTTTAGGCAAAACTGACTAATCTTAAGAACGCTTACTGCTGAGGAAATGATCTTTGGATATACATTGGATACAATGAATAGTTAACACATGTCTTACGATTTAAGCAAATTACAGGGATTTTTTAAGTGTCTCACCTAATTCACTATTTTCCTATTCTACATATCAAGAAATTCCTTTCAATATTAAACTTAATTTTTTATGAGGAAGCCAAATATGATAACAAAAAATTTATCATTTATCAAATTTGACAGATTACAAAACCAACTATATTTTTTTTTTAAATGGCACCCTTTACATATGAGCATACCACTACATAGCATTTTTCAGTCCGTTTACGAAAAGATACAACATTGATATTTATCTTCACTAGCTACCGATTTACAGGGCATTCAAGTTATTGAACTGAATTTTAACTTTTAAGCGGCTAAACCGATTTAGTATTTTTTTATTTAGGGTATCAAGAAAAATCTTACTAACTTAGTTGTTTGTGAGAAAGCCAAATAAGATAAGATAAAATTTGTCATTTGTTAAATTTGATAGTTCACAAAGTCAACTAAAATGTTTTTAAATAACTACATTTGAGCACGCCATTAAATATCATTTTTCAGTCCGTTTACAAAAATATGATAATCCGTCCGTTTACAAAAAACTTGATAATTATTTTCAGTCACTATCGATATAAAGAGCATTCAAATTATGTTCACTTTCAGGTGGCTTACACGATTTACTAGTTGACGTATCGAAAAAAAAAATCTATCATTACTAAATTTAGTTTTTTTTATGAGGAAGCCAAACATGATAACAAAAAATTTGTCACTTGTCAAATTTGATAGTTTATAAAGCCAACCCTGTATATCGGTAACGACTTAAAATAAATATCAAGAGTTAAAT
Source organism: Pachyrhynchus sulphureomaculatus (assembly GCA_019049505.1). Taxonomy (NCBI): domain Eukaryota; kingdom Metazoa; phylum Arthropoda; class Insecta; order Coleoptera; family Curculionidae; genus Pachyrhynchus; species Pachyrhynchus sulphureomaculatus. The sequence continues at coordinate 137,584,557 of CM032446.1, forward strand.
ATTTCTGCAAACGAACTAAAGAATGCTATTTATATCTTTATATTATATATTTTTGTAAGCAGTCTGAAAATTTCTGTTTCGCATGGTATGCTTATATGTAAAGGGTGCCATTTAAAAAAATCCTAGTTGGCTTTGTAGTAATCAAATTTAACAAGTAACAAATTTTTTGTTATTATGTTTAGCTTCCTCATAAAAAAACTAAATTTAGTAGTGAAAGAAGTTTTTCGATACGCCAAATATCGATAACAACTGAAAATAATTATCAGGTGTTATATATGTTTATAAACGGACTGAAAAATGATATTTAATGGTGTGCTTATATATAGAAGGTATTATTGAAAAAAAATTCTAGGTGGCTTTGTGAACTGTCACATTTAACAAGTGACATTTTATGTTATCATTATTGTTTTTCTTACAAGTGACTAAGTTAATGAAAAAATTTTTTTTGATACCCCAAATAGGAATAGTTTGTATTATTATTAAATATGTATGTTGATGTTGTATCCAAATTTTATTTTTGAATTTAATCTCGTTTTTCATTGACATCTTGTATATAAGTTTTCAAAAATGAACAAAAATTATATTAAATAAATCTGTTATGCTATGATAGTTTCCATAAATATTTTTAGTCTGAAAATTTGAAGAAAAATCTTGTTTGATAATTCTTTATTATCTTTACAGAGTGCAAAACACAAAATCGACCAATAATCCGGGAAAAGCAACGAAATCAAATTTCATAGAAAAAATAGAAGAATTGGAACAAGGAGAAGGTTTGGCAACCTTAATGCCTGATATACAAAATACCGCAAATTTAGTTGCTAAAGTTACGTTCGGAATGGTTGATGAGAGTGATTCGGATGGAGATAGTTCGATGGAAAGGCGAGTCATAGTTTCTCCTGAGCAACAGTATATGAGGGTGATGAAAGGCTTGCAGTTTGGTAGGTTTTAACATATTTTTTGATGATGTACTTAAACCTAGAAAAATATAGATAAATCTAGATAACCATCTGGCAAAATGTTTTCTCTGATCTATATTACTATTAATTTATACAGCGCCTTGCAAGGAAATATTTGCTCTTTTGGAAAATCAACCTATTTTTAAACACTAATTCGTAGCAAAAAAACTACTCATGAAAGAGGAGAAGAGAATAGAAACTTCATTACGAAGTCCTTGTAAGTGTCATATTTTAACCTTCAGAAGCCCAAGGACTTTGTTCCCGAATATCGAGCGAAAGTCCAAATTTTCTAAGATGTCCGACTACCGTACCAAAAATGCCACCTTTGCACATTAGTCGCGAACTCTTCAAATTTATTACGAATAGTTTAGAGAAAAAAAAAACAGTTATTGAAAGCAAATGTTATAGCCTTTTTAGTGTTCTGTACGGAACACTTAGGGATCACTTCAGTGTCTGTCCGTCTGTCACACATGATTTTCTCCAAAACTATTTGACATAAAAAATTGAAAATTGGCACAAATATAGGAATTGATTGCTCAATCAGAGCCGTATTGTTTTGAAAGTTAAATTTTGACTTATATCGTTTTAGGGGGTAAAATCGGAAGTGAAAAAAAAATTATTCAAAACTAATTTCGGGTGTGTTTTGTGAAGTCGTTGATCATTTTATGCCACCGTAACAAAAGTTTTATTTTAAAAACAATCACGGTACGGCACTTGACCGATTTTTTGTTTATGATTGAATTACACAAACGTTTTTTTTTTTTGCACTAAAATATAAATAATTTGAAAATATTTTTTCAAATTTTCGTGGATACCAATAATTTGTTCTTTGTCTCACATATGTCAAGAAACTAGAGGTATATAAAGTAATAAGTACTTACATGTTTACTCAGGCTTTATAAGTAATTTTGAAGATAGTGGATGTGCTCAAACCAAAATTATTCATAATAACACAGGTCAACATTTGATCTAAAAAAAACACTCGGAGCGGTATGGTCCTTATGGGATTTTTGGGGTCGCTGATTACGATGAGCGGGTTGGTTAACCTTCATCACATCAGATTCAAGGTCATTTGAAGGTCAAATCGGGAAAAAACCGTAGGAAAAATCTGAAAAATTTCATGCGTATGTTTTTGAGGCCCCTGAGTCCGAATCCGTAGTTTGTTTGACCTTACGCCTTTTCCCAGAGGTCATTTGAAGGTCAAATAGAGAAAAAACCGTAGGAGAAATCTGAAAAAATTTATGCGTATGTTTTTGAGGTCCCTGAGTCCGAATCCGTAGTTTGTTTGACCTTACGCCTTTTCCCAGAGGTTATTTGAAGGTCAAATAGAGAAAAAATCGTGGAAAAAATCTGAAAAAATTCATGCGTATGTTTTTGAGGTCCCTGAGTCCGAACCGGTAGTTTGTTTGACTCAAGCCGCCTTTCAGAGGTCATTATAGGTCATGTCATCATCAGTTTATGTTTATTTGAAAAATATGTATGGTCATTTTGCGTTGTTAAATTTAATTTTGTTTTTATCGTACACTTGCGAAGCATACAGAGATTAATTTACGGTACATTTTTATTGATTATATCTTATACATATCATTTTACATTTACGTTAATATATCACAATCAAAAATGTCTTTTATGCTGCTCGGTCATTACAAGGGAATTAATATGTGAAATATAAGCTAAATAATGGCAGGTAGACTGATGCAAGCAAATGTTTTAATACTGTTTAAAGGTACTTATTAGTAAAACTTAAAATATTGTTCATATTAAAAATAGACTATACAAATATTTTGACTAGTTTTGTGACTGTGAAATAGACTTTTAAAATCTAAAAAAAAATTGACCTAATTTTTGTACTCTCGATGTTCATTCCATATATCTAGTAAATTTAAAGTCCAACCCGACTGTGTTTCTTGAGGTATAAATGAAACATTGTGCGCTATGTTATGTTTAAATTTCGTTTTATAACTCAATTCCCAATACATTTCAAATTAATAATTCTAATGTCGAACAACCTTGTTATCAAGTAACCCTTAATCTGTATACTTCAATACTTAATCCTTGTCGACAAAGAAACTCTAATACCCAATATCTTTGAACCCAATAACTTACTTGTACAGTAATCCTTATATCTACTTATACTCTCATATTGTCTCATATAATACCTCAATGCGTAAGTTAACTACTAAAAATGATTCGGCTCATACTTCGTAAAGAGTCTCGAGTGTCCAAGTAGATTTTCGAAATCGCGCAGTCAGTATTTAATATGAATTAAGCATAAGAGTTTGCTTCTTTTAGTATTTATCAAAGCATGTTTGAAGTACTACTCTAAACGAGAACGCTTTCGTTTCTCGTGAAATAATCTTCGACTTGCTTTTCTTTTATGAGATTTATTTGATTCTCGCTTCAGGCTCCAGCAATAATCTGCCAACATGTTTATCCCCCAAACACCTTGATACCTTTTTTCAAATTCACTCAAGTCTTGGTACATCCTTTCTCCATGTTCTTCGCTAAAATCTCCGAGATTTTCAGGGAACCAATCAAGGTGTGAATGGAGAAAATGCAGTTTCAGACTCATTAAACACCCCATTTCTTTATAATTTTGTACTAAATTTCCAACAATATTTTTGTAATTAGGGTCTTTATGATTTCCAAGAAATTTAGTCGTCACCTCTCTAAAACTTCGCCAAGCTGCTTTTTCTTTGCCATTCATTTTCCTCTCAAATGCATCATTTTTTAGGACGTCTCTTATTTGTGGTCCAGTAAATATGCCCTCTTTTATTTTAGATTCAGAAAGATTAGGTAGCACTTTAAAAATATGCATGAAAGCAGGACTTTCGTTTCGGCTCATGGCCTCGACAAGTTGCTTTGCAATACCTAGTTTGATATGCAAAGGTGGAAGTAGGACCTTATTGGTTGATATCAAACTTGGACCTATGATGTTTTTTTTCACCTGGAATTAATTCTTGTCTCAACGGCCAGTCTTTCCTCACATAATGCTCATCTCGAGCCCGACTATTCCACTCACAAATAAAGCACGGATAAGAAGTGTTTCCAGATTGCTGTCCCAGTAATATTGTAAATATCTTTAAGTCCCCACAAAGTTCCCACTGGTTTTGATCGTAATTCAATTTTTACAATAGCAACTCAAAATTATGGTATTCTTCATCTAATATAACAGAATGAGCGAGCGGTAAAGGGGCATAAATATTTCCATTATGTAACAAGATAGCTTTTAAGCTTCTTTTTGAAGAATCTATAAACAGTCGCCAACCACTTGCTGTGTATTCTATAGCGTATTCTTGCACTAACCCTTCAATATTATGGCAATAGACTAGATTATTCATTTTAGTAAAATATTTTCTGAATGGACGTTCTCTCGAACGATAGACAGAAATTTTTGTTCCTGTGGATAGACAATTTTTTTCTTTTAGCCTAGATGCTAAAAGCTCTGATCTATCTTTCGAGAGACCCAAGTCTCTGCACAGATCACTTAATTCGTTTTGATTAAATGTTTCGGCTTCCGATATATAATTTTCCTCAACATCTGATTCTTCTGTGCTGCAATTTTCTCTTTCTTCGTGTTCGAATGTTTCATCTGGCATATCTTCATCAGTTCTTCTTCTTGTCCCAATTCATTAATTTCCATGATATGATCAGAATTTGTTTCAATAAGAACTGGTAAAGTCACAGATGTTACACGTGCATATGAAATAGAATCCTTATTCTTTCGGTTGTACCCTTTCAAGTTTGTTAAGCAGAAGTAACAGTCGGTGGTATGGTTTGTTGGGGGTCTCCATCTCATTGGCCGAGGACATACCTGGTTGTTAATTCTATATAGAACATTGCGGCATTTATGACATATAGATTTTGGTGTGTAAGAGTTATCCAATGAGCTTGTATCAATATGATAAATTTGGTGATATTTTACTTTAACGAATCTGAAAACATGAATTTCTTTTGTGGAATATACTCCCCACAAACAACACAAAAATTGTCGAGTTTAATGGAACATGACGAATTTCTTGTAGCATTTGACTCTACAGAGGCCAAGTTTCCCACCAATGTAGAGCTACGGTCGCATGATAACGACGCCTACGGGCCCGCTTTCCCACCCTGACCAGCCGCCGATTCTGGGTTTCCGGGACCCTGTCTCGTAATTTTTTTAGGAGTAGTCGCCATGACGGCATAAGCGCCGTAACCCAGGGACTTCGCCGGATAGTGAGACAACTCCGTTGCCCACCGTGACCACGTGGAGGTGCCCTGGGTGCAACTACACCTTAATACTGGAGTTTAAAGCGAGACTGAGCTAAATCTATAAAAAAGAAGAGAATAAATAATTTCGCGAGGAATGAAAAAGCATTTTATTGTCAAAGTAAAACTCCAAATATATATACAAAGATACTTAAAATGACCACCGTATATCTTTTGAGCATAAGATCATGCAGGATTTGAACTGAATGATCTGAAAAAATAATAGATGAATTTTTCAGATTTTTTCCACGATTTTTCCTCTGTTTGACCTTCAAATGACCTCTGGGAAAAGGCGTAAGGTCAAACAAACTACGGATTCGGACTCAGGGACCTCAAAAACATACGCGTAAATTTTTTCAGATTTTTCCTACGGTTTTTTCTCTATTTGACCTTCAAATGACCTCTGGGAAAAGGCATAAGGTCAAACAAACTACGGATTCGGACTCAGGGACCTCAAAAACATACGCATGAATTTTTTCAGATTTTTCCTACGGTTTTTTCTCTATTTGACCTTCAAATGACCTTGAATCTGATGTGATGAAGGTTAACCAACCCGCTCATCGTAATCAGCGACCCCAAAAACCCCATAAGGACCATACCGCTCCGAGTGTTTTTTTTTTAGATCAAATGTTGACCTGTGTAATTGTTCTCTTTGTTATACCAAGTCTGAAATATCCGAATCTCATAGTACCCAAAGAATAATGACACATAAACATCATTTCAGCTTTTTTTTTAATGTAGATTCGTAACTTTTAATGACAAAGCTAGATATTCACGTGATACATACTATTTAGATGCTTGTAGGCGTCATCTGAATTTTTTTTCAAAAAAAATCTTGGTCAACATTGATATCATCGGTGGTAATATAGAAGACAACTAATTTAATAAAATTAATATAGTCGTGAAATTAATCTTGTTTGTATATTTATTTAGCTTCATATGAAATGCTAGAAGAACAGCCAGATGGCAGCATCAAGTTTGTTATATCTCATCATTTTGAATCAATGGCTAAAGCCTCTTCAGAACAATGTCATCCCGCAAGAGTAAAGAGGATAGCACAAGAGACGGTTACTCTTTCAACTAGTTTACCTTTAAGTTATAGTAGTTCTGTATTTGTCCGATATGACACTTCAAGATTAGATGTTATGAAGGTATGTATTAATGAATTAGTTTTTTTTATGGAAAAACTTTATTATATAATTTTCGCACATAGTAATAATTCCACGTTGGTAATATCTCAAAAAATACTATTTGTTTTTTAGATTCTTCAAATTAGCAAAAAAATATTGAAATCTAGACTAGTTAGTTATGTTTGTTATGGTGTAAAGGGTATGCGTCGAGTTAAAATCAAATTACACTCTTGTGAGTGTTATCTGTATTTTCTTAGTGGTTTGTATACCCAAGTAGAAAAAAAACAGGCACTACCATAATAGCGATAAGAATAACGAACTTCAAATAACCTCTCTTGTAAGTTCCTAAATAAGCGAAATTGTTATCCTTAATAAAGCTCTTATTTTGTTTCCATACTGCGCAAGCTCCAAACGGTGGGCGCATGCTTCAAATAAACATAAAGACAGGGGCCTACCAAAATAAGCGTTGCAAAATTTCTGTAATATTTCAAAGGTTTTATACAGTGCAGGGTTGGAATGGGCAATAATGTCCTTCGAACCCTATAAGTCACCAGGCTTAGATGGCATATATCCGGCTCTTCTGCAGGAGGGGATAGATGGGCTGAAAAGGCCCCTAATTAATATTTATAGGGCAAGTACAGCCTTAAGATATGTTTCTGTAACTTGGGGCGAAACGAGAGTGGTTTTTATTCCCAAACCAGGAAGAAACTGACACATCTAGGCGAAGGACTTTAGGCCGATGAGCCTCGGCTCCTTTCTGATGAAGACTTTGGAGAGATCGGTTGATGGGTATCTGAATTTAGGTCAAAGGGCAGGTCGACTGAAACGGCACTGCACCATCTGCTGGGCGGCGTAGATGCGCACAATTGGCAAAGAGACTAACGGTTAATCCATCAAAAACCAATGCCATGTTCTTTACCAGAAAATACAAACCCCAAGAAATTGCACCTCTTAGTTTCTGGGGCAATGAACTGGTTTACATGAGCTTGGTGAAATACCTTGGAGTTCGTCTGGACCCAAAACTAAACTGGAAACAAGATTTCAACGCGAAGGTACCAGGCCACCAAGGCATATCTGGAAATGAAATAGCGGACGAACTCGTCAAAAGAGGCACCTTGGAGGAGCCACCTGAACAGGTTGTAGGAGTTCCCTTCGCTTTCGGTAAAAACAAAATCGGGGAATGGTTGGATAAAGAACATCAATTTTCTTGGACTACAGGAGCGGGGTGTCGTCAAGCCAAACTCCTTATGAAACAAACTACGACAGGCAGAATAAAGGAACTCTTGTCGATGTCAAAACAAAGGTTACGTCTGAGTATAGGACTTCTTACGGGACATGTAGCACTACAGGCCCATCTATACATCAAACTGGCTGAGCGGAAAACATGTCGGCTGTGCGAAAAACATGTCGGCTGTGCGAAGGAGAAAACGAGGACAGTATACACATTCTATGCGAATGTCCTGCCCTAATGGTCAGAGATATAGATACTGGGGTCAACTATTCTGTGAACCCAAAGATCTACAAGAGATCAGGGTGAGTAGCCTATGTCTTTTGGCAGAAAATGCCGGACTAGGACTGCAACCCTAGCTCGACTCAGTGGGGAGTCGCAGAAGAACTGTTAGAGCTAGGTGACATCAGGGACTCCAGGTACCACCCGCTCATTTTACTACTACTACTACTACTACTGCGCGAGCTCCAAACGGTGGGCGCATGCTTCAAATGAACATAAAGACAGTGGCATACCAAATTAAGCATTGCAAAATTTTTCGAATATTTCAAAGGTTTTATTTTATGTTACGTTTAGTCACATATATATTTAGTTTCTTTATCGGAATATTTTATTTCAATAGTCATAAAAACAACATTCATGCGACAAAATCAAAAATTATTTATTATTATTATTATAACAACTTTATACAATACAGATTGATTTACGGTGCTTTGTGTTCAGAAAATGCAGTATATAAATGTTATATACTCATTTACTACTAAACCTTACGGTTGGCTTGGTATTCTGCCTATTTAGTAAATCATTCTGCCCAGGGACGGATCCAGCCGTCTGTTGAGGGGGAGGGGGGCGATAGGCTGTTCTTTAACTTGATAATCTTTTTTTTACACTAACGACTGCACAGAAAATAGTATTTCCGTTGACCGGTACTAGGCAGTGCGTCGCCTCAAATTTCGGTAACTAGCTTGTACTCGCAGCGATAATTATGATACAAATGTGATTGAAGACCTTAAGGATCGTTCTAGTGACGAAACTCTAAATATTTATTATTTATCTATTCTATATCCCAAGTTTCACCTTTATGAAAGTTCCGAACGACGAGTAGAAGCAGTTGAAAATATCGCGCAAAAGTATAGTATGCTTGAATATAAATGGGTAGATGAATTAAAGAAATTAATTTTATCTGAATTGAGATCACAAATTGAAAATCCTTATAAATAATGGTAAAGAAAATGAAATTTCTAATACCGTGATAGATTTATTTAAGCAATGCGATCAAGATACATTTCTGTCTCTCCATTTTTTGCTTAAAATTTTAGCATAATGACGGAAGACAGGTTATGAGGATTAGACAGGATAATTTAAATGTATATAGCAACATTCCATTAGATGTAGATAATATTATAGATCGACACGCTGCATTAAGGAAACATAGAGTCGATTTTGTTGACTGAACTTTTTATATTATTATAGATTATACGTGTAAGAATAATTACATCTATTTTCACCTTCTATTTTTAAGCTTTTATAAAATATGTTACAGTAATTGTTATGTAATATAATTATTTAATTAATAATGTAAAAATATTATAAAACATTTTACAAATTATTGTATAGTTTTAATTCAACAACAATATATGTATATATATATATATATATATATATATATATATATATATATATATATATATATATATATATATATATATATATATGTTAAATATATTATGTTAACTTCATAAAGTTCTTTTCAACATTTCAATTCATTTTCAAGTTTCAACATTAAGCTATGTTAGGTTTATACTTTATAGAGTTATTAGGGTTAGCATATACACACTTTTATATTTTTACTATTCTACCCAGTTAGGGTTAGGTTGACCTGTGGGAGGGCGATCGCCTCTCGCTGGATCCGTCCCTGATTCTGCCGCATCATAAGCTCATTTCCGCAATAACCTTTAATGATCATTGCCCTTTGTTTTTTGGGTAAGGTATTTGGCTAAATTTTTTTTTGTGCATGTTTACTGTATGAGTTTAGGGTATTTCAAATTATCATTATGACAAAATTTCCGAAACAAATTGGGCAGATGGTAGTTGATGAAAATATTAACTTGGGTGCGCAAGACCATTACTCTTATTTGTGTAGTTACGCTCATTTGTGATATTGATTGTGTAAATAAGGGATTCTTTACTATTAATACTTAATAACAGTTAAACTAACATTAGCTGCAATGTTACAAGGTTGATAATAATTTAGAACTTCATTTCTAAATATCTCCATTATTACTAAGATTTAACAAAAAATTGTAAAGCTTTTTTTGTACTACAATATAGTTTAAAATATTTGCATTCAAACCTTTTACACCTTACATGTTAAATGTGATTTCGAACATTTAAATTGACATTCAAAAAACTTAATTGACGACCCAAAAAAGTTAAAAGCAAAGCAAAAACAACACGATGTCATAAATTTAATGTGTTTTAAAAAGTAACTTAAAAAATAATTTAATTTCAAAAAATAACACTAGAAAAACTAGTAATTAACATGTTAACATTTGTTATTATATGTACAAGTCTTTCCTACGATTTGATTTTATATTTAACAACAGTAAGTAATGTGGTTCAACTATTACAGAGTAGTACATTGTTCATTGTTTTACTATGTCACGCAACTCCTAGTAGAACAGTTATCCAAATAAGCAATCAAAGAGTTTTTTCAATTTTTTTAGGTACTCATAACGGGACCAGCAGACACTCCATATGCAAATGGGTGCTTCGAGTTAGATGTATTTTTCCCACCAGACTATCCTCTGTCACCAATGTTAATAAATTTAGAAACTACGGGACATCATACTGTCAGATTTAATCCTAATTTATACAATGACGGAAAAGTGTGCTTATCAGTAAGTTATTTTAAATTTTTTTTAATTTATACTAAAAATTTGCTTTATATACAGTTTCGATGTTTAAAAAATTTCTAGGGGCACAAAAAAAAAGACAATTATGTGTTCTTCAAACGAAAAGATTCCCACAATAACCAACTATTGTGGGATTGAAGCGGGATGGTTGTATGTTTAGCAGTGTAGTATGTATATGTGTTTTAAACGATCAGATTCACATATATATATATATATATATATATATATATATATATATATATATATATATATATATATATATATATATATATATATATATATGAATGGACGATGATCCAACGGTCAAACCTTGGGCGCCACCCTTTGGATTCACATGGTTAAGGGTCAACCGGAACCTCGGATAACTTGTTACAGTGGAAAAAGTCAGTGCTCATGTCGGCTACTAGCTAATGGTGGCCCCTCTGGTATACGCTCTGAAAAGCAGAAAGGGCAGCCGTTTACCAATGGTACAACTAAGTGAAGATGGTGGGTGTGGTGTGAGGCAGTATGCGCGAGAATGTGGCACGTAGTGGAGCGAAATTCGTGCGACGGATACTGGTGCGCACGGTGACATCATTGAAGCGGTGGCAAACGGCCACATTGATCAGGGGGGTTGGGGGGGGGGGGGGGGGGGGGGGGGGGGGGGTGGGGGGGGGGGGGGGGGGGGGGGGGTGGGGGGGGGGGGGGGGCGACAGACGTGAACCGGGGGAGGCGGATGACGGCGTGACCATCAGATAGACCAGAACACCTTAGCTCGATCGGTACAGCGCTAGACATTTCTTAGCAATAATCCCAGTCACTACAGAATGTCCTAGCTCAGTGGGTCTTGTGACGCAATTCATTCTTTTCTCAGCAACCCTCGGTCTCGTGATAAAGTTTATCAGGTTTTACCACGTACACTGGTCGATGTGTCGCCACCTGACGACGGGTGAACAGGAACGCGGATGACGACGGGTCCGCTGATTCCGGCGGAGTAGCTGTTTATTCCGAAGCGGTGAGCACTTTGCATTTTATTCAGTAGGCAGCGGTGATGGTAGTTCGCAGTCTACCTCTGGACTATAAGTAAATTAGTTTTGGTTCTTCTCCGACCCAACGTCGTTATCTCGGTTATCCACTAGGTTCTAGGTGTGCGTACGCGGTCAATTACGTGTATCTTTCTCTCTTGGTTAGTCGGTCAGTCTCATACCTACAAGCGTATATCTTTAATAGAAAAGGATCTAATAGTTGGCAATGTTGGACCAGATTAACTGCTTGGCTTTTAAGACGCAGATACTACTTTTTTTCTTTTGCGTTTTTCTCGAAACTACTTTTTTCAAACTGGTGGACATAGTATCTCGAGATCTACTGAACCGATTTTGATAAAATTTATACCACCTATTCTTTATAATATTATCTTGAAGTTAACATACGGTTTTTTCGATTGAATTCATTTCATTCAGTTCATTTTTAAAGCTCAAAATTTTTGTGTTATTTTCGAACGGCTGTAATTTTTACAAAAAAAAATTTTAAAATTTTTTCCATATGTGGTCACTTAGCTATGACCTTTCTTGACAATAAAAATGATTTGTTTAGTTTTCGGACGATTCTTGACTGAGAAAAAAATTCCACCAGTGGCGAGGATTGTCAAAAGAGGGTCCTACAAGATAGTTCATATATCCGCCATTTTTAAATATATATATATTTTTTAATTTGTTGTTGAAACTATATTGTATTTGTGAAAAGTAAAAATTATTTTATATATACAATAGTTGCGTCAAAAATATATATATATTTTATGCCTATTTTTCCAATCGTCAAGGTGGCGTAAGCCCTTAATGTTAAAGGCTTTTATTCGACTCGCCCGATAGAATGGAGAACTAGGCAGACGGTTAGTCGACAGAGACATTTAATAAAAAAATCACAATTCACCGCTGAAGTTGAAAACAACTTTCCGCTTCATTCGTAGATACGAGAGTCATAAGGGACAATGACAATAGAATCATTTTTGACGGATATCCAAAATTCACTCTTTCAAGCAGATTCTTAAACTATTTTTCCAATCACTCCATCAATCAAAAACACTAGTCGCCATGAAAAATAGAGAAACCCACATTAGCCATAACAGTTTCTTACAAATTAATCTAAAGAAACCTCTCCACATTTTCTAGAACAATGGATATCTAAAACACATTTTAAAAAAGTTTATTTTTAATTATGGTTTTTATGATGACCCCACTGATAAAATATCGAATTTTTAAAGAATACTAACTTATAAAAGTAGTGAAATAGAACTTGGACAATTCAGTTATTTAGTCATATTAAACAAAGTTATATATATTAACATCATAATGTATAAAATGCCCTGTTTGGACTGCTATTAGTGCTCATCAGAATCGGAAGCATTACATATCCAAAAGAACCATACCTATAAGCTCTATCAAAATTATATTGTCCCAGTTTAAACAAATCAATTCCAGGTGTATTTTTTAAAAAATACAATTCATAAAAAAACTAATCTAATAAAATGTTTAAAAATCAGGCAGCCAATAAATAAAAAGGATAAAACGAGCAATAAAATACACCAAATTATAACGTTCGGATGTATTTATCGGTGTAACCTCAAAAAATATAAACAAAATGCGTAAGCGTAAAGATTTACCATATTTTATTCGTCTGAAAACTCGGAGGAAACACATGACCATCTGAATGTTTGCTCTTATACTCACCGAACGTGTAGTCTTGTTTGTCTGACGGTTCTACAGCAATTATCTAACGTTACATCCGTAATCTTTTCACTGAATTTTTATTGGAGGAAGAAAGGTTAAGATTGAATTTTAGAGTCAATGACATAATGAAGTTGTTAATATATTAAGAAATTAGAAATGTAAAAAAATCAAACTTTTGTATAGAAGAATTTGCCCAATGTTTTTAATAAGTCCTCTAATTTGTTAAGAAAATACTCCAAATTTTTAAAAAATCTATCACTGGAATATCTTTCAATTCTTTCTGTAACGTAAATGTTTTCTTTTAGGTATTAAATACATGGCATGGTAGACCAGAAGAAAAGTGGAACGCTCAAACTTCCAGTTTTCTACAAGTTTTAGTTTCTATTCAAAGCTTAATTTTAGTACCCGAGCCCTACTTTAATGAGCCGGGTTATGAGCGAGCCAGAGGTAAGAATTAAGTCCGGCAACATTCCAAATAGAGTATATTTTACGGCTAGGCCACAATGCCGCTTCGTTTTAATACAAAAAAACTATGTGTGTTGATACATACTAAATAACGTTGAAGTCCACTGTTGTCGTTTTTACATGGTCAGTTTTATTCTGTACGTCACTGTGAGCGTCTTAACTCCTGTTTTTACTGGACTGCGTAGGCAAGAACTGCTATGTATGTATGTACTAGAAAACAAAACATTTTAAATCCTACTAAGTTACTACGAAAGTTATATCACAAATCTAATATAGCGGAGTTTGTCTAACATGAAAGGCAAAAAATGATTATAGCCCTAGTTTGGTATCAAATAAAAGGTCATTTACGAGGATTTCATATATGTAATTGAATACATTCTGGCAAAAAAACTTATTAAATTTTATATGTATATATATATATATATATATATATATATATATATATATATATATATATATATATATATATATATAATAAAGAAAGAAAGCAAAAAAATGTTGCCGTATCTACCAAAATTATTAAAAATACAATCTTAATTGGGGAACTCGGCAAATTTGGGCGTGATAGGAGATCACACAATTTTCATTAAGCCGCCAATATTTCGGTCCTGGATTGGGACCTTCTTCAGGGCAGAACTGAAAAGAAGAACAGAGCGTATTCACTGATAGTGTCTGGGACAACTTTAAATTAATGATGTTATCATTAGGTTGTTATAATAAATAAAATTAGTGTGGAACAAGAATAAGATATTAGTCATAATAAGTTAAAAAACTCACATGAGAAGTGCAAAGATTTCGTTAGCCTGAATGGCCATAGGTTGTACATAAAAAAGTTGTTTACATATAAAAGTTGGTTAATCCATAAAATATACAAAATATCCATAAAAACACTGTATACAAAATTCTAAAAAAACAAATTTAACACATGGATGTAATTGGGAACCTTGGATGTTAAAACCATCGTTAATTATTTCACTTGTGACCACCACATATGGCCACCGCCATTTAGAAACAAATGACAAGAACGACAGGAGACAGCTACCCGACAGAGATAAGGGGTTTAGTCAAGAAAGCTCAATTAACCAGATTGCAGGGTCGACACCTGGAAGGAACCGATAGAAAAGGAAGTACAAATATTGGACCCTAAGTGAGAGAGAGGTAGCCAATTGAGCGACCAAAACCACCCGGTATGTAATAGCGGAAGGATAAAACACACCCTAATTATAAGTAAATGGTGAGCGAGGGAGCGAGAGAGAGAGTGACAATAATGGGAGCAACGAAGAAGAAAATTATCTAGTGAATTAATTATTAATTTATTATTTTTGTTGGAATCTGATTAGAGGAAGAGATTGTTGGCAAAAAACCAATGAAGACTCGAGGCACCAGGAAGTGTTAGAGAGGTGACGCAAGGTACTGTCAATGGAATCTTTTGCACCTAGCGATTACTGTCTTCCTTCCATTGATCTCCTATCACGCCCAAATTTGCCGAGTTCCCCAATTAAGATTGTATTTTATATATATATATATATATATATATATATATATATATATATATATATATATATATATATATATATATATATATATATATATATATATATATATATATATATATATATATATATATATATATATATATATATGTATACATATATATGTATACATATATATGTATACATATATATGTTATACATATATATGTATACATATATATATATATATATATATATATATATATATATATATATATATATATATATATATATGTATACATATACATATATATATATATATATATATATATATATATATATATATATATATATATATATGTATACATATATATATATATATATATATATATATATATATATATATATATATATATATATGTATACATATATATATATATATATATATATATATATATATATATATATATATATATATATATATATATATATATATATATATATATATATATATATATATATATATATATATATATATATATATATATATATATATATATATATATATATATATATATATATATATATATATATATATATATATATATATATATATA
>CM032446.1:137601817-137649317 GCA_019049505.1 Pachyrhynchus sulphureomaculatus
TATATATATATATATATATATATATATATATATATATATATATATATATATATATATATATATATATATATATATATATATATGTATATATATATATATATATATATATATATATATATATATATATATATATATATATATATATATATATATATATATATATATATATATATATATATATATATATATATATATATATATATATATATATATATATATATATATATATATATATATATATATATATATATATATATATATATATATTATATATATATATATATATATATATATATATATATATATATATATATAATATATATATATATATATATATATATATATATATATATATATATATATATATATATATATATATATATATATATATATATATATATATATATATATATATATATATATATATATATATATATATATATATATATATATATATATATATATATATATATATATATATATATATATATATATATATATATATATATATATATATATATATTATATATATGTATATATATATATATATATATATATATATATATATATATATATATATATATATATATATATATATATATATGTATATATATATATATATATATATATATATGTATATATATATATGTATATATATATATATATATATGTATATATATATATATATATATATATATATATATATATATATATATATATATATATATATATATATATATATATATATATATATATATATATATATATATATATATATATATATATATATATATATATATTCATTACAACTTTTTTTTAGGAACCCCCGCTGGTTCGGCCAATTCGAAAGACTATAACCTGAATATCTGTCAAGCTACGGTACGATGGGCAATGTTAGATCAAATTGTAAACCCTTGTCCCTGTTTTAAAGATGTGATACATGCTCACTTTTATATGAAGAGGCATGAAATTTTAGCGCAAGTAGAAAAATGGATACAGGAGTTAGAATTAGAAACTAAGATAGAAAAGAAAAATTCTAGAGCTACAAAGAAAAATAGAAGCTCTTCTTTGGAAAGTTTTAAAAAGGTAAGTTGTTAACATGTTGTCGATATTTTTTTATGGGAATGGTCAAGTGATGCCTCATTGAAGTATTAACATTACATAGATACTAAAAATATATTTAATAAATTATTAAATTAAGCAAAAATTCTTTTTTTTTTCTAACGTGGTTTTTGCTCCTAACTTTAAACAGACCATTAAGAATGTTTAGAAGTGTTGAGATTCAAGGCGTCCGTAAGCTGTTAGAGTAATTATTTTTGCCATTTTAAACTTATATTTAAAACGTTTTAATATTTAGAATATTATTTTAATGTGAAAAGATAGTAAACGCTGCTAGTAAATGCTGCTAGTTCCCAAACGATAACACTTTAATCAAATATATTTATTTTAACTGTTTTACAAGATCTATAAAATTATGTTAAGAAATTAGGTTTGTTCTTTAAACGAGCAGCATTTTTTTTTTAATAGTTTCTTATTCTACTATTTCTTACGACGTGCAGAATATGTGGTAAAGAGAAAGGAACCTGTATGCACATAATATGTGAATGTGCATTATTTTATATAACAATAACCGTACGTTAGTCTATTGGCAACTATTTATAAACCTGAAAAAAGTATTTATTTTCAATAACGGCACAAGGCTTTGCTTATATTTCCTCTATATAGGATTTTTTAAGCGGCAACAGAATATGTAACTTTTTGCGTTAATCTTTCAGTTTAATACGAAGGTCCAATACTGGTTGGACAAATTAATTTGGCCTAAACCTTCTCTAAGTAAATTTTGTCTTATCATGAACAGAACGCAACAGATTCATCTATGTGTATCTTTTAAAGAGTAACATGTCATCATATATATGCACGATGTGCCTTTTTCAAAGCTCAACAAATCTCCATTTTATTGTTAAGTTAAAATTTTCTTCCACTGAAGCTTTAAATACTTAATAATCATCAAAAGATGGTATTTTTTTTATGGGTCTAGCACACGTGCTGTAGGGAAGTCCTTAAGCTCTTTTTGCTATGCCTGCGACATGTTCATGCCAGGACATATTTGCTCCTAAACTAATGCCCAACAAATTGAGTGAGATGTTAGAGGAATGGAGTGCCCCGCCATAACTATGTCGGGTTCAGCAACGTTAACTTGTTTAGAAAAAACTGCCGCCTGGGTTTTTGTAGCGTTTAATTTCACTTGGTTACTGTCACCCTATGATAGAATTTCTTCCAGGTCTTTGTTAAGTTGAACGACTTCCCGCTGTCTGCGGATATTGGTCTGAGTAGCCGATGTCCGAGCGTTTAAAGTGAATGAACAGATAAGCGTACTGTCATCTGCAAAGCTATAGATTGGGTTTCCGGTCTTTTCCAGCAGATTAATGTAAATGAGAAAGAGAGTAGGAGATAGTATGGAGGCTTGGGGCACACCGGCGTTGATAGTGAAGGTGTTAGAAAGAAATCCGTCAACTGCCACTCGTAAAGAACGCTCTTTGAGGAAATATTAGAGTCACAAACAGAACTTTTCAGACATACCATAAAAGCGTAGCTTAGCCAACAGTCCATCGTGCCAAACACGGTCGAATGTCTTGGATATGTAAAGAGCAACCGCTCGAGATTCTCCAAAGTGTTCAGTTGCGTTGTTTCAAACATGTGTTACATAAGTCAGAAGATCTCCTGTTGATCTATGTTTACGAAAGCCATATTGGTGATCGCTAATAATGTTGAATCCTTCAAGATATTTAAGAAGATGCTGATTGATAGCCTCTTCCATGACTTTCTATATTATAAGTAATGCGACTGATCGGTAGTTATTTGGCAAGGTCTTCTTGTCTTTTTTAGGTATCGGCTGAACTGTGGCACATTTCCAGCAGGACAGAAATATTCCCTTTCTGTAGGATAGGTTAAAAAGTCTACAGAAAATTGGTGTTAGTTCCCTTGCACAATTTTTGAGAACCATGGCAGGTATTCCGTCAACGCCAGAAGCCTTTTTGGTGTCTAGCTTCATTAAAATACGCTTTCTGATGCGCTGTATGGG
The DNA here is from genome assembly GCA_019049505.1 of Pachyrhynchus sulphureomaculatus. Taxonomy (NCBI): domain Eukaryota; kingdom Metazoa; phylum Arthropoda; class Insecta; order Coleoptera; family Curculionidae; genus Pachyrhynchus; species Pachyrhynchus sulphureomaculatus. The sequence goes on from CM032446.1 coordinate 137,604,900, forward strand.
AATAGTAGGTGGTGTTTTTCCTTGGAAATCGACAGTAGAATGTGAAGCAAAGAGTTCAGCCAACAAGTTCGCTCTCTCAACAGGTGTGGTTGCAATGGAATTATCTGGCCGTGTGAGTGGTGGTATGGTGGAAATATTCCCTTTCTGTAGGATAGGTTGAAAAGTCTACAGAAAACTGGTCTTAGTTCTCCTGCACAGGTTTTTGAGAACTATGGCAGCGCCAGAAGCTTTTTTGGTGTCTAGCTTCATTAAAATACGTTTAATGATACGCTGTCTGAAGACAATATCGGACATCCTTGACTGCAGTATGGGCATAGTAGGTGGTGTTTTTCCTTGGAAATCGACAGTAGAATGCGAAGCAGAGTTCAGCCAACAAGTTCGCTTTTTCAACAGGTGTCGTTGCGATAGAATTATCTGGCCGTATGGTGGTATGGTGGATTTTGTGAAATTTTGACTAACTGCCTTAGCAATTGACCAAAAGGATCTGGAATTTTTGGGACAAGCGAGAAATTTGTTTCTAGTTCGTTGATTGTGTGCCTCTTTGGTTTGGTCGATAATTTCTTTGCATCTGTTCCGGGCACGAACAAAGGTGTTACAGTTTATGGTGTTAGGATTTATACGCCATTGTCGGTAGGCAAGATGTTTAGAAGCAACAGCTTCTTTGTATTTTCAGTCAAACCAAGGCTTGTCGTTGGAAGGGCATTTTTTCAAAAAAGGAATGTATAACGTATCTCGATTATTTTTGAGATTTTTTTAAACTATTCCACAACTTAAAAAGAAATTATCTTTATTTAACTGGCTCGTCGAAATTGTCAAACCTGTTATCGTGCTATAACTTAAAATTGAAAAAAATCAACTTGTTGAGCTCACTAAATAATATCCAAATAGCTAGTTTATTATGGGTTAGTAAATTGAGAATGGAGTAAATTTCTATTTAGTTTTTAACTCGAACCTATGTCATTAAAATTTTAAAAATCGCTATTAAATTCAAACTGTTAGTAAGAAAAAAATAATTCTCTTAAAATCAAAGATGACGTAAATGCGAAAAGCGCAGTCAAACTGAGATATCAGTTGGCCGAATACCAGTAAGAGATTTTTTTATTTCTAAATTTATGTCCGTTTTTTGGTAGTTTTATAACCTGAATCTATAATTATGATCTACTAAGAATATTCCTTCTAGATACATAAGCAACTTCAAGAACAACTAGCAAAATTAAAACCTCCTAGTAATGATTCCGAGGTAGAAGCAGAACACCCTCAAGAAGAAGAAGAAGACGAAGAAAGCCCAACGACGCCTACAAATAGTATGGAAGTTACAATAGATCAAGATCAAAATAAAGACATTGACACAGATAAAGATATGGAAAAAATGGTAAACGATATGTGCAAGTGATAAGTGTTAAAAATAATAAAAAAAATGCATTTACGATGAGTTTTTCATATTTGACGGGTGAATTATGGCACTGCTATTTTATATTTTATGCCAAAAGTAAAGTAGAAATGATCTACGACTATATGTGTTGGCAGACATACAAAACGATTTCTGAGTCACTTCATTGCATTTATCTTGCTTACAATTATAGTTCATCTCTTCTTTAATTTTATATCTTATTACCGGTAACTTTTAGTCTAAGAACTGTTTATTAATTTTCTACTACTAAAGTTCCATCGACGTCACTATCACGTAATCAGTAAAATCATTTATGCTTTACTTTTTATGTGAAACTCGCCGAATATTCTTTATAAATATGTTTTGTATTGCATATAAATTTACAATATATCATTTATATCATGATAATTAAGGCATATTTTATATACAATATTTGGACGATTTAGTTACCAATACCGATTCTTCCTGTGTCATAAAAAGGTTATTTGGAATGAATGATTTTAGAATAATTTACTGTAAATTATCTTTATTTAAAATTGTTCATAACGGAAATGTGATTTTAAAATAAAAGTTTTTGTTTTACAATCATCGTATTTTTTGATTACTTTTTAAAATATTGTAGTTTACCCAGTACTTTCCTCACAAACACGCACTTCTGCAATAAATACTGAATTATACATTCTCATAAAGAATAACCTAATGCAATCAATACGACTCGATATTTTATAAGATGCTAATTTATAATGAGATATTAATTACAAAAAAGTAAACAGATGAAAGTTTTCTGTTAAAATTCGGAAAAATAAAACGAAACCATTTTCAGATTGATCGTTGCAAGAACCCAAAAAAGGGCCTGTAACATGATATATTCGAAAAAACCCCTTTTTGTCTCTCCCCCCCCATTCAACCTGTTATAGGTTTGACCAGACATAACTACGTTTTAAATTTTTTCGTTATACCAAACGAAAATCGGGAATAATTCTTGTAATTATTATTGAAACTATTCAAAAGTTTTACCCTTTTCACTCCATTACACTAAGACGATATTGCTAAAAAATTATAGGTTCGTTTCTTACTCATATACAAATTGGAATTTGATTTCATTCGAGTGTTATCGTGCTGACAGAGAGACCGACGGAAATATTCAACTATGTTTTTCGTGCTCTAAAAACCCTGAGAAGTGAAAAATCTCGCAGCTGGTCAAATCACTAAACTACAATGAGTGAAAACAAAAGATTGGAAGACGGTTCATGAGTAATCGTCTAACGTTTGGATTTCATGTCTAACATGACACAAATTAAATTCGACTTTTTTAATAGAAATGCCAAAAGACAAATGAAAATTCTTCACATTCACATTCACTAACCATCCATTAAATGACCTTCCGAACAGAGAATTATGTTATATTGACGATGAATTACAGAATTAAATGGAGTTATGTAAGCGAGGAGAGAAGAGCTAGCTATCTGTCCGTTAGCGTTATGTTGTTTTCTATACTATATTTTTTATTTTCGTTGCTAAATGAAAGTATTGTATTAGTAAAGAAATCACACGAAAAACATGTCATTCATTTCCGTCGGTCTCTTGGCACGATAACTATCGAACGAAAAGAGATATTAATTTCCAACTTGGTATATATAAGACCTAATGAAAGGATCAAGCATATAGTTTTTGAGAAATATAGTTTAAAGTGAAGGAGGTGAAAGGGGTTGTAGTCGATAAATTTTGTATAGTTTTAACAGTAATATGGTAATTTTTGCTGATTTTTTGGTAAGATAATAAACAAATATTTTGCATAAATATGAATAGTAAAACATAAAAGAGTGAGGGACGAGATTAGAGGGGTTATTTCATACACATAACGTTATGTCCTTTGTAGTCGATAAATTTTGTATAGTTTAAACAGTAATATGGTAATTTTTGCTGATTTTTTAGTAAGATAATAAACAAATATTTTGCATAAATATGAATAGTAAAACAGTGAGGGACGAGATTAGAGGGGTTATTTCATACACATAACGTTATGCCCTTTTTAAGGTTTTTGAACTTAACGAATTCAAAAATTTGCTTAGTTTTTCAATATTGTCAATCTCAACCCATGAAGGGGGTGAAAGGGGCGGGCGTAGTTAAAAATTGTAGTTTTAATAATATTTTGGGAAATTTTCCAGGTTCTTTGGTTGTTGTAATCGACAAATTTTAAGTAAAATATAAAAGGGGGTTAATGGGGTGGTGTAGTGGGTTAGAGGGATTGGGGCATATATCCGCTTGGTGGCATTTCCTGCATCTGTCTTCTGTAATGGTTGGGTCTTTGATGATATATTTTTGGTAGTTTCTGGTTAATATGACTTTATTCTGGATGACGAGTAAGAAGCCTTCGGTTTCTGGGAACAGCTACCGATTCTGAAACCAGGTGTATGATCGTTTTTTGTTTATGTAGTCTTGTTCTATATGATATCTATGTTTTCCGTGGAGTCTTTTTCTGACCGGGTTTTCATCTTTTGCTGTTGTTATTGGGTGTGACTGTGTATGTCTGCTGGGTGGTCTGCTTGGGATACGTCGAAGGGTGTGTAATTTTTGTCTGTTCTCACTGTGGCTGTGTGTAGGGTGGTTTGCTTGGTGTGAAAAAATTCTCTAAGTGCTTGTATTTGTTTTGTGTGTAGTATGATTCCTCTGCCTCCTTTTTTTTTTTCTCTCGATGATGAGTCTTTTCTTGCATGCCTTGGCCTGTAATTTCCTGTAGTTAGTGAATTGAGAACGTATAAGGATGTGAATGTTTTCTATGTCTGTGTGTGGCCATTTTATGATGTCAAATGAATATGTGAGGATAGGTATAGTGAACGTATTGATGCCTTTAGTGAGCTTTTTGCAGTTGTGTTTTGTTTATATAAGTTTCTTGAGTCTGTTTTTGAATTCGGTTTTGAGCTCTGTTTTGAAATGAGTGTGGTTGGGTTTGGTGTTTTGATGGAAGCCTAGATATTTGTATGCTTTTTTTTCGAACATATTATCGAGTGTTTCATTCTTGATTGTTTCTGTGTCGTGGTGGCCTTTCCATTGGCCTTTGTTGAGGTGGGGTACTTTGCATTTGTTTATACCAAATTCCATATTGATGTCTAAGGTGAGCAAATAACAATGCATATTTTTATGTTTTTTCCATGACATATTTACATTGTTATATTGACAGTATTTTATAGACAATATTTATACGACTTAGTTCCATTGTCGAATCTTTGTGTGTCATATTCTACAGAATGTTTTTTTAAAGTTATTGGAAATTATTCTTATTTAAAAATCGCTTACAATATGTACTCGTAATGGCATTCTTCATTTTTAACTTTTTATTTTTGTTTAAAGATTAACTTAGAAGGATCTTACTTACCACCGATTAGACATAGTATATATTATAGGTAGGGTTTCTTTCCCACAATTCCCAAACCCAGAAATTTCCAAGATTTTTACTGTTTTTGTTCCCAGAAGTTGTCCGGGAATTTCCAAAAAGGAGAGACAATTTAAAATACATATTTTAATAGAAAATTGTATTTTACTTGCTTTTTACAAGTGCATATCGGCGGAGGATGATTAAAGTGGGTCGGAGTCAAGGAAGCCGAGGAAGAAAATTAGTCATAAGAAATACACACACACACACACACACACACACACACACATATATATATATATATATATATATATATATATATATATATATATATATATATATATATATATATATATATATATATATATGGCCAAGAACATGTAGGCCATTGTCGGATATCAGCATCAAAATACACATCGATGAAGCGAAATAGTATTCTTAGAAGAGCGCCTCTGTAATTCATGTATGTAATAAAAAGGATATCACAGGTAGTATGAAGAAATCACGAGACTATAAGCTGACATAAGAGATGTTTTATTTTTAACGAAACCTAACTATATTTTTGTCATGGTTCTATGTTCCTTAAAAGTAAATAAAATTTAAATTGTTAAAAGAAAAAGATAGAAAATATTATTTTGTTTTATTGTTTGTTTTCCTGCATCCTTGAGTTTGATTTACTGTTAGACGGGTAACATGCGCAAGTTGAATACTAACAATAAATAGTATTAAATACTGACAATTTACGTCTCTACCTTGATTTTAAATTTGGCCGACGGTGAATCAACGTACCAAAAGTTTTAACGGTTAACCCTCTACAATGTCTAAATAGCAAAACTAAACACGCCACGTTCTTCGCAAAAAAAAACCTAACCGTTTATCGGCTTTGAAGAAACACTGACTTCGAATAATATCGTCCCAGGTTTTACTCGCCAACGGATCCCCCGTTTTAAATGTATTTTTGATTTTAATAGCATAGCCTAACTATTCTTCATTGTTATAAGTATTTTTTTTCAGCTTTTGTATCTTTTATTAGTACCTTTTTTTAATACACGTCTAATTTGATTCCTCATTCTCGAAACTTCAGAAATCTTAGTTACAACTCTATTTTAACAGTACATAAGATGTTTAGAAACGTGATAGTGAGAAGCTAAAGGTTTAGCGGCTCGGAATCATTGTAAGCCTTGACCTGTGCGGTGCATCACAGTGGTTAAATTCTAACATATAGCAAAGTCCCAAAGTTTTGTATTTGTTGGTTATGACACGTCAGAATTTAGGTAATTACGTTGTGCTATGCTTTTTAAAGTCATAATTACTAATCATCATTTATAATCGTTCGAAAAATGGCTGTTTCAAAACGACGCAACAACTAATTTTAAAATTTCTGGTTACAATTTCTTTAGATCATTTAGGAATAGTAAGGGCGTGGAATAGAGGTCTTATTAAAACACATTTACAAATCAAAATAATAGTTGTAAATACTAAAACCCTATAATCATTTTGGGTTAATATCTTAATAAGTAATCTAGGACTCGAACCACCTAGTGTCTTTGATGCAACACTAATTGATAAAATTCTTAACGAAAACAATATTTTTACATTTTGTCTATCCGAATTCTAACTGACAGCAACATGATTATTTTAAAACTATTACCATCTGTTATTTAGGCAAAATTTTAAACCATAATAAAAAAATTAATAAAAAAGAAGTAAAAGTTACTTTTTAAAATAATTAATTGGTTAGATAGAAGCCAAAACTAAAAAAATCGTTAAAATTATTTACCCGGTACTTTCTATGGAAATACGTAGTTCTAAAATAAGTGCTCAAGTAAATTCCCTCCTATTTCACCCCCTTGTCCTGAAACAATATCAATTAAGAAGTATAGGTTTCATCCATACTTCAAGTTTTATATTATCTCGTTCGAAAAATACCGTGCCAACAGATCGACAGAACGACAGTCAAATAGACAGACCAACGAAAATGGGAAAAATAAGACGTGTAGAAAACCAAAAATTTCGAGGGGTAATTTTCTCACGAATACAAAGCTTCCCATTAGCAAGGGAATTAAATACAATAATTTCCCTGCTGTGTTATAAGTACGTTTCGGACAACTTAACTGTTTGTATTTCTAAAACTTGTTCTATATTTATTTCAACATTTTTTTAGGTTATTTCGTAATCAGATCTCAGTCTCTCCTATATACAGTTTCTATTAAAATTGAAAATAATGGAAAAACTAAAACACTGAAATAGAAGTATATTACAAATTATAAGCAGTCAACCTTCTCCTTATCCCGTTCATCCAAATATATTTTCTTATAAAAAATTTATTTTTTAATAAATAAAGAATTAAAAAAATAAACATTAAAGAATCAAGAAAAATTCTCATAATGCTACTGAAACGATACAATTATCCCCTTTCACCCTCTCGTGCTAACAATGAAAATATTAAAAAAAGATAATATAATGTTTCGGTTCCTTAACTGATGGACGAAAAGCTACGGGAAAAAAGTGGCGTGAGCAACTTGCCTCTGACAGGTTCATCGGGCACAGAAACTGCCTTTTTTTTGAGTCTAGAAAAGGGGGCCCTTTGGGCCCCCGGGCCAACATCGACTTCTACCAACCACTGAGCGCAAGTCCTACCGAACTGGCTAATGATACTTTCCAACACCTACGATGCTATCGTTCACGCTAAAAATGGCATATTCGAATTAGGCCTTATTGGATAATGGGCCAGTAGCGACGGCCCAAAATATCTGGAAGGTAAACAGTTTCTGTGCCAGATCAACCTATCAAAGAGGCAAGTTGCTACTGCCCACGCCACTTTTTTTCCCGTAGCTCTTTGTCTATGACACAACATCGGAAAAGACCTATGACACGATAAATACAATGTTATGTTTTTTTATAAATGATTATGCTTAAAATTTGCACATTCTCCCCCTGAAATATGAATAACACCTAAAAAAATTGTATACTTGATAGACAGTGACGTAGGAGGAGCGAGGTGCATATGGATACAAGGGCGTTTCTTTAAAGATAAAAAGAAAACACTAAAGGCCTTAGCTATTGTTAGAGAGAAGCGCCAAACAATTGCGAACCCCTATATTTTACAAAAGGGATTCCATTAACTACATTGGACCTTTAAAAACTTGCACTCAATTTAAAAATCAATGACCGACGGTAGGCTTTTTTGACCAAAGTTTCATTACTAAGAGACATATTTTCTACATCTATAGAGGCGGGAGCACATGCCCCTCCTTGGTTACGCCACAGTTGATAGAGTACAGATTTTCAATGCATTATTTTGGAGCAAAACGGTTTTCCGCAACCATCTTGGTTTCTGCTGATCTATTTATTTCTGTCTTAAATTATCTAACACTATATTATCAGATGTTTATATCTCTCAAAAACCATTTGATTTAGGGCTAGGGTGTTGCATGAAGTGTATGTAAAATCAAAATATTTAAAAAATACGCCTTGTGTTCACTTCAAATATATATATATATATATATATATATATATATATATATATATATATATATATATATATATATATATATATATATATATATATATATATAAATATGTTCTAAATGACTTTTGGTACTCCATGTATAAACAAATTATTAATTTGTAAACGTTTATCTTAGCAATAAATTTGTATCATCAATGAATCATATACAGACAATTGCGCACCCCGTAACTTACGTCTGAAGCATAAAAATGGGTAAACTCATTTATCCCACGCTTAACCTACATATAAAAGTTATATGGTAAATATTTCAATTCAAATTAGAAATAATTAATATAATATTAATATAATTCTCGAATTTATTGACACAAATATAAAGAAAAAAAACTTTGTACCTAATTGCACGATTATAAAATTATACTTTAAATTAATGATACCAGGGCCGGCCCTAGCTTTCTTGCCGCCGTAGGCAACTCAAAAAATGCCACCGCACCCAAGCTTAAAGAAAACTATGTTAACCAGGAAAATGATATATGATTGAATTAAGACACTAATACAGATTTACGAAAAATTGTTTTATTGAAAAACAAAGTTTACATTTTTAACGAGCTAACAACAACGAACTTACAAACTAAAACTAGTACCTACTATTTTCAGAGATAATTTAGATATACTTGTAAAACAATGAACAAAACTAGTACAATAAATACAAAGTCTAAACCTAAATTAAAATATTTTTTTCGATGTTTCATTTTTGCAAAATTGCGAATAATCTCTTTCAGATCTAATTGAATAGTTAATCAATTCGTGTTCAATGGCCAACATTGCTGACCCATTAAGACGATTTTGTGTAATCCTAGTTCTTAAATAATTTTTTATTATTTTTAATTTAGAAAAAGTTCTTTCGCCAGTAGCAACAGTTATGAGCAGCGTTAACAAAATTCTTAGAGCAATGCTCAAATTTGGCCCAACTTTAAGGGACGTAATGAATTTTTTAAGAACGTCAACTGGACTTTTTTCCTTAGTTAAAAGTGAAGAAACAAGGCCTATTTCGTCAGCCAGATTTAAAGCGTTAAGATCGGACGAATCACCATCTGTCAAGACGTTTTCGAGATCTTTACACTGTACCAGTAATTCATTTATATACAAGTCTTTAAGTTTCTAAACATCATATAAAAATTCAAAAGAATCATTATGACTATTCAGTAGGATGAATCGCCTGATCTATAGTAAAGAAAAAAAATTCTATTTTATATTTTGTTTTGGATCTTTTATCGGTTCGTCTAAATTTTCATATGAACAATTTCGTAATTCGGACACGATGACGTAATGTAGCCAATTCAAAGTTTTTTTTACGCCGATTTCGCTGGCTAAATTTTCAGCTTCTAAGATAATGTCAAAGGATTTATCCGATCGTAATTCTTTAAAAAAATTAATGGGTTATATATCAATCATAAATGGGATAAATCAAAATCTTTGTATTGAAATAGCTTATTTATCGGATTAAAACGATTCAAAATTTTATACCAAATAACGATTGAACATAAAAACTTAAATTGTTTTACTGTGGTCGATAAACCGCTGGCCTCATCTCGAATCATATTATCTATTTCGGCATTCCCATAAATACTTAATAAAGCATCATGAATATCTCCTATTTGAAAATGTAAAGGTTTTAGGGAATTTATACGACTTTCCCAACGAGTGTCGCTCAATAGTTTCAATGTAAGTATTGAAGTGTTCTCTTAATATCTGTCGCCTCTCATATTTCAATCCATTTTTTCCTAACTCTTCCAATAAAACTTGATAATTCCTTACCAGTAAAATCTCAATCAATAGGACCGCTTGGCTCTTTGTTTTGTCTGGAACTACTTGCATCTTTTACGAAGCTATGCAATGCTCCTGCCTGCTTTTGAAGCTGGATTTGTTTCTCGAATCTCTTTTTTTATATTGACTACCAGACAGCCTTTTTCTTCCGTCAGACATTCTAAAACAAACAATCTCTGTTAAGTATCTGATACCGTAATACGACAAAGGCATGATTTAAAGTTTAAAAATCGTCTCAACAGAGGACGGAACCTAACCATAAAAATTATATTTAACAATAACGAATTTATTAGTTAATGTACAAGGTCTTATTAGCGAAGAAAAATCTCGAGTACAAAGATTACAATACGAATCTAAAGCCTCTCTTATTTTTTAGCAAAATGAAATCGCTACTTTCCACATCCACTACACGTGTAACTAATTAACTTAAACTGTATCACTACCACAACCGGACGTTGATGCATAAATAAAGCATTGTTTTAAATCTGACTCTCTCTTATATGCGAGTGGAAAAAGCTTGAATCCTGTCTGCGGTGCCGGCGCGGGCGCATCTCACAATTTACGTATAGAAATACCCAGAACTTCTGGGTATTTCTATAGACAGGAATAGACAGGCTTCTGGCAATAATGACCGTGGCAGCACTGCCGCGTTGTCTGAAAGGTGCTGTGAAATACAAAAATGTATGTTTCGGCACTTGGACAGCCTTGACCGGTATTATGATTTCGCTGATATTCTGAGGATATGAAAAAGGGTAAAATTTCAACTCGGGCGGGGAGGCGAACGAAAAAAAACACAACGTCCCTTGTTAATTTATTTTTTCAAGTGAGTACCTCAGAAAATATTTGAAATAGGCGCAACAAAATATTACGTAAAATGGTTCTAGAAATGACCACAGAACCCAAATGTTTAATAATTACCTACATCTTTTTTTTTGTGGGTCTAGTACACGTGCTGCAGGGAAGTCCCTAAAGCGCTACAGGAGCGATATGTGTGCGAAAAAAGCGATTCACGTTGTTCTTGAATCGCTGTAAATTGTACTCGGTGGGAAACACAGTCCTGGGCAAATTATTCCAAAGGGATGATGTGCTCCATATCAAAGACCACCTGAAAAGCGTTGTACGAGGAGTAACAAGCTGAATCTCATATGGATGTGAAGTATTAGCGCGACGTGTATTTCTAATATGCACCGCTCTGAGAGGAATTAAGCGGGCTACATCCTTCGAACACTTTCCATGAAAATACTTGTAGAATAGGGGCGGAGCTCCAAACATGGGATCAGTATTCCGTAGTTGGTCGAATATGAGCTTTGTAAAGAATTAACAGTTGTTGTGGAGTGTAAAGCTTTCTGCTTCGAAATATTATTCCCAACTTTTGAGAAGCTCTCCTTGCTATGCCTGCAACATGTTCATGCCAAAACATATTTGCTCCCAAATTAACACTCAACAAATTGAGTGACGATGTTAGAGGAATGGAGTGCCCATACATAACTATGTAGTGTTCAGCAACGTTAACTTTTTCAGAAAAAATTGCCGCCTGGGTTTTTGTAGCGTTAAATTCCACTTGGTTACTGTCGCCTCAAGATAGAATTTCTTCCAGGACTTTGTTAATTTGAAAGACTTCCTGCTGTCTGTCAAAGTGAATGAAGATATCAGCGTACTGTCATCTGCAAAGCTGTAGATTGGATTCCCGGTCTTTTCCAGCAGATCGTTAATGTAAATGAGAAAGAGAGTAGGGGACAGTACGGAGCCTTGGGGCACACCGGCGTTGATAGTGAAGATTTTAAAAAGAAACCCGTCGACTGCCACTCATAAAGAACGCTCCTTGAGGAAACATGAGAGCCACAAACAGAACTTTTCAGACATAAGAGCGTAGCTTAGCCAACAGTCCATCATGCCATACACGGTCGAAGCCTTGGATATGTCAAGAGCAACCGCTCGAGATTCTCTAAACTGTTCAATTGCGTTGTTCCAAACAAGTGTTACATAAGTCAGAAGATCTCCTGTTGATCTATGTTTACGAAAACCATATTGATGATCGCTAATAATGTTGAATCCTTCAAGATATTTGCTGATTGATAGCCTTTTCCATGACTTTCGATATTATTGAAAGCAGTGCAACCGGTCGGCAGTTATTTCGCAAGGTCTTCTTGCCTTTTTTAGGTATCGGCTGAACACATTTCCAGCAGGAAGGAAATATTCTCTTTCTGTAGGAGAGTTGAAAAGTCTACAGAAAACTAGTGTTAGTTCCCTCGAAACAGTTTTTAAGAACTATGGCAGGTATTCCGTCAGCGCCAGAAGCTTTTTTGTTGTCTAGCTTCATCAAAATACGCTTTATGATACGCTGTGTGAAGACAATATCGGGCATCCTTGACTGCACTATGGGAATAGTAGGTGGTGTTTTTCCTTGGAAATCGACAGTAGAATGTAAAGCAGAGTTCAGCCAACAAGTTCGCTTTCTCGACAGGTGTCGTTGCAATAGAATTATCTGGCCGTGTGAGTGGTGGTGCCTTAGCGACTGGCCAAAAGGACCTGGAATTGTTGTTACAAGCGAGAAGTTTGTTTCTAATCGTTGATTGTGTGCCTCCTTGGTTTCGTCGATAATTTCTGTGCATCTGTTCCGGACACGAACAAAGATGTTAGGATTTTCACGCCATTGTCGGTAGGCAAGATGCTTAGAAGCAACAGCTTCTTTACATTTTCGGTCAAACCAAGGCTTGCCGTTGGAAGGGCATTAAAAGAAGTTTAGAGATTCTAGTGCAACTTGCTGGTTTAATCTGTAAAATAAAAGTATTTTTAAAATGTAAAATTTATGTTCTCACAACCTGCTAATTCGACATAAACCATTTTGAAAATGACTCGTTCCGAGCTTATGAACTAGATATCAGGTGTTCTATCTATATGACCCGGTAGTTATATTTCCTAGACCTTCAAATATAGACAAGATGCAGCTGGGAGAATAGAATAATTGTTTTAAAGATAGTCATGTTACAAAGTTCAGCTATATATGTAATATTTATTTATTCAGGCTTAAAGATTATGACATACAATATATAAAGGACCTAAAAAATGGGTGTTAAAAAAAGACTACTTTCTTATATTTAACTTTATTTATTTCTTTTGCTAACAACACATTTTATGCAATTTAAAAATTATTTAGTTGAAACTCGAGTACGTTTATTCCAAGCAAAATTAATACCATAAGACTTTGGCTTGAATGGTTTTTGTAATTTGCTTTCCTGAATAAACCATTTCCATCCATTTTTCTCACAATAATCTATAGCTTCTTCTTTGGTACTAAACTGTACCTTCATATTGGATAAAGGGTCACCCCTAAAAGAATTACAGGTATTGTATATAATATTTTAATCACATTTAATATCAGATGTACAGGTATATCTTAACATATTTTAATCCGGAATGAAAAATATATCAAGATATCAAAAAAGTTCTTGCTTCTGTAATGTTTTTTCTACCACACTAGACTTTCTACATTTAATTAAAGTTTATTTGGCAAAACTCTATCCTGATTTTTGTTCCGTTCTACAATTTAAACATCAGAATCTTTTTATAAACAAAAATTGAAATATAACCTCCTCAGCTACATTTTTTTTAAAATTATAATATTATTAGTCTTCAAAGTCATAATTTTAAAGTTTGTTATTTTACTCAAATTAATAGCAGTGAAGTAATGCACCGAAAATCTTAAGAGTTAACTGATGCAAAAAAAGTTATATTACGCTTACGTTGAACACCATCCTATAAGTGGATTTTCCCATCGTTCTCTAGTATCAAAATCCATTTCCCAGTGTCCGATATTGTTGGTTCCACTTTGCATACAATTTTTGGGGGGTTCGTAAATTCTTACAAGTCGAGTTTTAACATGTTCTTCTGGCACACCACTTATAAGAGAGAGTTCACTCTAAAATAACAGATTAGGTAACACTTTCGTGGTAATATAATTTAATTTATATTTTAAGGAGACAATTAGATGATTCAAATTTTGTAGTGAAGAAAAGTATCAAGCTTGCTGCTATTATATCTCCTGTAAAACCATTTAGCATAAAAACGTACAAGGTATATAAAATATTATAGAATTTATTATAGCAACAAATGCGAAGATTAACTCTGTTATATTATTATAGATGAAGAACCTGAACTAACCTAAATTACCCAGCTACTACTGCACCACCTGTAAACCCATTCAAAACAAAGGGTGCAATTTATACAATTTTAGAATTTATTATAGTAACAAATTTAAGAAAAACTCACGGGTAAAAGGAAATCGAGCTCTACCTCAATAACATTCAAGGCAATTCAGAAAGTTCTAAACAGATATGGGACTTGAGAAAAATCATCATCAGAATATAATTAAACAAAAACAGCGGCGAAAATAAATGAAATAATTCCGAAAAACAACTATTGAATGTAACACTTAGGCTGAAAAGTTTTTGGTCTGACACATAGATGTCGGCCTTTTCAAAAAATTCATATGATTTTTAGGAAGTACCAACTGTGTCAAAATTTCGACTATTAGTTTACAAGTTACAGTGGTTTTAGTGATTGATATTTTCAAAACAATGGAAAAAATCGAATTTCGTGTTGATTAAACACTGTTTTTTGATGGAAAAAAAAATACCGTTCAAGCAAAGCAATGGCTTGATAAGTATTACAAGGACTCTGCTCCTGGAAAATTACTCATCATTTATGCTGAATGTAAAGGCGGTCGTACAGATACAAATGATGCTAAACGCTCTGGACGCTCAAATGAGGTGGTTACACCGGAAAGCATAAAAAAAATCCACAAAATTGTTTTGGATGACCGTAAAGTGAAATGCGTGAAATAGCCGACACTCTAAAGATATCAAAATAACGTGTTGGTCATATTTTGCATGAACAATTGAAGAGAAAGCTAGCTCTGTTCGAAATGGGTACCGCGTTTGCTCACAGTGGACCAAAAACAACAATGTATTGATGATTCTGAGTGCTGTTTGCACCTGTTTAAGCGCAGTAAAAAGGATTTTTTTCATGCGATATGTGAGAATGGATGAAACATGGATCCACTACTTCACAGCGGAATCAAATTGGCAGTCAGCTGAGTGGACAGCAGCCGGTGAAAGCGGCCCGAAGCGACCAAAGACACACAACAGTCGGCTGGGAAGGTTAATGGATGGATTAATTTTCATCGATTATGCTAAGAAGGGAAAAACCATCAACAGAAAATTTTATATAAAGTTATTGGTGCGTTTGAAAGCAGAAATCGCAAAGGAACGGTCCCAAATGAACAAAAATAAAGTGCTCTTTCATCAAGACAATACACCGTGTCACAAGTCAATGGTTACGATGACAAGATTGCAAGAATTGAAGTTCGAATTGCTTCTCCAGATTTTGCCCCAGCAATGAAGAAGTTTCGCCGAAACTGAGGCCTATTTTGAAAGCAAAGACAAATTCTTCTACAAGAAAGGTATAGAAATGTTAGAAAGGCGTTGGACTGATTGTATCGCTTTTGACAGAGACTATATTGATGAATAAAGTCGAATTTTGCAAAAAAAATGTGTTTTTAAATAGCTAGAACAAAAACTTTACACCCTACATGATATTGGGTGTGTAAATTAACTTTGAGGGATTTTTCGGTAAAAATATCGCTTTATTGTAAAAAAAATAGTTACATATTGATTATTCAGGGTATTGTCCAGTGCTAGCAACTACTTTCTCCCATCTTTGTGGCAGCATATCAATACCACATTGAAAGAACGACTCATCTTCTGAGGTTATCCAAGAATCGACCCATTTTTTGGTGACCTCATAATAATGGTTCAGACAGGCCGTGCTTCACCGATCGGAACAAGCGATAACCAGAAAGAGCAATGTGTGGTAAGTACGGTGGGTGAAGTAGGATATTCTATCTAAGCGTTTCCTTGACGGGTTTTGCAACATGTGGCAGAGCGTTGTCATGTTGAAAACTCACTGTCATGTGTCGTTTTTCCTTCAACGCTCTCAATTGCATCAATTGTTGTCGATAACATTTCCCAGTAATCGTTTTGTTGGGTTGGAGCAGCACATAATACACTACACTCAGATGATCCCAACAAATACACAGCATAAGCTTGGAGCCATGGCTTTAGCGAGGATGTTGATGATTCACTGGGCTTCATCCATGATTTTTGCGCTTTGGATTACTGTAGCGTTTCCATTTTTCATCACCATAAGATGTAAAAACTTTTCCGATTGTGCCGTTGAAACAGTTGCACCAATTTTCCTTGCTTTTGAATCATTTCCAGTGCATGTAACCACTTGGAAATGGTTGTGCGATCGACTCCTAATAATTCTGCAAGTTCTTTTTCCATTTGGCATGGGTCGTCGTCAAGTAACTCGCAGGTTCTTCATCTTTAAACTTTTTCGGCTGGTCTGGACGTTCTTTGTCTTCCATGGACAAATTACCACTTTTAAAACGTCAAAACCAATATTGACATGTTTTTATCGACGGAATATAATCACCATTGGTTTCCGACATTAATCGATGACTTTCAGCAGCGTTTCCCGCAAATGATGTTCTGTTGGCACGTAATTCGACACACTCAGTGCTCAAAAAATATGTCGTTTACCCTTCGGCAAAATAACATATACTAAAAAGTAAAGTGTAATGATGCGACTTCACCATTAATATAGCAACAGTGTGCCCCGATGCGATATAATGCAAGTTACGCCCTCTCTCGGAAATCCCTCAAAATTAATTCACACTCCTTATAATATGATTATTGCAGAAAAGCTCAGTTACACTGAATGGACAAGGCATCGGAAACGCATTTAACATTCTGCGGACGGCCGGGCCTCCGAAGCCCGTACGTATGAAGTTAAACTCTTTTAACTACTTTTTTGTAAATGATACAAATTTCAGATTTATTGACATTTAATAATACCATGTCTGCTTCAAAACTGTGGAAGTTTATTTACCTCAGACTGCACGGTTCTACTTATAATAAACTTAACTATCGTTCCGGACGGTTGGGCCTATCAGGCTATATAAAAACCATATATGTCTCAGAGGGAGGTGCCAGTTGGCAGACAATATATAATTCCACTTTTTTTACGATACCAGTGGAATTCTGACTGTCTGTAGGGATGGGTGGTGGGGGCAGACTATGTTTTTGTGGCAAAAAATCATTACATATGTTTATTAATCAGTTCAACCCTGATGTTCAAGTAAAGCCTTGTTCTTACAAAATATCAAGTGAAAGAAGGCTAACTATTACTAAAATATAGACACTGTTAGGGAATGAATGGGCCCGTCTGCAGAGTGTTAAGTAAGTTTCTTATTTTCTTTGAAAATGTAATAAAAGAACCTGAAGGTTCAAAGTGATTTCATAAAACAGATTTTAAAATTATTTTTAGTCATATTAAAAATGCAAGTCAGGGAAAATCGATGGATTCTATTATAATAAACACAGTTTATTGTGAAAAGTTCTCGGCCTGGCACATAGGTGGCTTTAGAAACGGTGAAACCATAATTGTATTAGAAAGTGATATCCTTTATATAAATACATGTAAAATTTTATTACGATCTGTCAATTCATTCGAGTAGTAGCAGCTGTTTAATATTGACGTGTCACTGATGTTTTTAAAACGGAAAACACTGAATATCGTGTAGTGATTAAATTCTTTGTACTGGATGGTTTAACACCAACATAAATTCATGTGAAATTGTTAAAAAGTGTATAAGGATGCATAACCTTCACTTGCCACTGTGAAAAATGGGCTGCTCTTTTTAAATCGGATCGTACGAGCGTCGAAGACGATCCACGCGAAAGTCGTTCAAAAACTGCTACAACTCCACAAATCATTCAACAAGGTCATGATATGGTGTTAGATGATCGACGAGTAAAAGTGCTGCCACAGGCATCTCAAAAGAACGAATTGGAAATATTTTGCATAAAGAATTACATATGAAAAAGCTTTGTGAAAGATGGGTGCCGCATTTGCTCACAATTGACCAAAAACGTATTCGAATGCGTATTTCTCAAGCGTGTTTGGATCGTTTTAAACAAAATAAAATGGATTTCAAGCGTCGTTTCATAACTGTTAATGAAACTTGGATCCGCTACTATACACTAGAGCGAAAAGAACAGTCGAAACAGTGGATTGAAACCACTGGATGTGTACCCAAGAAGGCAAAAACGGTTCCAACAGCAGGAAGGTTATGGCAACAGTTTTTGGGATTACAAAGTAGTTTTGTTGACCGATTATCGTCAGAAAGGTAAAAAAATTAACTCTGAATATTATTGTAACCTTTTGCATCAGTTGAATGCAAAAATTCGTAGGAAAAGATCTGCTTTAAAGAAAAAAAGAATCATTTTTCATCACAAGTATTTTGACACTGGCAAAATTCAACGAATTAAAGTACGAATTGCTTGAACATCCAGCGTATTCACTAGATTTGACTCCCTCTGACTATTATATGTTTCTGAATCTGAAAAAATTCCTGGCTGGAAAGCGTTTTACATCAAATGACGAAGCTATTGCAGCAGTGGATGGATATTCTACAGACCTTCCGGAATCACACTTTAATGATGGTATTGAATTATTGGAAAAACGTTAGAATAAATGTATTGAAGTTTCATGAGATTATATTAAAAAATAAAACATATTTGAAGTAAAAAAAAAAATTGTTTCACTGTTAGACCGAGAACTTTTCAGACAGCCCACGTAATATGAGTAACATACATCCCAGGAACTTCTAGTCAAACAAAATTAAATGGCAAGATCTAAAGTAAGTCCATTGAATAATATTTTTGCTGATAATAATATGACTGTCAAGTTTTATCACGTGAACAGTTAGGAAAAATAACAAACAGTATATAGATTACATAATATATCACAATTTTATTAAAACAAAAACAATACCTATACAAATAGATGAAATAAACTAAGCATAGAAGTAAAAATAAATCATACCCAAGCCAACAAAATACGTGGAAATATATCAAATAGAAAGAAGCACAAACAAAATTCAAATGCAGCATATATTTTTTTATTTCCGCCGGAAAAATCACGTCAAACATTGTAACCATGAGGTGAATGGTTAGTGAGGAACAACTTATACGTGGGTTGCTATTTATATTTCTGGCCTAATAATGAAAAAAAACAAATATTTATGATCGAAATTGGTTTTATTGTTTTTCAAAATATTCTCCACGAAGATCAATACACTTTTGCATGCTTTTGAACCAATTTTCGAAGCACTTTTTCCACTTCGATTGAGTAACTCCAAAACATGCGTTTTGCTTGCATCAACCGCTATTTTGTGTGTCGAAAATCGTTGACACGTAATTTGTTTTTCGTGTGCGGGAATAAAAAAGTCATTGGGTGCCAAATCAGGGCTGTACTGCGGATGACCCATCAATTCGATGTTTTGGCCGGTCAAAAATTCCTTTGTTTGAGCCGATGTGTGAGAGCTCGCATTGTCATGATGACGAATGATTCGCCTCTTCTTCGACTTTTTCCGAATTTCTCCGAAGACTTCTGGCAAACAAATGGTCGTGTACCATTCAGAATTGACCGTCCTACGTTGCTCTAACGCCACTGTCGCCACGTGACCGGTAATGCCGAAGAAACAGGCAACCATTTGCTTTGATATGTTTCTTCCGCGAACAACTTTTGTTGGATCTGGCTCGCCTTGGAAGACCCATACAGTCGATTGCTGTTCTGTTTCGGGCTCATATGCATAGATCCATGATTCGTCACCTGTTGTTATACACAGCGTTTGATGCATCTTGATCGTATTTTTTCAACATTTCCTTGCACCAATCGACACGAGCCTTCTTTTGAGCGTTTGTCAGATTATGCGGGATCCAACACGAACAAATCTTTTTTACGGCCAAATGATCATGCAATATCTTATTGATACTTGTCATACTAATGCCCAAAGATGCCTCAATCTCACGGTATGTCACATGACGATCTTGCTTTATCATCAGTTCACGTACAGCATCGATGTTTTCTGGCACAACAACCGATTTTGGACGACCTTAACGGAATTCGTCCTGGAGCGAACGTCGGCCACGATTGAATTCGTTATACCAGTTTTTTACAGCGCTGTAGGATGGTGCTTCATCGCCGTATAAAGAATTAAGTTCATTGATGTATTCTTGTCTGGATAATCCACGTCGAAAGTGATGAAAAATAATCGCACGAAAATGTTCACGAGTTAATTCCATTTTTTGTCCGAGATGATTTTTTCAAGTTACTGCAAACAACACAAATTGCGCTCAAATGACAAAATCTTAGTTCAAAGGTTATGTTCAACAATGTCAAGTTTCTAATGGAAACGTCAGATGGCACCTGGCAACACTTACTGTTGTCAAGGCCAGAAATATAAATAGCAACCCACGTATAATATTTTTGGAGAAATAAGCACATTCAATGTGAAATTGCTATGCATCCTCAACAAGCTAGTGGGGCCAAACATATTTATTACTCGTTTCAACATTTACATGGAAATTAAGTTGTGTGCTACAAGATTTGATCGATGTACAGTCGTGGCCAAATAAAACATATTTCCAGCACATTCTATTAACTAATCATTCTGGCAACATTGTCTAACAGCCGCAAGGCCAGTGACTTTGTGATGCAAGCTAGAGGTATCAGCCACAGATAAAAAATAAATAGATTTTTAGTTAGGATGAAAAGAAAATAATCTTGAGGAATAAAGTGATCATAGTACTTTTCTTGTTAGTATAGTATTCTTAAAAAAATCACGTTTCGAGAGTTTTTAAGCACTTCTTCACGTTTTAGGTACATAGATAACTTCTCATTTCCATTGGTTTGTCTGTTGACACGAAAACTCTCTAATGAAAGGGGATATAGATTTCACAGTATACGGCAATCGAAATATAAATTTTTGTTTATGAGAATTTTTCTTAGTTTTTGGTTAATGTAATGGATAAATATGTTATGGATTATTCCAAATAATCAAACATATAAGTGGTTAAAGGGGTAGTGGAGGGGGTTGGAAATGTTACTTATTATTTACTGTTATATATCCTTTTCAGGTTTCTGAAGCTTTCCTCTTTCATTTTTATTTCCTTTACTAAAGGAAGGCTTTTTTATTGTTGAAAAACATATCCTTCTAGATTTCGCATTTCTTCACCTTTCGCAGTTCCTAGATCACGAAATACTATTATAATCAAACATACAGGAGGTTAGATAGGTTGCTTCGTATATATGATCTTATACAGGATTTTTTTTTAGAGTTTTTGGAGTGGAGACAATTGACAACTGTGTTATTAATTACCTTTCTTTAGGCCTGTAGGGTTTCTAGATTAAGGTCGTCACCAATATCCGTCGGTTTGGGATGTCTTGGCAAGATAACTCTCGAACGAACTGAGGTATCAATTTCAATCCATACTTTTCCCTAAAGCGCTCCAGGAGCGGCACGTGTGCGGAAAAAGGGGTTCACGTTGTTCTTGAATCGCTGTAAATTGTACTCGGTGGGGAACACGGCCCTGGGCAAATTATCCCAAAGGGATAATGTTCCCCATATAAAAAGCTGCTTGAAAAGCGTTGTATGCGGAGTAACAAGCTGAACCTTATACGGATGTGAAGTATTAGCGCGACGTGTATTTCTAATATGCACCGCTCTGGGAGGAATTAAGCGGGCTACATCCTTCGAACACTTTCCATGAAAATACTTGTAGAATCAAGTCGGGCGGAGCTCCAAACATGGGATCAGTATCCGTAGTTGGTCAACAAATATGAGCTTTGTAAAGAATTAACAGTTGTTGTGGAGTGTGGAAAGCTTTCTGCTTCGAAATATTATTCCCAACTTTTGAGAAGCTCTCCTTGCTATGCCTGCAACATGTTCATGCCAAAACATATTTGCTCCCAAATTAACACTCAAAAAATTGAGTGACAATGTTAGAGGAATGGAGTGCCCATACATAACTATGTAGGGTTCAGCAACGTTAACTTTTTTCAGAAAAAATTGCCGCCTGGGTTTTTGTAGCGTTAAATTCCACTTGGTTACTGTCGCCCCAAGATAGAATTTCTTCCAGGTCTTTGTTAAATTGAACGACCTCCTGCTATCTGCGGATATTCGCCTGAGTAACCGATGTCCGAGCGTTCAAAGAGAATGAAGAGATTGTCATCTGCAAAGCTGTAGATTGGATTCCCGGTCTTTTCCAGCAGATCATTAATGTAAATGAGAAAGAGTAGGAGACAGTATGAAGCCTTGGGACACACTGGCGTTGATAGAGAAATCCGTCGACCGCCACTCGTAAAGAACGGTCTCTGAGGAAACATGAGAGCTACAAACAAAAGTTTTCAGACACACCACAAGAGCGTAGCTTAGCCAACAGTCCATCGTGCCAAACATGGTCGAATGCCTTGGATATGTCAAGAGCAACCGCTCGAGATTCTCCAAAGTGTTCAATTGCGTTGTTCCAAACATCTGTTACATAAGTCAGATCGCTAATAAGATCTCCTGTTGATCTATGTTTACGAAAGCCATATTGGCAAGATCTTCTTGCCTTTTTTAGGTTTCGGCTGAATCGCAAATATTCCCTTTCTGTTGGATAGGTTGAATATCTATAGTTGCATAGTTTTTGAGACCTATGGCAGGTATTCTTTTTGGTGTCTAACTTCATTAAAATACGTTTTATTCAAGACAACATATTTTATGGGAATAGATGGAAATGATTAAAGAGTTCAGCCAACAAATTCGCTTTCTCACGAGGTGTCGTTTGCTATTCGATGGATTTTATTTTGAAAGCCCATTGTTGGGACAAGCGAGAAGATTGCTAATTCCTCAAGTTGGCTTCCTTGGTTTCGTCGATAATTCCTTTGCATTAATTTACGATTTATGGTGTTAGGATTTTCAATTGTCGGTAGGCAAGATGTTTCGATTGGTCAAACCAAGGCTTGCCGTTGGAGGGGCATTTCTTGCGGGATGTAAGATCAGAGACCTGCCTTGCCCAGTCAGATGGGTTGTCGGATGGAAAAAAAACGTGTTCGAAATATTCGTTCGCCTCTTAAGTTTCATTTGGTATCAAACTTTCTCTGTGGTCGATAGATGTCGAAAGCAGGATACAGATCTAACGGCGGAACCGTTGTGTAGTATTTGAATATTTAAGCCAGTTGATATTGTGGACATTTGGGGTCAATTTCGGCACTTGGCTAGTTTTTGTAAATGATCGACCACAAAGATGGTATCACGATAGAGGATACAGAACCTTGTGGTTTGTTGGGGTAACATCAAAGGGGAGCTCCAGAGCCTCTTCTCGTTGGCAAGAGAGGTCGCTTCTGACAAAAAGACAGATTCCAAAATAACGCCTAAATCGGGAATAGAAGTCGTACCCAGGATAACGATAGTTGACCGTGCTGGTCGATGTCCTTGGTCTCACAGAGAGCGAGTACATGAGGTTTATTTGATTGCAGGTGTTGGTGCACTGAATTTATGTTCGAGTTTAAACCTCTGCATGTCGACGCCCCTGAACTAGCTCCCACCCGGCGATCCGAGTGGGGGGGGCTATTTTATCTCCGGAATTTTTTGGTGCCTTATCATGCTATTTGGTCCCACAGTAGATAATGTGGAATTTTCCTGTTCTGTCACACGTTTATGTTTATCTTCTTCGGCTTTGATCCAGGGCGTGTTATTATTGTGTAGTTTGGGTTCTGACCAGATACTCGAGCAATATCTCTTCAGAGGAAGGGGGAAACAGGTGGATGTAGATAAATGTTTATATTATAGAAAATAAGCAAAATTTGACTGTAGGTTCTACAGTCAAATTTTGCTTTCCAGTATTTCATGTGAATCAAATTTGAAAGTGACATCTCATTTGCTGGAGTACAGACCTACTGATGGATGGAAGGAAAACCTCAGAGGGTGATACTTTCATTAATATTATACTTCTATAGCAACAGACTAACACAATTTTGAGATTTCTCAACTTTAAGAACTTTGAAAACGACGTATAAGATGATATTATATATACATACATATGTATACATATGAATATATGAATATATGAATATATATATATATATATATATATATATATATATATATATATATATATATATATATATATATATATAGCGACAAGAATTTATTAACAACATGACGTTATTTCATTTCAAAATCAAATGTTTGCGGTATATTACCATAAAAATTCACAAAATATAATTTTTACTAGAGAACTAGAATTATCTTCTTTAGGGTCCAATATTACTGGTTTATCTGATTTTGAAAAAGGGTGAAAGGGAGCAAATAGCATGGCAAGAAACAAGCATTGTTTTGGTCGCGAACTAATTCTCTAAAGAATCAATTAGTTTTGGTTTTTGACTCCCAGCTATGAATATCATTTTTTACATATTTAACTAAAGGTTCCTAATAAGAAACTATCTATATGTAGGCTGGCCGACGTACGAAAATATACCAATAAGACCACCGTTCAGAGGTATTATTGGTTCTAAAGTAACAAATTAGTCATTAAAATTAATATATATTAAGAATGATTGTAGAATAATGTTATTTTTGTAGAATGTCGCTATTAGTGGGTGGATTTTATATACAGCATTGGTAGGAAGGGAAGCTTGACCTCTTTTTATAGAATTTAATCTTACTTAGAATTTAATACTATATAATATATTCAAATGTATTATTTATTCAATTGTCAAAAATCAATAATATTAATCTGAAATCCCAATGTTGAACGCTGAAAATCTTTCAGCTTCATACAGAACACATTTAAGAGACCAAAATTAAAAGGATAATAATAAATTGTTGATTTATTGCTAACACTTTCAATAAGGTTTCTAACTCTATGGGACATATCTAACAGACTAAGAATGTGCTAATATATAATTAAATTATTTTATTTATATTATTAAATTCTTATCTTACTTAAAATAAGACTGGTATAAAGTAATACAAAGTAAACATAAAATACAGTAGCGACAGTCCGACTCGGCACTTTTGATCTCAAGGGGTTCGAGTTGTAAATGAAAAGTTTTTTTTAGAAACATTTTTTTCTTATTAAAACAGATATACAAAAAATAGGGAAAAAAGCAAAAAATACGTGGAAAAAATACATTTGGCTTCAACGCTTTCTGCACGTTATTCATTTAAATATCACATTGTTGAATTTATATTTCTCAACTATTAGAGATATTATCCGGGGAGAATGAAATGTTCCGTTTGAGAATATACCTTTGCGCACCTTCAGCTTTGCGCGTATAATGTCAACAATCATGCTCCGTATATTTCAGCGAAACCCAGTAGTCTAAAGAGAGTGAAAATAGTTATAATTATTACTTTAAGACGAGATCGTTTTTCTTCTGAATTTAAAAATGAAGTGAACACACGTTTTGCTCCATTTTATCATTAGTTAAATATAATATAATAATTTTCATACAACTAATGCCTTTTCTTGCCTATATACTACATATATGGTATAAAAAAATTAAATCCATACGCTGATTTATTCAAACTCATACATGCTGGAGGATTACTACTTCTGGACGCCCAGAATGAGTTTTGAAAGTTTGGTTAGCAAATTTTAGCAAATAATATAACTTAACTCTAGCAAACATTCTGCCCTGAATTCAGAAAAAAAGTAGAAGTGGAATAACATAAACCAATACTTAACAATAATAAAACATCAACACATCAACTGTTTTACAAATAAAACGTATCTCTAATATGAAAACACCATTATCATAATCTTTATATAATATATTGCATAATAGAAATAAAGAATTATGAATAAATTACCTTTTATGATCTTTGGAAAATCTAAAAAAACTAACTCCTTTCAAGATACCACATATATATTTACAAGCACTAACCACACAACAAAAACTTCCCCTTGACATCTTTTTTATAATTATTCTCAATTATAACGTCAAATGAGTCATTTACTTATTGGAAAATTATTAAAAGATTTTTCTTGAAATCCAAATCCAGATATAAATGATAGGGGACGTATGCATGATAAAAAACAAAACCTAAAAATTTTCTTGAGTATCGCTAGGTTTTATGTTTGCTGTGATAATACAGTGAAAACAAGACAAGACAAACATAAAGCTAATAACAAAAACGATTTATTAGAAGTTAATAAGCAGCACTGCTAATGTAAATCGATAAACAACACAAAGCTTCAGCAGACTTTAGTACACAAAAAAAATCGGTCCTAGGAGGTATATATCATAAAAAAAATAATTCCTGCATTTTCTAATTTATGGTATTTATGGATTTTTACTTGCCAATGGTATTCATAACAATCACTCACTTCACATTCCAGGATCCTGGATCGTAAAAACCAGTTTCCTATTTCTGAAGGTATGCCTATCTGACAGACTGTTGGCTTAATAACTCTTGAATGAAATGATATATTGACCTCAAATTTGGTACATATATAGTTTTTGGGCTATATCATTTAAGGAGAAAAGTGTGAGGGTCTTTAAATATTATATAGTTTTAATAGTATTATGAGAATTTTTCCTCATTTTTGGTTAAAATAATAGACAAATTTTCAGAACAATTATTTAGAGTAAGACATACAAGGGGCTACTTTTAATTACATAGCCTACCCTTGAATTTTTAAAAAACATTTGAAATCATTCCTGCCTTCCAGAACATATTACACTAAATTACTTTTTTGATGTAAAAACATGATAGCTCAAATAACAGGCTAATTGTGTTATGTTTGTTAATATGTCATTAGTGAACATATGTTTATATTTTTACATATTTAAACAAATACTAATGTAGTATTATATTTTATGATATGTTCTATGTCTACCTTTAGATCTTCTTACAACTACTAAAATTTCTATTCTATTATCAGTGAAATGACTACCAAAGAAAATGACCTTTTTCCACTCCATAAACATATATAAAAAATGCCTAGAAAGTGTTTGATAAATTTTTAAAGACATTCATTTTGTATAATTGAGGTGTCTGTTACTTTGTGACAGTATATTTTAAAATTCTAAATGAAATGAAACGAATTACTTTGTTATTTGTCACTTATTTTTTTTTATTTATTTGCTACTGCAGTTTCGTAGGTTTACTACATTGCCAAGCATAATACTACAAACTAAGGTGGTTTATTTATGATTTATAACAAATATCCAGGTACAATTTAGAATTACCCATCATTAAATTACCATGAACTTAAATTATTTTATTACATTACATATTATATTGTAATAAAATAATTTAAGTTCATGGTAATTTAATGATGAGTAATTCCAAATTGTACTTGGAAATTTTTTATAAATCGTAAATAAACCACCTTAGTTTGTAGTATTATGCTTGACAATGTAATAAACCTATGAAACTGCAGTAGCAGATAAATAATAAAATAAGTGACAAATAAGAAAGTAATTCGTTTTCATTTTATTTAGATAGACAGAAACAGATTAAAATAAAGGCTATAGGTCTAAGAAAATAAGATTTGTTTACTAATAATTTAAAACAAGGCATAATGATTTATAGTAAACCATATAATACCCACATATATATATATATATATATATATATATATATATATATATATATATATATATATATATATATAGATATAGATATAGATATATATATATATATATATATATATATATATATATATATATATATATATTATATATATAGATATAGATATAGATATATATATATATATATATATATATATATATATATATATATATATATATATATATATATATATATATATATATAGATATATATATATATATATATATATATATATATATATATATATATATATATATATATATATATATATATATATATATATATATATGTGTATATGTGTATATGTGTATATGTATATACTAGCCGTGCCCGCGGCTCCGCTCGCGTGGACTTGATTCACTACTATTGTCACTGCTTATTCCTTATGTTACCTAACATAATAAAATATCTGCCATTATTTTCCCTTATCTTCCCATTATTTCTCCTTATCTCCCATTATATCTACATAATTTCTATTATCTAGACTTATCTCTGCTCATCTCCCATTATTTCTCCTTATCTCCCATTATCTCTACATAATTTCCATTATCTAGACTTATCTCTGCTCATCTCCCATTATTTCTCCCTATCTTCCATTATTTCTCCTTATCTCCCATTATCTCACCATAACTCCCATACCTAGACTTATCTCTGCTTATCTCCCATTATTTTCCTTATCTCCCATTATTTATACTTATCTCCCATTATCTTATCTTAACTCCCATTACCTAGGCTTATCTCTGCTTATCTCCCATTATTTCTCCTTATCTCCCATTATTTATACTTATCTCCCATTATCTCACCTTATCTCCCATTATCTAGGCTTATTTTGAATTATATAGAACATATCATATGTATAAATTTATAAAAACATGTAAATCAGATAAGTGGTTCTCAAGTGATAAGCGCACTAACGGACAGACAGAGAGACGTTGCATTTTATATATATTATATTCTTTGCAACATAATATTGTTCCATATTTAATGGTTCAGGCAGTGTATTGCAAGAGAACGCGCTAACGGTAACCTTTTTTCTGACTTAATTCACTATTATCGTCACTGTTTATTCTTTATGTTACCTAACGCAATAAAATATATCCTATAACCTGGCCAGAGAACACATGTGTTTTAAAAAAAAGTACGTAACGCACTAATGGACAGCAGACAGAGAGACGTTGTATTTTATATATATTATAGATAAATAACCTGGCCAGAGAACATATGTATGTTTTAAAAAAAAGCACGTAAATCGGATAAGTGGTTCTCCAGTGATAAGCGTATTAACGGACAGACAGAGGACAGACAGAGATACGTTGCATTTTATATATATTATAGATGTAATAAAATATATATCTATAACCTGGTCAGAAAATATATGTATGAATTTAAAAAATCACGTAAATCAGATAAGTGGTTCTCGAGGGATAAGCTCACTAACGGACACACAGGCAGACGGAAAGACGTTGCATTTTATATATATTATAAATGTAGATTATTATTATTATTATATAACCTGGCCAAAAAACATATATATGAATTTAAAAAAAGACACGTAAATTGGATAAGTGGTTCACACGTGATAAACGCACTAATGGACAGACAGACAGACAGAGAGACATTGCATTTTATATGTATTATAGATTATAGATTATAGTTATTCTCTACTACATAATATTGTTCCATATTTAATGGTTTAGGCTGTGTATTGCAAAGGAACGCGCTAGCGGCAAACTTTTTTCTGACTTTATTCACTATTATCGTCACTGCTCATTCCCTATGTTACCTATCGTAATAAAATATAGCCTATAACCTGGCCAGAGAACATATGTATGTTTTAAAAAAAAAAAGTACCTAAATCGATAAGTGGTTCTCCAGTGATAAGCGCACTAACGGACGGACAGACAGACAGACAGACAGACAGACAGAGAGAGAGAGACGTATTTTATATATATTATAGATATATATATTATATATATATACATTTATATATATATATATATATATATATATATATATATATATATATATATATATATATATATATATATAGGGGTGGAGGGGTGGAGGAGCGGGTATTATGTCTTTTTCACAACCCGGAGTCGAGAAATCTGAAAAATATATTGCTTTCATTATTACTAATTTTAAAGATACAGTATTACTCCAGTTATTTAGATATGTTGGATTACCTGTGCACCATTGCAAGGTTAGAAACTTTCCATTGTTTACTAGATAGTCTTAAATATGGTGTACCAGCCATTCAAGCACGGATTTATTTTTAAAAAATGTACTTACAGGACCTTCAACAGTTATGTAATCTTGTAACTTTTTCCTATGTTCAACCTCTTCAGGATTTAAAAGAGTCAAATCACTACTTTTCAAGGGAGCTTCGGTTTGCAATATAGATGAAGTAGATATACCTGGAGCACCCCTACAAGGTGAAATGGTGATATGAAAATGAATTTTTATAAAAAAATTATGTTTAGTTACTTTAAATTTGTACAGCATTGTCTTAAATATCTTGTTTTTAACAAAAGCGAAGCCATATCTTTATTCTACTGAAAAAATATTTAAAATTTGATTTCTGTTATGCACTACAAATAACCAATAAAAATAATTATCTGTTTTGATATAACATCTCTTCGTTCTCCCTTTGATTGCTAGATGAAATGTCACAAAAAATTGTGGAATCGTTTTAGCCCTTGTAGTAATGCTGTCTCTTGTTTTTTAAGGTAGAAAAAAAGATGGACATAGCTGGAAACTGCAAACCTGAAATAAATGATGTCAAATGTAGATACAAAAATAACTACGACCCATCATAACTTTAGTTTAAATCACAATCTATAGTTAAACTACAGTTACGTTGGTGGTGCTCATAGACATGGAGGGAAGACTGAGCTTTCCGTATTCCGACGTGAAGTAAATGCGGACGCCACAGTCTGAGAGGGATAAAGCGAATGTACGGGTACTGCGCCTTGGTTAACAGGCCTACAGAAAAAGGACAGGTATTGGCCGCACAGTCGTTTTGTCTCTTTTAGAGAGTGGTCAATTTTGTGAGGCTAATGCTCAGTCCATCCTCCATGTTTATGGTGGTGCCCGTCGCACGAAAATCTGAAGTTTAACTGCTGTATCCAGTAAAAAAGAATTACGTCATAATCTAAAAATGCGATTGCTGAGGATATTAGGAAATTTTGGAAGATTGTTGCATATTTGTAAATCATAGTCATCGGCTAACCCTTTATAATTCTGTGGTCATCATTCTGATATGATTGTGGTAACTGTTAATTTGGTTTTCATTTCTAACGGGCGTATTCTTTATTATACTACTATGCCAAACTTCATGTTCTTATCTCCAATTGTTTAATGATTGCTCCGAGGATAGTAACATGATTTATGGCACACATATTTTTGATGTCAAAGTAATTACTTTTAAGTTTAAAATAAAATTTTGAAATATGTGGAATATAATTCGACTAACAGTGATGATAATTAGTAAGTATGTTTATATCGTATTCTATATTCCTATTTTGCTAGTATTGTAGACTAAATTTAAATGTCTATTATCGACCACCAATCAATGTATTTTATGGAGTTGTTCTTGCAGTAGTTTCAAACAAGTCAAAACAAACAGACTTCTTCATATGTCAACGGTCACGTTTACGATAGACAGAACAATAAATGGCAGCGATCACTACTGCATTCGACAGAAGAAAAAAAGCACTTATTATTTTGAAAGAGAAAGAAATAATATGAGTCATTCTATCTCTCTTATTCGGCATACGCCCGCAAAACTAAGTTAAAGTGCGTACCCGTGCGAGAATGTTATTCGTATTTCGTCCGAAGCCAACGAAGAACAAGGAAAATCCTTTGTTCTTCGCTCGCTCTGAGTGAAATACGAGTAATATTCTCGCACGGGTAATGATTAAATAGGAATGGAAGTAGGGAAGGATTTTAAAAGATGACCAAATTAATGTACATTAATAAAAAAATTTTTAAAAAAACTTTATTATACAGTATAACTTGGCTCATGGAACATAGAAACTCTGACATATGAATAAAAATAACAAATTATATTAACGCATACAATTATATTATATTAACGTATACAATTATATTATATTAAAGCATACAATATGTATATCTCAACCGAAACTCACTTATTTTATCTGAGTATATCGAAGATTCTAAAATATTTAAAAATTAAATGTCTAGTTAGGTTTATAGTTTTTTTCTGATCGAGTAAAAAAAACAAATAAATTTCTGAAAATCCGAATAAATTTTTTAAATATTGTTTAAAGTAATGACTTCTCCACTAAATATAAAATAACATCTTAAAGCGAAAAAATGTTTACCCGACAACTAAATAAACTCTTGATACAGCTTGTATATTTATATAAATACTTAGACGTGAAAACTTAAAGAATTAGTAGGAGTTGAGTCTTGTTTGTAATGTAATTCTAACCATTTTGTAATTATTTTATCAAATCAATCCAAAAACTACTTAAATAAACAAACCGAAATGAAACCTATCGTCGAATAGTCACATGATGCTTTTTTACATCGCCGACGCCGGAATTCAACGCTCAAGCGCAGAGTAAGAGAAATTGACTCATATTATTTCCTTCTCTTTTTAACGACTATACGTTTTCTCTTACAGAAGGCTATATACTTTCTCTCCTCTATTCTAATATCTCTATGTCCACTACCCGGTTGAAGAATGACATTAAATGCAATCATAACCGTGACAGCTGTCATGTAAAAAAGTCTGTCATTTGTCAACCAGTTGGTGGGTAACTTGATGCATTGTCTTTTGTCAATCGCAATGGTATACCCTGTCACATGAAAACATTTAATGTGATCGGTAAAACTCAATCAGTAAATTGTTTTCCTTAGACTTGATTGGTTTTGATAGTTTCAAATTTGCTGTCGTTAAAACCGAGTAGTTGAGGTGCCTTATTTGTTCAATTCTGACATTACCTGCAGCCAATACCGAAGATGTCGATTTGGTAAAAATCAGCAATTTCCACCAGTTAAGCGAAATCTGTATATACTCTATAAATACCGATTTTGTCATTTCCGCGTTTGTGGTGTTTTGTATATTAAATTATATTTTTATTTTTTTTGGTTGATTTTAATGAACGATATGAATGAAAAAACTTTAAGTAAATAATTTAATAAACATATATTTATTTTGATATGGTGTTGTTTGAATTTGAAAATCATTGTTTTATGTTATAATTTATTATCAATAATATTGTAAGATGCTCTAAATCCAAAAAAAAAAAATAGCAAAATATAAATTGTTTTTTGGCTGCTATAAGTAAATGAAGATATACATGCTCTCTGTCGGAGGTTGTTGAGGTCACAAATCGTTAGAGGAATTGTTTAACGAGTTGCTAACAATTACCATTAGGGAACATCTTTGTTAAGGTTCTATGCCACGAACATAAAAATCAGTATCAACTACTAAAATTAAACAAAGTCCAGATATTTCAGCAGTTATTTAGTTTTGGCCATAAACTGTAACCTTAAACAGCCCGCAATAGAGAGCAAGTATGCCTTCAAAAATTAACTTTCATCAGCCAAAGATGTAAATTCTTGTATCTTACTGATTCGTTGCGCTACTTTGAGTTTTTTTCTTTCCTGTGTTGATTCTAGCTCGGCTGATAAGTATTGATGCGACAAAACGCATTTCGAGATGGAATGACAGATGAGAAAATAGTTCTGCTGAAAGATGGACTCTGTTCAATTTTAGTAGATATTAAAAAATATGTTAAGGTCATTTAAAACAAAAGACATACCGGAATATTAGTAACTGTAATTAAGGGGGACCACATTTTTACAACACTGAAAACAAGAGAATTCAGAGAAGATCTTTCTAGCAACCAAAATTTCGCTAGGTGTACAAGTTGTTAAAGGATTTTCTAATTTAACATAACTAGTCCAGTGAACCTATCAAGCTACTATATAAAAATAGTACCGTTCCCTCCCTTAGTACTCGGTGCTAAATACCACATTTTGGAGGTATGGAGTCCTAACGAAATAAAAAAAAAAATAGTGCCGTCCTTGGAGGATGAGTGAATTATTGCACCTTTGTAAAATCAGGAAAATGAGTATAATTTTTAAAAGAACCAAAATTACAATTCTCTAAGTCTGTAAGAGGCGGAGATACAAACCGTGGAAATAAGGGCAAAAACTTTCAGATTTGATGTATATAATTGGAGGAATGAGCATGGACAAGGACGCAACATAATTTTGATGAGATATCTAGTATAAGTATCGAAAATGACGGCCATTTTCAACGATTTTGTTAGTTCCAAACATAGACATAGAGGATGGACTGAGCGTTCCGTATCCTGCTGTGAAGTAAATATGGACGCAAGAGTGTGAGAGAAACAAAGCGAATGAGCGGCCAGTAGCTGTACCTTTCTAGAATGCTGCTAAGCTACGGCGCTTTTGAAAATAATATTACTGAGTGTTCTATTTGAACTAAAATCGAGTGGGTGCTTTTCTCGTCTTGAATTCCATCTCGGGGTACTGCGCCTCGTTTATTACAGGCTTACAGAAAAGAGACAGGTATTGGCCGCACAGTCGCTTTATCTCTTTCTAGAGAGTGGTCAATTTTGTGAGGTTAGATTAATGTATTGCGCAACTAATTTCACATTAGTATGATGATAAATTTTAATATAAAAATAAGTTTTAAAACATTCAGACATAAAAATTCCAAATCTAATTTAAGGATATGTTTTAAAATTTTCAACTAGCCGAAAATGATGGAGCGTCTCGTATTCCCATTGCTACCATTCGCACAAAGGAAAGTGTATTACCTAACACCATTTTTAGGGTATTAACACTATGTTGAATGGGTATCGCCAATTAATAGATATCAAATATGGTATCGAGGAACGAGACCACGTCGAGTTTGTCGCCTTACATTGAATTAGGATAGCTCTTCTGGTTTATTTTAGAAACATAAGTTTTTTATATTCTCTGTCAAATTTTTCTAATGTTAGTAATATTGTTGCTCCATTTGTAGTGTTCCATACGAAACACTTATTGGATCACTTCGATGTCCGTCTGTCACAACCGATTTTCTCCGAAACTCTTTTACATAGAACGTGAAATTAGGCATAAATATAGGAACTGATGGACCGATCAGAGCCGTGTAGTTTGTGTGTCACACAAACAAATAATAAAAAATAGGGAAGAAAATAAGCAATAAGAATAAGTAATAAGCTGCACCTTAAAAAGGTGTTAGTAATTCTATATTCTACTTACATTTTCGCTTTGGAGTAGATTTCTTACAAGCTTTTAGGTTTTGTCTGACTTTTTGTTTTTCGCCGTGAATGATATCTCGAAATGATTGATAATTTTAGTAGTGTTCGTTTTTTAAGGTTTATTCATAGACATATTGGAATAGAGGGGAGAAAATATATAAGGTTCGTTCCAACCTTAAATCAGAAACAGATTTCTAGCAATTTGCAAATCGTGTTTATCGCGCATGTCTGTAAAATATTCACTTCTGATTAATTTTTGTATGGATGGTTGGAACAGCTGATAATTTACTTAAGGTGTGAATAAATATAACCTAACAAACTTAGGCCGGTCGAATCTTTGAATCTGGCTTTGAATAACCATAATTTGTTTTATTTACAAGGCTAAGCATAAAAGTCAAAATGGATCTAGCAGGTATGTGATAAGGTTAATGCGTAAATATATCCAACATTATATATTAACGGTATAATTACTAAATCATTCCAAATGTTGGAATTTGTGAGATGTTCTCACGACTTTCGTGGTGTCCAAGCAATACAAGCCTTTTTAAAATACTTTTATTCAAAGCTTCCACTTTGTCGGATTATAGGTTATGTTGCAAGCAAAATTCAAAATAGTTGCAATACGCATGCGCCAAATTATTGGTTAGAAGATAATCCGCAAACTGTTCTGATAGTTTTCAAACAGGTTTGAATTTTAGTTGAACATAAAAAATAGTTTGCTAACCGTTAGTAACTTTGGTTGGAACGCAATTAACTTACTGCGCAGAATCCCGACTGTAAGAAACTGTTTCTGATGCGGGTTGGAACGAACCTATAGCCTGCTGTAAGGGAAAGCGCATAGTCGTTAAAAAGAGAAGGATATAATATGAGTTATTCTGTCTCCCTTACTCGGCGCACGCCCACAACACTCTCGCACGGGTAGGCACGCCCACAACACTAAGTTAGAGTGCATACCCGTGCGAGAGTGTTGTGGGCGTGCGCCGAGTAAGAGTGACAGAATGACTCATATTATGTCTTTTTCTTTCTACGAGTGCCATGCTTCTCGCGAGAACTTACCTCCTTTATTCTAATATCTATGGGTTTATTGCAATTTTTTCTAACATTGGAAACATTTTTGTTCGTTTTCTATTTTCAGTTTTGGTGATATGTATTTAAGTATTAAGGTTTCTAAAAAATTGTATTAGGGAAAAAATGACGAATATAGGAATAAAAATAATCAAAAATCAATAAGCAGGACCTTAAGACGGTGTTAGTAATACTAAATTTGATTTACGCTTTCATTTTGAAGTTTTTCTTACAGAAAATGTTTAGTTGGTATTAACAATAAATCTTTAGTGTGAATGGCTTCTAGCTTCCTAAAACTAGTATATGATATGTTTTTGAATTAGATATATAACATAATTATTTTTTGCAATATCTTCTATATTCTTGAAATGCAAGTTTTTTTTATGTTTAAATATTGTTTTTTGCAGATATTTTTAATGCAATCTGCATCAAATCGAGAACGTAAGTAAAATATAGTAGTACTAATATTTTTTAAAGCCTTGCTGGATTTATACTAATTTTTATTCCTATTTTTTTTTTTACTTTTTTCAGTTAACCATTAAATTTAAAAACATTTGTACAAAATTCAAATGAGAATGTACCAACAGTGTTACCAATAGTAGAAAAATCGGCGAAAAATATTCAAAAAAATTTTATTAGAAATACTCTATTTTAGGTAGATTTATTAAAAAGTTGGCACATTTTATTTCGAAAAGTCCATAAACTCAAGAGACAAGGTCGTTGTGATGATAAGTTATAGTAGATGCCCCGTATTGAGCCTAAGGTTAAGTAGATATGGTTCCTCTGTAAAAAATGACTTGTTTTATGAGATGTTTTCATTAAAATTTTTGGCAATTAGTATTTTATCATATACATGAAAATAATAAATCTCCATCAATTACTACATAATTACCATAAAAAACGTTGGTATTTTTTGTGTTAACTTAAGTCGTTAGCCAAAAGCCAGATAATATATCGGACTTTACTCACAAAAACATTATTTTACTTGAGAATATTTAGATGATTATTAATTATTACTAAAATAATTTAAATAACAATCTGCTTATGATTATAAATAAAAAAATTTTATTTTGTGTTCCACCGTAATTCTTCTATTGGGAACAATGGTTGTTCGCCATGTTTGCTGTGAAAATTATGTTTTTAAATTGTTATTTAAATACTAACCAAGTGGAAATAAGTATTTAAACGGTAATTAATACTTTATTCATCTTTACAAATCTAAAACAATGTAATTGTAGCATAACATGTAACAAGTCTTAGAACGTCTGTTCCTTTTTATTACCTGTAAGTTAAATTAAAAAATATTAAGCTGAGCTCTTTGTTTTTGCTAGAATTAAAATATATTTTCCTTTATATCAAGTGATTGGTTAGTTTTCGGCTCCCGGTAATTAAGTCTTAACAGCCATATAGTATATTTTCTGTTCTATTTTCTATAAAATTGTCAGATATCCAGTGTAAAAAAGGCAGGGTAAAAGCTTCCGATCAGTTTGTGGGTACTCTATTCAAAAGTTGTAGAATCCTACTTTTTTGTTATTTAATTCTCAGGGACAGAAATCTAGTGTTAAGTTAGAGCAACTTGTAGAATTAACTGGTAAATGCTGTTTTTGTATAGGTAGGGTAGTACTCTTGGGAATACCTGTATGTTAAGAAAATATTATGTAGAATTACCATCAGATTCTCTGCTTTCTGTTCAATCCAAAATAATAGAAGCATTTATTAAAAATCGTAGAAGGTTATACGGTTGTGGTCAAAATAATAACA
This sequence comes from Pachyrhynchus sulphureomaculatus, assembly GCA_019049505.1. Taxonomy (NCBI): domain Eukaryota; kingdom Metazoa; phylum Arthropoda; class Insecta; order Coleoptera; family Curculionidae; genus Pachyrhynchus; species Pachyrhynchus sulphureomaculatus. Next base: position 137,642,592 of record CM032446.1, read on the forward strand.
GTGCTTACTAAATTTTTATCAAAACATATTAAGTTTTTTTAATAGAACAACTAAAACATAAATATGGTAACTTTGAAGCCCACCTAAGATGCATCAAAGTAATATAAGGCTAATTAATTAAATTCTTAAAAATCAAAGAAAAACGACAAATTTCTAAAAATTATGGTGGACAAAATAATAGCAGTGTTTTACTAAAATTACTGTTAAAAAAAACTGTACAACTAATTAACAATATTTTCTTTTATGAGCATCAGACACACCTAATACTTAATTGTAAACCTTTTATTGGCTATGACAGCTTCACAACGTTGCGGCATAGAGTTAACCAAATCTTGACATCTAAAAACAGGAATGCTTTTCCAAGAATCTCTGATTACAGCCCAGAGCTCGTCTTGATTCTTAGGTTTTTCACGTGCTACGCTATCTTTAATATTGCCCCACAGATTTTCTATCGGGTTCAGATCTGGGCTTTGAGCTGGCCAATTTAAGACATTAATTTTTTTCTTTTCTAAAAATTGTTTACTTAATCGACTGCTATGTTTTGGGTGATTGTCATGCATAAAAACCCATTTAAGTGGCATTTCATATTCCGCATAGGGCAAGATAATGTCCTGTAAAATATCAACATGAACATTGGCGGTCATTATGTTTTTAATCCAAAATATAGGCCCTACTCCGAAGTAGGAGAAACATGCCCATACCATTATTTTTGAACCTCCATGTTTAACCGTCTTAATAGTGTACTGAGGCTGATATGCGGTTTCTAAAGAGCTCTAACGTATGTTCTGTGGCCTACATTTCCAAATAATAGAATTTTGCTTTCATCGGACCACAGTATATTACGCCATTTAAATAGAGGCCATTCAATATGTTCCTTTGCAAACTCCAATCGCCTCTTTCTGTGTCTTTTATTTAACAAGGCTACCTTACGCGGACTTCTTGCTGGTAACTTTGCTTCTTTAAGTCCTCGTCGTATCGTCCTAGGAGCTACATCCACTCTCACAATCTCCTGAAGTTGTGTTGACGAAGCAAATGGGTGTGCTTTTGAAGCTCGAACTATAAGTGTGTCCTGTCTGGATGTAGTTTTGCGTTTACGACCATGACTTTCAGGTGTAGGTTGCCATTTTAAAGAGTTTGCTACCATTTTAGCTGAGCATCCCAAATATATTGAATCTGCATGTAGTATTTTCCATCACGACGCAATTTTCTTATCAATTGACGTTTTTTTCTTGAGAACAGTGCTTCTTCCTTCCCATAGTTGTATTGAAAACAGAAAAAGTGTTGATGGATCTGACACAAAACTATTCTAAATTTGACAATTTAACTGAACACAAGGAGCAAAAACCATCTAGGTTTGAAACACACCAGTGTTAAGCGAACACTGCTATTATTTTGACCAAGCAAAATTCATCTCCTGCTACAAAAAAACGTAAATACTTTGTTTATATTTATTTTTATATACATTTTTTTGTTGAAACCTCAGCACAGTTGATAAGTTTTTAAATGATAAAATATTTTTTGCCTTAATGGAATTTTGCAGTTACCTTTCAACAGTTTTAGTTATTTTTATTGAACCACTGCTATTATTTTGACCACAACTGTATTTGAATCTAAATTATATTTTCCATAATTGATGATTTGGTTCTATAACTTATTAGAGTGGCTTTATTGTTATTTTAATGGTGGTCTCAGTAATCATGAAACTCTGCTGCTGGCTTCAAATATGTGACACTCACCTGGTTTTTAATCATATTATGGGGATCAGACATAACTTGTTCTTTGGGGATTCTGTTGCCTCCAGAAATTAAAACATCACAAGTAGGGAGTGTGATAGGAATCTACTTTGGAACCATTCTTGATTTCAGCAGTTGTGGACTGTTGAGTACTCATAAGAACTCTGAATTCCTTGTTTTAATTATAGCTGAAAAATCTTAAATTAGATAAACACGTAGTTAATTTCAACAAAAATATAATCTTTGTTTTCTATAGTAATTGCTGCTGAGGAAGTAGGTGTAGTAGTTACAAAAATGGTATGCTATGCCGTAATGGAGTATCATCTTTAATAAGACCGATAATTCTTGAGGCATTATTTTTACTTTGTTAAAAACATACTTAGTCTGTTCTTAAGAGTAAATGTTGGAAATTGTTACTGTTTGTTTGCTGCATTTTCATGTTGTGTTGTCAGAACCTAAAATTTATCTAGTAAAATTATCGTTCACATTATTTTATTGTAAAAGCCACTTGCACCTGACCTGACTGTATTGTACTATTTAAAAAGTTTATTATTAACATGTGTATACTCATATGTTTTATATGTAATAATCACCCCCATAATGAGTTAAGAAAAAAGGTACCAACATTTAATTTCTAAAACCACCTGTATTCTTATTACTGAAAAATACACCAGCATTTCACCAGAATGCAATGCAAACAACTACTACCTATGTACGTGGCCAGGCCAAATATACTTAAATAAATTAATAAATAAGTATACCGGACCTGCAGGATTGAACCCTCTACCTTCTGCACAGTAAGCAAGGTACTACACCTGCATAGTAGCAAAGTACTACGCCACCGAACCATGGCCAGCCACTTTGGATAGTTTCCAGTTGAATAATATATTTATTAAAAGTAGATATCCATACAACTGCACCATACTCTAGCTGAGATTGCATGAAGTTTAAATAGAGCAGTTTTCGTGTTTAAATATTTGGAAAATAATCCGAATTTCTTAGAACAAATCCGAGCATTCTAGTAGCATTACTACAGGCGCTATTAATGTGACAATAAAAGAAATCTGAAGGTCAAAGATGACCCCAAGATCCTTAAAAGTGCCCGGTCTCTTAATCGCTATGTCATCGAAATTATAATTAAGATCAAGCTTATTTGCAAACGTCATAGTAAAACATTTATTAACATTTAAATGTGCCTTATTGGCGTTATACCAGCTCTCCAGAATATTTAAATCACTCTGAATGGAATACTAGTCATTCATGTTCAAAAGAAGAACCTCTTTAGAATTTTACTAGTTATGTTGTTGATAAACATCTAAATGCAAAAAGCTAAACCTTACTAAGTGTTCATTAGTTAAATGGTTGATAAAAATTGAGAAAAGGTTAGGGCAGAAGAGCACCACTCCAATTTTCAACCACGGATTTTAAAATAAAAAAATCCAGAGCGGGAATATTTTGTTTTTAACATTCTTTAACTTTTTCTCGGATACCTTTGGAAAATTTTTAAAAATGAACTGTTTAATTCCTACTATATTCCAGTTCTCATTACTAAGCAAAGTATTTGTACCACCCGGTATGCTATTAAAAAAAGATGTGACTTGAATTAAAATTGTTTAATTTTACAATTTTGACCACCGGAAAATTAAAAAAAAAAGTAAATGATTTTTTTTTATCTCCTTGTATTATTTAACAATAAAACTGATTTCACGTTCTACATATTAACTACATATAGAAAGATTTAATTTATTTTTGTAACCAGAAATTCCTTTTATAATAATGTAAAAAAAACATTTATTTGCTTATGCAGTATAATGAACAGAAAGTTCAATTTAAATGATGATGTTTTCAATTCCTTAGAATTCAGGAAACATGTCATTGCTTTTTAGTGTTCCGTACCGAACACTTGTGGGATCACTTCGGTGTCTGTCCGTTTGTCCGTTACTCCGAAACTAGTTGACACAGAAAGTTGAAATTTGGCACAAATATCGGAATTGATGGGCTAATCAGAGCCGTGTAGTTTTGAAAGCTAAATTTTGACTTAAGGGGTTAGTTTTGGAGGGTGAAATCGAAAGTGAAAAATTTTTATTTTATCAGGTCATCGAGTGGGGTGTCAAATGAAAGTTTGTAAAAATACTAGTTTAAATATATGTATAATGTAATACTTGCGCACTTGCGCAGTTTTGAAAAATTCTGGAATAGTCTTTCTAAAGTGTGGATTGAGTGAAAATTATCACGAGTGCATTACGTTTGATAATTTGTCTGGTATAAAAAAAAATAATATTAAAAACTATATTTCCCTACAAAATGGTGAAGGTGAATTATTTTCCGTACATTACCGTTTGTCGACAAAAGAATTTTATTTTATTTGTTTATAATTAAATATTTAGGTAGTAAATATTCGTTTTACACTTTTATTACTAGATTCTAAATTAAGCTAGATTGATTTATCGGCTATTAGGTAGCTAAGGTGCTATAACTATTATACATTATTGACTAAGGGAAAACATGAAGATACATATTGGATCTTAAGATGTCTGGGCCTAGGTAAGGATTTTATTTTATTTTAAAAGCAATACGATGCGGAACATTAATTGCGCAAGTTCAACTTGCACTTGACCAGTTTTTTTTTATATAAGGTTTCGACTAAACACTGAGTATAATTGGAATACACAAGATCACCACAAACACTGAAAAGTATTTAATAGCCAATCAAATGAGTTTTCAATTTATGAAATACTACATTTTAAAATGGATACTAATATTTTTATTTCCCTTGCTAATAGTATTGTATTCGTAAAATAATCATATTTTGAGATTTTTGCATTTTAGGTCATGAAAACGTAGTCTCTAATTTCTGCCGATTCTAAGAATCATTTGACTTTTTTCTGTGAAAACAAGCTGTTTTTGATTTATTCGTAGTGGTTACTTTTCACTAGAAGACCCTGTAACCGACAGTTGAACTAACTTTTTGGTTTTTTTCAGGCTTGCTTGAAGCATGTCGTGTACAAAAGGTAAACGAGGACAAATGCTTACTTTTACCGAAAGGAACGTAGTATTGGAGGTCCTAGAAGAGTTCCTTAAAACAATGAATAAATCAAAGGCAGTCCAAGCCTGTAGTAAAGCTACGGGACGTTCACCGCGGATAATTTATAAATTAGCTAAAGAGAAAGAACAGGGAGCTCTTAAACGACCAAAACACACTAGGAGACCTCATATTAAAAGCCATAGTAGAACAATGAAGTATAAAAGTGATCTTAGATCAAGTATTAGAAGAATTGTACATAGCTGCTTGGTGCAAAGTATTCCTCCTGTATTAACTACAATATTAGATACATTAAATGCACTAAACCAATTTCCACTATTTAAAAAAGGCACATTATATAACCTTTTAAAAGATATTGGATTTAAATATGAACGGCGAGGAAACACAGGAGTTTTTGTAGAGAATGAAGAAATTATAAGTTATCGTCATAAATATTTGCAGAAAATAAAAGAGACCAGAATACAGAATAAAACAATAATTTATACAGGCGAATTGCGGATTGACACTGGCAAAATATGGCAACAATCAAACAAAGAAAAGGAAGAAGAAAGAAAAGAGCATAATTTCAACAACGAAGTAAAGCCTGTTTTTATTTTAGTACATGCAGGTACTATAAATGGTTTTACTAAAGGTGCAGAGTTAACATTAATGAGTAAAACAGATAAAACTGATATAAGTGAAGCTATAGATAGAGAAACTTACGAAAATTGGTTTTTTAATGACTTAATACCTAATTGCCCAAGAGGATCGGTTATTGTGATGGAAGATGCTAAGTATAATTTACGAAAAGTTGACAATATCCCTAACTCCGTTTGGCCAAAAGATGAGATTATACAGTGGCTTGAAAATGAAGGTATGGAAATGTCGCCAACCTTGACAATTCTCGAGTTACTGGAACTAGTAAATAGTGTTAAAGATGATCGTGATGGTTGTAAATTATTAGATAGTGAATGTGAACAACTTGGGATTGAAGTATTACGACTACCCCAACATCATCGGGAGCTAAACCCAATTTTTATGGTTTGGAATCAAGTTGAACATTTTATTCAAACAAATATTACTTCCTATAAAAAAGACTTGTTAGAATTAATTAATGAGTCGTGTAATTCTGTTACATCAGAAGACTGGCGACATTATCTAACTGAAGTGCAAACAAATGAAGATTTTTTGTGGCAAGCAGATTGCTTACAAGAGAACGTTAATGCGCTAATCGAGAAAGTTCATTTTTTATATAAAATGTGAATAAAAAAATATTTATATATTTTTTATTTATAATATTGTGATTAGCGGTGGGTAAAGTAGTGCTGGAGAACTATTAAGTAAATTTAAGAGATGTTTTTAATGATTAAATATTAATAATAATCACTGATAATAATAAGATCAGGCAATGGATAGAAAATGTGCTTAGAAAACAATGGGCTGCAAGGAAAAACTGTTTATTGACTATTATATGTAACTAATGTTATATCAATAAAATAAATTTGTATCTTGTTTATGTAAATTAGAAAGGGTTTTTATTCAGTGCCACATGAATGACTCCTAGATGTACTAAAGACATATAGAATTTATGGCCATATGGTAGCCTTTAAAGAGCATATTATGTTGAAGTGGAGAATTATGATTTAACTTTAAGTGTCCCCAAACTATAGCTGGTTAAAATTAAGAAATACCACTATTTCACAACGTTGTAAACAAAAGAGCGCGGGGAAAATATTTATAGGAACTATACTTTGGCGGGACTAACTGTTGTAATTAGTAGTATTATTCTTGCCAAATTTTGCTTCATACCGACATTTTATCCGCGCTCTTTCCAGTATTGTAAAAAGCTTTTTTTAGCGTCCCGTACGGAACACTTATAAGATGACTTCGGTGTCTGTCTGGTCTGTCTGTCACACCCGATTTTCTCCGAAACTATCTGTCATAGAAAGTTGAAATTTGGTAATAATATAG
>CM032446.1:137654317-137706817 GCA_019049505.1 Pachyrhynchus sulphureomaculatus
GATGTTGCAGATAAGGAACGTGGAAAACCGCCAAAAAAATACGAAGATGTGGAATTGCAAGCATTGTTGGACGAAGATGATTCGCAAACACAAAAACAACTCGCCGAGCAACTGGACGTTAGTCAACAAGCTGTTTCCAATCGGCTACGAGAGATGGGAAAGATTCAGAAGACCGGTAGATGGGTACCACATGAGTTGAACGACAGGCAAATGAAAAAGCACAAAAACACGTGTGACATTTTGCTCACTCGGTACAAAAGGAAGTCGTTTTTGCATCGTATAGTTACAGGGGATGAAAAGTGGATTTATTTTGAGAATCCCAAGCGGAAAAAATCATGGGTAGACTCAGGCGCACCATCCACATCGACCGCAAGACCGAATCGCTTTGGCAGAAAGACGATGCTCTGTGTTTGGTGGGACCAGAGGGGCGTGGTCTATTATGAGCTGTTAAAACCTGGGGAAACGGTTAATACTAAACGTTATCAACAACAATTGACAGATTTCACCCGTTCGCTGCTTGAAAAAAAGGCCAGAATACCGAAAGAGGCAACACAAAGTCACTTTTCTTCATGACAATGCTCCATTACATACGGCAAAACCAGTTTGCGACACGTTGGAAGCACTCGGCTGGGAAGTTCTACCCCATGCCACTTACTCACCAGACTTGGCTCCTTCCGATTACCACTTGTTTGCATCGATGGGTCACCACTTGCTGAGCAGCGCTTTGGTTCGTACGAAGATGTGAAAAAATGGCTCGATGAATGGTTCGCAGCAAAAGGGGTGGATTTTTACTGGTGTGGTATTCACAAATTGCCCGAAAGATGGGAAAAATGTATAACAAGCAATGAAGCATACTTTGAATAAAGCACTTTTTATCATTCTTCCGAATTTAACATGTTTTCTTAGAAAAAAAAAATCCGCATTTCATACTTGTAGACCTGTGATATAAGTAGAAGGGCAAAGCCGCTTCTGGGACACATAGGGAATTGTGTGTGTTGGAGAGAGAGGTACAAGTTAGCGTGAGTGCGAGAGAGATAGATAGATGACGTCATCTCGCTCTCACTCATGCTTACTTGTACCTCTCTCTCTAACACGTAACCTTATGTAAGCCGCTTCTGGGACACATAGGGCGTTCTGTGTGTTAGACAGAGAGGTACAAGTTAACGTGAGTGCGAGAGAGATAGATGATGTCATCTCTCTCGCGCTCATGTTTACTTATACTTCTTTCTCTAACACGTAACCTTATGTAAGCCGTTTCTGGCACACATAGGACGTTGTGTGTGTTAGACAGAGAGGTATAAGTTAACATGAGTGCGAGAGAGATAGATAGATGACGTCAGCCTAGAAAATTAAATTAAATTAAAAAAAATCAAAGCAGATCGTGGGATTGGAACCCAGTATCCCTGATATGAAAGCATGGAGCGTTACCCAATACGCTATACTGTACCTGATAACATAAAAAAAAAATTCTGGTATACTATTATCAAGATTGCGTCATCATATCCCAATTCCAGTAATAGGCGATCGATGGCGCGCTGGCGGAAGTCCGCTTCGAATGCTTTCCTTGTCTTATTCATGTGTAAATAGGATATTGCTTTCTTTGTCAGCGTAAAACTGATTTTAATATGTAATATGTAAGTTATAGTCCTAATGAAATTGCGTCATGACATCGTGCTGCAAACAGGTGATCGACAGCGCGCTGGCGGAAGTCCGATTCGAATGCTTTCCTTGTCTTATTCATGTGTAAATAGGGTATTGCTTTCTTTGTCAACGTAAAATTGATTTTTTTAATATATAGTTATAATTATGACTGAATAATAAAATTAGTTAAAGTAGCTAAAACATATTATTTATTATTATTATGTCAGCTGTCAGTTGACTGTTAACAGCTATCAACTGTCAGCCGCCAGTTCAGATTGAACAGCTGTCTGTCTGTCCGTCTGTCAATTGAACTGCTGTCTTTCCGTCTGTCTGTCATTTGACAGCTGACAGCTGTCAGTTGACTGTTGTCAGCCTGCAAATAAAGCCCTTTTGACATCGTCGAAGGTCGAATTGGCAACACCGCAAGTCATGGGCGTAGGTAATTTCGTCTAGGATGTTAAAATTTCAGTCGGATGTGCGTTGAACAATAGATAGATGGATGGATTGAACTGCTGTCTGTCCGTCTGTCTGTCATTTGACAGCTGACAGCTGTCAGTTGACTGTTAACAGCTATCAACTGTCAGCTGTCAGTTCAGAACAGCTGTCTGTCTGTCCGCCTGTCAGCTGTTGGGGCGGGTAGATACGTAAGATTCCGTCATCTCGCTCTCGCTTATGCTTACTTGTACCTCTCTGTCTAACACACAGAACGTCCTATGTGTCTTTAGTACAAGGAGCGACATCTAGTATTTTTATTGATAACTTCAAACTTACAAACAAATTTCCCTACATCTTGTTTCCAGAACTTTACGAAAAACCAGTTGGTTTGATGATGTATGTGATCTCAAGCATGCGTATCGTGAATTTGAAACTGCCATTGAAGATTACTTAGATAAAAAGAAAATATGTTAAACGTCACTTCAGACTACCACCTCTACCACGTAGATCGCTCACGTAAAACTGTTGAACCACAAACATCTTAATTAGTTGCAAGCAACATGTTTCCCGCATCGCTTGTCTATATAGTGCTATTCATATTAGTTACATCTGCTAAAAATACTGAAGATACATCTGGAGATCATACTAGTAACGACGATGTCAGTATATTTGAAGATTATTCTGCTCTTTATAACACTAGTTTGAGTCTATATCTAGCTTGTTCTAAGAGAGCTGATGAATATTCAGAATTATATGATCAGGAACATATAATATCAGACATGTTCATGCATAGGCTGGAGGATTGTGAAACAGGTACAAAAAATTTAACAAATTCCATAAACTACACAAGTTTGGCAATGTTGAAAAGAGAAAATATCGAGCTAGAAACAGACTTGTTGACTGTGCGAAAGCAGAAAGAAGCATGTGAAGAAAAACGTAATATAGGATTGAATATAATTTCCGAATATAAGAATAAAGTAACTCTTTTAAATAGTAATCTAACAGCTCAAATTAATGTGATTTATATAGTGGACAGAGAACTGAGTCAGTGTCAAAAAACCCTTAGTGATTTGGAAAAGCTTAAAGATGTGGTATTCGAGAACCTTAATTCATGTTTAGAACGCGAAGAATTCCTCCATGGTCAAAAGAACAAATATGTGTTACGTTTAAGTAAATGTCGAAAAAACAGAGAAAAGTTAAGATCACCACCACCCTCTACAAGAACGTAAATCCTATTATTGTTACATTGGTCTATTTTTTTATATTAATAAATAAATAACTAAATAAATAAATGAATATTATTTTTCCTCACTAGTCCAACTTGCACGTTCTAGTTGAATTCACCTACGCTTTAAAACCAACACATATTTTATTATTAAATTCAATTTTTAATACAAGGAGCGGCATCTAGTATTTTTATTGATAACTTCAAACTTACAACCAAATTTCTCTACATCTATGTTTCCAGAACTTTATGAAAAACCTAACAGTTGGTTTGATGATGTATCTGATCTCAAGCATGCAGCGTCAACGGCGCGCCGTCGGAAACTCGCTTCGAATACTTTCCTTGTCTTATTCACATGTGAATAGGGTATTGCGTTCTTTGTCAGCGTAAATTGATTTTTTACATATTAAAAATCAATTTTACGCTGACAAAGAAAGCAATACCCTATTTACATGTGAATAAGACAAGGAAAGCATTCGAAGCGAGTTTCCTATGGCGCGCCATTGACCGTCTTTTGCTGCACGATGTCAAACACATAATTCCATTAAGTTATATGGTTAACAGCGCACTGTCGGAAGTTCGATTCGAATGCTTTCCTTGTCTTATTCATGTGTAAATAGGGTATTGCTTTCTTTGTCAGCGTAAATTAATTGCGTCATTTTGCAAACAGGTGATATAATATGTAAATATATGTTATAAACTTGAGATGGTCAACAGTTAGCATTGTTAGTAGTAGGAATATATTTTTTTCTATATAAAATTGAGATTTATCTAACTAAACTTAGTTCAATAACAGGTGTCTGAGATAAAACTACCATTAAAAAATGCCAGTTGTTGTACGAATAAAATGCCCCAAATGTAAAGGAGAAACAGATCTGTATAATGAAAGATGTTTCGCATGTGATGCTAAAAAGGTTTTCAAATTAAGGGATGGTGCAAAACACATTCCATCAAGGTATATTACCAGTAAAGAACAACAAGGAAATGTGAGAGAAGCCAACGAAAGACAAGGAAACAGATGACTTGAATGAATTAATTTAAACAATAAAAATTTATGTGTAGTAACATTTTGTAACATTTTGTATTATTTTAGAATTTATTAATATATTTCTCCATATACTCATACTTGTGTTTTATTCTCCTCTCATATTATAGAAATAACAACGAAACCAAACTAGGCTAGGCTAGGCTAGACTCATCTCATTTTATTAAATTCAATTTTAGTACAAGGAGCGGCATCTAGTATTTTTATTGATAACTTCAAACTTACAAACAAATTTCCCTAGAGCTTTGTTTCCAGAACTTTATGAAAAAACCTAACAGTTGGTTTGATACTTCAGACTCACACAACCAAATTTCCCTATATCTTTGTTTCCAGAACTTTATGAAAAACCTAGCAGATGGCGCCACTTGTTTTGATGTATTCCTAGGAATTGGGTGAAAAAATCACTGTTGCGGCGCTGACGGAAACTCGCTTCGAATGCTTTCCTTGTCTTATTCACATGTAAATAGGGTATTGCGTTCTTTGTCAGCGTAAATTATGATTTGGTTGTCATCATCGGCGTCGTCGTCGTCGTCGTACAGCAAAGAAACGGTCAACGGTGCGCTGACGGAAACTCGCTTCGAATGCTTTCCTTGTCTTATTCATGTGTAAATATGGTATTGCTTTCTTTGTCAGCGTAAAATTGATTTTTAATATGTAAAGCATGTTTTCCCATCAGGAATTGAGTCAAAATCACTGTTGCGCGCTGACGGAAACCCACTTCGAATGCTTTCCTTGTCTTATTCACATGTAAATAGGGTATTGCGTTCTTTGTCAGCGTAAATTATTGTTTGGTATATGGTGAGAATGTAGGGAAAATAATATTCAAACACAGGTGTTATATTATTATTAATTTTTATTTATGCAAGTTGGATTAAAAAGTAATTGAACAATATAACAAAATCATCATAATATATATATATATATATATATATATATATATATATATATATATATATATATATATATATATATATATATATATATATTATTAAAGTTGTTGTCGAGAACTGTATATCCTAATACAACAAAATCATCATAATTTCTAATATAACCAAATCGTCATAATACAATATATATTTATTAAAGTTGTTACTGTTGAGAACTGTAAGAACTGTATTATAATTTGCATGATGGATTATTAAAAAGGCAATCGAACAATATATTCTAATATAACAAAATCAATAATGCAATTTTCCCATTGTTTATAATATGTAAATGAAATATATTTTTCTTTATTGGATGGTAAAACGTTTACATACCCCTTCTTGGCAAGCCGCTTAATTATAAAATGGGAATCATAGCCAGATAAATTATGAAACACCACTGGAACTATAAACGATTTGCGGAAATTTAAGTTACAAATATAATGTGCAAACCCCCTAAACAACCCCGTAAAATGATCATGATCACGCACGATTTTATCACTTGATTTAAATAATTCACTACATATATGGCAATGGGATGCGCTACTTAGGTCGGGTGAATTCATAATCGGGTTGATGTTTTTAAATTTAGAATAAATATCATCCGATAAAAGATTAAGTTCATTAATAAACCAATCCATACAATCTACCCCTCGATAACTTTTGAAATAACTTAACGTATTATCATATGAGCATTTCAGATAATAACCAGCACTGTAGGCAATATGTTTTTGATATTTTTTTGTTGCCACCCCAACATTATAATCAACAGGTGCTAATAGGCATTCAAAATCAGCATAAATAACAAAAGGAGTTCTTTGTTTATATATATGGTTTTTAAATTGAACATATTGATTTTTAGGGAATGACATTTTGTATTCATTTAATTTGACGCATAGCTCTTCATGCATATTTAATTTTTCGAGTGAAGAAAAATAATTTAAGCATCTATCACAAATGAACTTTTTGTTTTTTTTTTTATTATTAAGTTGCGTACTAACTAAACGTGAAAGATTTTTTATCAAACAGTAGTGGTAATTAATATTTGATGAATCCTCTTCCTCAGTCACTTCAATTGGTAGAGCATCAAAATCATTTAATTTAGGAAAATATTTATCTTGAATTAAGAGTAAATTTACATGCTTTTCTAGTTTAGTGGCAGTTAATCGCGCAGGGATAACACTAAAAAATGAATTTCTATCACTCTTAATTAATTCTAAGGCATATACGTTAACGGAAATTTGGTTAGAATTTTCAAATTTAGAAATCTGGTTTATTGCCATTGGAGCTTGTAAATTATCTGTAATTAACACATATTTATAATGTTGATAGGAATTTGTACGTTCGGGGTGATTGTTGTTTGGAAACAAAGCACCCATAATCGACCAGTAAAAACAAGCATGATCATTGTTTATAATATTAAGGCATGCTCGCTTTGTTAGTATTTCATGGGGTAGTTTAATATAGGATGAACCTCCTGTACCCATTTCATATTTATTAATATTTACTTCCAAATAAATTATTTTTTGTAAAGCAAATCCCGATTTGCCCTCGTCGAATTCGGATAATTTATTAAAAATTTTATCACAAACGTTTTCAAAAAACCATATATGTAAATCTGTGCTTAAATCAATTATTACATTTTTGGTATTAAAATATTTTAATTCAACACATTCTTGCTTAACAAACTCTCCACAAAAAGTTGTATTGACTTTAATTAAGGAAAATCTTTTTAAAATTAAATTTATTTTTCTTTTAAATAATATAAAGGAATCTTGAAAAAATTTCTGCACATCCTTGTGCGCCAAGTTAATTATAGCACCTGTTATTATTCGCCTTTGAAAACATGAATTCACATTTCTCTATGCAACTCTGTGTTTAATACTAGGGGGTAGATTTAACCCAGAACCGTGGTGCTGCAGGTGAATATTTTGAATAAATATTTTTAATGTTTTTAGTTGTAGAATGGTTGTTTGCAAGTTGCGTTGAATAGGAATAGAGATATTACCTACACGAACTAAATTATTACAAGATTTAATATGGAAATTTATGCGCCTTAACCAAATAGTCTTATCTCTGTTCGAAAAATTAGGAAAAATATGTTTTTTAAGTGATCTAAATGATGCAATTAAATTTTTAGCCTTTTTAATAATATCGATCATAAATACAAATTATAAAACACTCACGTTCTCAAGCTGTTTCTAATATCTCAAATGTGATCATAGGATTGAGACCACAACCTAAATCCTTCAGTCCACGGTAAACCACTGAATACCTTCCACTAACGAATTGATCAAGGTGAGGTTTGAACGTGGCTGTAACCCTCCTTGGTAGAAATACAGCTGTGTGGTCCAATTCCAGCCGAACTGTTTCACCAAATTGGGTTGTTTGGATGCTTGCGTTGTGGATTGGGTGTGGTACATTCACAGGTAGATCTTTTAGGCTTCTAGTTGTGGTGAGATTGAGTCCTGTAAGACAGGTAGCATTAAGACTCTTTAAATCCATCTGGAAATATAACAACTACTTATTGAAAATGAAATATAATAGATCTATTTGAAATAATAGAACAGGTAAAAATAAAAAGAAAATAGCATCGATAAAAAAATTTTGCGCAGGTAGTATTAAGACTTTTTAGATCCATCTGGAAATATAAAAATTACTTATTGAAATAATAAAACAGGTAAAAAACAAAAAGAAAAAGCATCGATAAAAAATTTTGTTGCCAATTGGAGTAACGGAAATTGTTATGGTGACTAATAAATTAGCACTAAACACTGCAACTTATTGAAATGTTGTAAGCGTGCTGGATGCATTGCCAGTTCAGCAAGCTATTTTATAAAAGTGCCAACGCCCTACAAATTATAACATGCAACTGCAATCTGTAACCGCAAACAAATATTCCACGACATGAAAAATATAAACATCGGTTTCCGTTTTCATGATTGCGAAATGAAAAAATACACAAATTCATAATATTTGAACTATTTATTTAATTGGAAAAGAGCACATTGTTTTTTCGATAATTATTTTATAAATACATCTAGCAGTTAACAAAAATGCAAGCGTTATAATAGAAACTATAATACAGAGGTTTGCAAAATGAGCATATATTAGATAGTCTTTTAAAAATTCGTCAACATCAGTGGTTACGTTTACACCATGAATATATATATTAGTAGCGTTTATGGTAATATTATTTCCATTATTCACTTCCCCTAGGTGCTTCGATGTAGTTAGGTTAATTGCAGGCACTGTTGCAGACTCTGTTGTAGTCATCGACTCCAAACCAACAGCAACTGATTTGTTCACTAATTCATTTGAATCTGATATCCATTTTGCAGTCTGAATTGTAGTCCATTTTGCAGTCTCTATGATTGTGTTATTTATGAGTTCTAGCCTAATTTTAAAGCGATAAATCTTATCCTTTGAACTTGGTAGCATAGCTTGAAATGAGGGGACCATTAATCCTCCAACACTAGCTGAAGTATAATATGCCTGTCTCCATATGCCTACTTCTTTATAGCTATCGGTTTCAACTTGATAGGATGCTCTACGTACATTTGGTGGTGCATGTATGTAGATAACATTGTTAGCAATTGCAGTCATAAGCGAAAAAGTAAAGATAAAATACATCTTAACTAGTTTAAGGTATTCAAACTACTGTTTCATATTATATGTTGAACATCCTTTTTGACAATATCGACATTTTTCTTGCGAATTGGGGGGACCATCGAAGTGTACAGTCATCCAAGGACGGTTATAATGTATAAAACATGGCAACTTTATTTGTAACGCAAAATTTTGCGTATATTCATGCGGCAATATAGACCAAATATATAAAAGATCCATGCACTCAACCTTTAGGTAATATTCAAGAGGTAGGCTTTTTAAGAGTTCACTGGAAAGGTCTCTAATACTTTTACCTCCAATGAAATGCTCCACCAAATCTGTAGCACAATTCATGGTGACCTTTTCACTGACCACCGCACTATAAATGAGTTTATTACACTATTTACATATATATAAAATAATTTTATTTACTTATGTCTTTTAACACATTGGCTTAAAGGCACTAACAGCATGCATATTTGCAGGAAAACATAGATCTAGGCATAGTTGTAATATTTTTAATATGTTCATCTCAGTACATTCGCTATTTTTAGTGGAACAATGCGTTTTAATAATGTCAATTACGTTATAATAATAAGCACAAAAGTTCAGATCTTCTAATGCAGCTATGCGGTGATCAATAAGTTTTGAATTAATGTCAATGATTCTAAGTATATCTGTCTCCGTTAAGTAGAATGCTGTGTTGTATTTCAGAAATTCCAGAACCTTAACGCCATCATCTCGTATCATTTGTGTTAGCTTGCCAAAGTCTCCACATGGATATGTTATCAGTGTTGCTGCTACAGCTGGATCGTTGAAAAAATCTTCAATTCTTGATTTTATTAGATTTATAAATGTGCTCCACTCATAAGCACTAAATGATATTTTATGTTGCTGATATGTTAAAATAACTGCAGGACTAAAGGATCGAGCTGGACTCAATCCGAATCCTATTACATATGTTCCAATCGTATAAGTGGAATGCAAGAGATAAACATCTTCATTTTTGGCTGCAGCCTCGAACTTTTCTAAGATTTCATCTAATTCGCGGCTATAAGCCTTTATATCCGTATCCATATTCATGTCACCTTCACTAAATGTATGTGAATAATCACCACCTTCATCTGACGAACACATCTTCTAGCACACGTCGCAACTAGTACTGACAAACAACTAACATAACAACCTATTTAAAACCAGTCAGATCTTGTCTACACGACTGCAGTACCTGAATAAACATGCTAAAACCGGATGCGGATGTTGTTAGGTTATATCCTTTGTTTGATCAATCCAGCTATTGTGTGACTTATCGAAACCCAACCATTTAACATACAATTTATCACCTTTTTTACGTAGTACCTGTTCAATTAAATAAACATCTGTTTGTTTTGTTTTCTGCAATTCTTGTTCATAAAACCCTCCGCTAATAGGATGTCCATTCATATCCTCTAATAAATAGGTGCTTGGATATGTAATATTAATCTTAATTATTTTAAAGAGCTTTGTGCTCCAATTTGGTATATACCCCTTTTGAAACACATGCTTGTATTTACTTATACGTACTATGTCCCCAATTTTTATATTTGGGGGTTTCAGCAACTTTTAAATGACTATAGACAGTAGTTACCAATTTTCCCTCATTTTTTATATTAACATCTATAGGCTTCATACGCGTTGTTGAATGTTTTGTATTATTATACGTATCTGTAATAACCGGAAGCAGATCTAACCATTTATGGTTCCCATGTAGAGTAAAATACTTGAATAATTTCCCCTTAATGGTTCGAATTACTCGTTCAGCAATAGAAGCTTTTAACGGACTAAAAGTGCTATAGTGATTTATGTTGTATTTCTTCATTAAATTTTGAAATTGCGAACCGTAATATTCTTTCCCATGATCTGATAAAAGATTCTTAGGTATTCTTCCAGATTTTTTGAATGTAACTTCCATAGCATTTGAGACATCTGCTGCAGATTTAGATTTTAACGCTGCAGTCCAAAGAAATTTAGAAAAACAGTCGATGGCCACCAATATATATTTATTGCCTTTATTTTCTCGACTGTATTGGTCCAACTGTGCTAAGTCGGTTGCAAATGTATCATCTAAGCTGCGCTGGATGAATCTCCTTCTTTTGAATTTAATTCGAGCTGGTTTGTGTAGCTCTCTAACAACCTGTTGCCTAGCTTCAGTAATTTTGGTTTGTTTTTTAACTTTCATTGTTGCTATAGGTGTTATTTATCAAGTTGTTTTTTAGATTGTGAACGTTTATTTCTTAAGACTGGTTATTTATTATTTTTTAGCTAGGCCTATGTCTTCTTCAATTACCTTAAGCCTAGCCTCTGAGTTTCTAATTTCTCCCCAAATACTGGTTATTTTGTTATCAACATATTCTTGAGAATGTATGTCCTTTTCTTCAGCAGCATCAATCCTATCAGATAAAGATTTCTGTTCTTTAATAATATTAGCGAGAGAGGCACTAAATTCACTTCTAATGTTACCTAATTTCGTTTCAAAATTTGCTAGAGTTTGAACTTGCTGGAATGTATTTATTGTTGGAATTTCTTTTTTTATTATATTATCTCTAATTGAATCTATGTATGTCTTTGTTGCAGCATCATGCTCTTCCATTGGATTCTTTAAATTACTTAGGCGATGATTTTCAATATCATATGCACCTTGAGGTGTTAGCGGTAGGCCTGATTGTATAATTTGCATGGGTTTACGTGTGATGTTCTTAGAATGTGCGGAACGACCGAACTTGTCCATGATTGCTATACTTATGACATAAAATTAGTTCTAGTCATGCTTATATAAATTCAGTTACGTCAAGCTCTCTCAATTCTTCTAATATACTCATAATTTCATTGATATTATTTCCGTTTCCAGCATCTTGAGAGGCATTCAGTTTAGCTAGTCTATCTACTAACTTTACGTCATCATAATATACATACTCTTTAGGTTGTTTTGTGTACCTTAATAAACCAGAACCGGACTTGCCTGGAGCTGAATATAATCGTTTTTTATTTAACTTAGCAGCTGCAGATTTTACAGAGAATAATGGTTGAATATACTGCTTGTATTTTACTGAGTTACTTCCTTTAATTTGACTTGATGGTTTATTATCTCTTCTATGTACATTAGTTTGGCTTAAAATCTCTCGATATTCAGCTTCATCGGTTCTCGTTGGGTACATGGGTTCTTTCATAAATATTAATTCATATAGTCCCCGAGTCCCCCTATATGTACGATTACCTATTTTTATATCACCGTTTGTATTAAATGACAAGAGTTCTGACCCCATTTTCCACTTATCTACTGTTTTGTCATGACTGAGACCGTATGTGAGATCAATCTTTTCAGAATTGCGAAAATACTTATCTATATACTCTTGAGCAATAGGAGGATACTGATTTAGATAATCCAAATACCCAGCTGATCGTTCGCTAATAGATTTTTGAAGCTCATTGTCGACTTCTTCACGGTGTTCTTCAAATACATTATCATCAGAGTCATTATCCGCTCCCAATTCTCCTATTAACTTTGTGGTTAAAAATTTCGGTTCCTTTAAGGAAACATCCTCCTCTTTTGTCTCCTCATCCTTCACTTCCTTCTTTAAGGCATCTTCTTTTTCAGCTTTAACTTTAGTTAATTCAGTGTTTTCCACAATTTTAGTAAGCGGTTCCTTTATGGGGTTTAATATTTTATTGAGAGCGTCATCTTCTCCGCTTCGTTCCAACTTTAAGGATAAATATTTTTGTTTAATGGCTTTCGCAGCATTAAGAATTTTCTGTTTAATTGCTTTATCTCGTTTACTTAAAACTTTAGGCATGGCTGCTACCGCTGCTTTGTTGAGCAGTGTATTATATACTGATAATAGCTTGAAGAGTTAGGGATTTATATAGGTATCAAATTTACTTCTATATCTCCCCTTTATTTATTTCATCATCTTTAACAATAACTAAAAATCCGTATTTTTCTTTCCAGCATTCCGAACAGATTCTTTTAAACGTTTCTAGCGTCATGTCTGTGTTTACATGATCGCTATACACATGCTTCAAATTTAAGTCATCCTGTTATAATCATGTTAGCATTATCTCGAATTAACTGTTTAGGTATTTTTGAATAGGTTTGGCAAAGGTAAAATGAATCAATTTTATTATGCCTGCCCATAGAAAAATAATTCCTTATTTTTTCCTGTTTCTCGCAGGCTATATCATCGAATATAAATACCGAGTTTGGTTTGGTATTTTCAGGATTTATTACCGCATTGTTATCGCTGAATGCGTAATAATTCACACCGGATACTAGACTTATGGTTTTTTCTAAAAATCTATATTTTTCTTGATTAAGTGATTTGCAATAAATATACACATTTTGAAATTTTAAACCGTTTTTATCGATTAACAAACTTAACATTACGTTGCTTTTCCCTGCATTACTAGGACCACAAATAACAGCTCTAATTGAATTTGGTAGCAATTCGCTATGACGTTTAAGTGCTGCAGGATTTTCACATGTATCGAAATTGGTAATATTTAGGTTGATAACTTGTTTTTCTTTTTTCATCTTATAAAGGGTGTTTAGTTAAGTATAACCTTAGTACTAATGAACACCTCAAGAGGTGCAGGTGTATTAAATACCTTAATCAATAAGCTACCGTTCGAACTTCATTTACCGGGTTATTCATATTGTGGACCAGGTACCCGTCTTAAAGAACGATTGGCTCGCGGTGACCAACCAAAAAATAAATTGGATAGTTATTGTAAGGAGCACGATATCGAATATTCAAAAACATCCGACCTAACAAAACGTCATCAAGCTGATAAAGTATTACAGGAGCGAGCCTGGAAACGAGTTACAGCTGTAGATTCGAATTTAGGAGAAAGTAGTGCAGCTTGGATTATAACGTCTGCAATGAAGGCTAAGCGAGCACTTGGAGCGGGTAATAAGAAGTTAAAAGCAAGAAAACTAAGAAAGATAAGAAGAAAGAGACGGAGAAGGGTAAAAGCAACTAAAGGAAAAACATCGTTTAACTTGGGTGTTGTTAACAGCATAAAAAAAACATATGAATAAATATAAGGAGGGTGGTTCCTTGAAGGATAGCATTAAAGGTGCCATTAAAGCAGCTCGATTATCTGTAAAAAATTTATTGGAGGAAAGAGAAAAATTAAGACACTTAGAGTTATCCGGGTGCCGAAACTAGGTGGAATCCTCCCCCTTATTCCTATTTTTGCAGGGTTAAGCGCATTGGGCGCCCTGACAGGCGGAGTCGCTGGGTTGTCCAAAACGATAATTAGCGCCCGAGATGCAAAAAATAAACATGAAGAAGCAAAGAGACATAATGAAACAATGGAAGCTATTGCTCTCGGAAAGAGTAAAGGGAAGGGACTATATATTAAACCATATAAGACTGGTTATGGATTGTATTTAAAGAAAATGCCAAAAAACTTCCATTAAGGTTACCCAATCAACCATTATCTAATATTAACATCGAAAAACAAGCAAAACATTTGAAAATACCCAACTTTAGGGGGGTGTTTATGCGAGGCAATTTACCTGGAACTCCATGGAAGACCGAATGTGGTATAATTAATTTAGATAAATCTGAAGGAGCTGGAACTCATTGGGTGGCCTATAAAAAATCTGGAAACAACGCTGTTTACTTTGATAGTTTTGGAAATTTAAATCCTCCAATGGAAGTAATTAAATATTTAAAAAATTGTACTATATATTATAACTTTGATCAATATCAGAAGTTTACTACCTACAATTGTGGACATCTTGCACTAGCTTCTCTTTACAATAAATCCTTATAAGTACATAACGTATTTAATTTTTGTTAGAAATGTCTCAAACGTTTACATTGAAGGGTCGTTCTAGTAGTCTAAGTATTGACATTAGCCCGCCAATTGTACTGGATTCGAGGTATAATTATTCCTTAGCCCTCATTTCATTGAGCACCTGGAACTCTATTCCAAATATAGAACCTGGAAGTGATAAATTTTATTATACCAATTCGAAGGGTGTGGAGAAATTTATAAATATTCCAACAGGATCTTATGAGATTAGCGATATTGAATCATTTCTTATTAAACAGTTGGATATCAACGAGGGTGGAACTGCTATAAAATTTCGCTTGAAACCAAACAACAATACTCTCAAGTCTGAACTAAGGTGCCTTTATGGTGTCGATTTCAAACCTAAAGATTCCATAGGGAAATTATTAGGTTTTTCTGAAAAGTACCTGCAACCAAATATAATAGTAGAATCAGATCTTCCTGTGAATATTATTAAGGTTACTTCTATACGACTTGAGTGCAATATCGTCTCTGGATCTTATTATACGAATCATCCCTCTCATACGGTATATGAGTTTACACCGGATGTTGATCCTGGATATAGTATAATTATAGAACCGAGAAATTTAATTTATTTACCTGTAAATAAATCCAGTATTGATAATATAACTGTAGATTTACTTGATCAGAATTCAAACCCGATAAATTTTCGAGGTGAAGAAATAATTATACGGTTGGAGCTAAAGAAACATGGGCTTAGTGATTAATAATCGCAATTTAGAAAATTATTTAATTAGCGCCAGCAATCAGCCAATTTCAGTCTATAATCAGACGCTAAGGCAATCGCTCACGTCCAGGAGTCTATTCCAGTTACAATCTATAGCACAAAAGTATGGCTATCGTATCAGAAAAACTTCAAATATTTCGCCAGGTCAACGCAGATGAATCAATCAGTCGAGAAGAGTGGCATAGTTACCATCCATTTACATCTTCATTTAACAATAACGATGAAATCGAAATAGTAATTAACCAGCAAGATACTTTTATGGATATTAGCGAAGCTGTAATTCATATAGAAGCGTCCTTTACTGAGGAAGTTACCGCAGGTAAAACGGGAAAATGTAAGTTAACAAATAATCCTGGAGCATTCTTATTTGAAACGATTACATACGAACTGAATGGGATTGAAATTGAGAAGGTTCGAGATCCAGGTCTTATCAGCTCCATAAAAGCAATGTTATGTCTTAATGATCAGGTAAGCAAAACTCTTCATGCAGCTGGATGGAAATGGCCTACAGGTGTGCTGGCAACCTATGTTGGTACTGGGACTGATGAAAATGGAGATTTCAACTTATTAATACCTCTACGGTTTCTTTTCGGTATATTTTCAGACTACAAGGGTGTTATAATGGGGAGGCGAGAGTTGATGAAAATTGCTATGCAAATACCACTGGGAACAAGAAGGCTACTATAAATATTTCATCAATTGTGTTAAAAGTTAAACATGTTTACCCTAACGATGCTATTAAACTTAAGTTATATGAAGAAATAGCCAGTAATCGATCCATTCTTATGCCGTTTAGAAGCTGGGAAATTCACGAATTGCCTACACTTAGATCGGCAACGAAAGATATTTGGATGGTGAAATCAGCTTCCGAAAGAGCTCGATATGTCATCGTATTTTTCCAAACGAACCGAAAAGATAACGCCGCATCGGATTGTACATATTTTGACAATATAAATATTACCGATGTAAGACTTTATTTAAATTCAGAGGTTTACCCATATGAATCACTTAATTTAAATTTTGATGATAAAAAATACAGCGAAGCTTACAGAATGTATACAGAGTTCCAAAATACATATTTGCAAAAAACGTTTTGCGAACCATTATTAAGCTTTACAGACTTTTTTTCACGTGCTCTATTCGTGATTGATTGTTCAAAACAAAATGAAAATCTCAAATCTGGTATCGTCGATGTAAAAATAGAATTTAAAAGTTCTGAACAATTCCCAAAAGATACTCGAGCGTATTGTATAATTATCCATGATCGGGTGATAGAACACTCCCCTCTTACTGGAACTATAAGATCCATAGTTTAACAAATTAATTTTCAATACCATGAAGGCTGTAGTGGTCGACGTACAGGGCTACGTAACACCGAATTTTGAAGTAAAGGAACTAGTAATTTATGATGGGAAGAGAATAAAATCGTGGATTTTTAAACCGAAGACCTTATATAGAAATTTATCTGAAAATTTAAAGAAAACAGCTAAATATACTTTTATTATATTCATGGCATTCCATACAATTCTGGCTGCATGGAATATAACGACCTTAATCGAATACTTAGAGACGAATTATCAGATGTTGGAGTTATCTACGTTAAAGGACATATAAAGAAAGAATTCCTGTTGGATTATTACTACCAGAATGGTTGCACGGCTCATCCTGATATAATAAATCTTGAATATTCAAGCATACGAGTACCAAAATTAAATAAGGATTATATAGGTCAATGCAATTACCATAAGCTTGCAATGTGTTCTTGTAGCGTTAACAATGCTATAACTTTATACAATTATATTACAAATAAATAGTTTTTGAAAAATGTGTGTTTTTATTTTTCAAACCTGTTACATATTTAAAAATTAATTTACGTTGACAAAGAAAGCAATACCCTATTTACACATGAATAAGACAAGGAAAGCATTCGAATCGAACTTCCGTCAGTGCGTTGTTAACCATATAACTTAATGGAATTATGTGTTTGTCATCATGCAACAAAAGACGGTCAATGGCGCGCCGTCGGAAACTCACTTCGAATGCTTTCCTTGTCTTATTCACAAGTAAATAGGGTATTGCTTTCTTTGTCAGCGTAAAAATGATTTTTAATATGTAAAAAATCATTTTTACGCTGACAAAGAACATAATACCCTATTTACACATGAATAAGACAAGGAAAGCATTCGAATCAAACTTCCGCCAGCGCGTTTTTAACCATCTAACTTAATGGAATTATGTGTTTGTCATCATGCAGCAAAAGACGGTCAATGGCGCGCTGCAGGAAACTCGCTTCGAATGCTTTCCTTGTCTTATTCACATGTAAATAGGGTATTGCTTTCTTTGTCAGCGTAAAAATGATTTTTAATATGTAAAATATCATTTTTACGCTGACAAAGAACGCAATACCCTATTTACACATGAATAAGACAAGGAAAGTATTCGAATCGAGTTTCCGCCTGTAGCTATAGGCGTCGTGCATGAGATCATCAGCACGTGGCTTTTAATTTATAGCCTAATAATATGTGATGGTGAAAGGCTGAGGCGAGTTGGACTATAGAGGAAAAATAATATTCATTTATTTATTTATTTATTTATTAATATAAAAAATAGGCTAATGTAACATCAACAATAGGATTTACACACTTGTAGATGGTGGGGGGATGGTCTTAACGATTGACACCTAACATATTTTCTTTTTATTTAAGTAATCTTCAATGGCAGTTTCAAATTCAAGATAACTTAACCTTCGCAATTCTTTTAATAAACTCAATGCAGATATGAGAAATGAATCGTCTTTAGTTTCTAGATAATTTTCACAATCTTGCACCACTTTTCCAAGCGTCTCTATAATTTCACGAAGCCATTCAGGATAATTTTCAGCATTTTCTTGCAATTCTTTCTTAACATGGTCAGGATAATTTTCAATATTTTCCCTCTGTTTAGAAACTACATACATATATCCCATTGGAGTCCATTTCACATCACTAGCACAAAGGTTACGTAGTCGTACTATTAGCGAATTCATGATAATATTGTTGTTAACACACTTAGAAGCAATCTGTTACTAAAGCTATGTATGTATGGAGAACCAAAATCCACCACAAATTCCATTTCAAGGTCAAGTGGCGTCAACGCATGCTTGAGATCACATACATCATCAAACCAACTGTTAGGTTTTTCATAAAGTTCTAGAAATAAAGATGTAGGGAAATTTGTTTGTAAGTTTGAAATTATCAATAAAAATACTAGATGTCGCTCCTTGTACTAAACACACATAGGACGTTCTGTGTGTTAGACAGAGAGGTACAAGTAAGCATGAGCGAGAGCGAGATGACGTTATCTTACGTATCTACCCGCCCCAATAACTGACAGGCGGACAGACAGACAGCTGTTCAATCTGAACTGACAGCTGACAGTTGATAGCTGTTAACAGTCAACTGACAGCTGTCAAATGACAGACAGACAGACAGACAGCAGTTCAATCCATCCATCTATCTATTGTTCAACGCACATCCGACTGAAATTTTAACATCCTAGACGAAATTACCTACGCCCATGACTTGCGGTGTTGCCAGTTCGACCTTCGACGATGTCAAAAGGGCTTTATTTGCAGGCTGACAACAGTCAACTGACAGCTGTCAAATGACAGACAGACGGAAAGACAGCAGTTCAATTGACAGACGGACAGACAGACAGCTGTTCAATCTGAACTGGCGGCTGACAGTTGATAGCTGTTAACAGTCAACTGACAGCTGACATAATAATAAATAATATGTTTTAGCTACTTTAACTAATTTTATTATTCAGTCATAATTATAACTATATATTAAAAAAATCAATTTTACGTTGACAAAGAAAACAATACCCTATTTACACATGACATCATCTATCTCTCTCGCACTCACGTTAACTTGTACCTCTCTGTCTAACACACAGAACGCCCTATAATGTCCCAGAAGCGGCTTACATAAGGTTACGTGTTAGAGAGAGAGGTACAAGTAAGCAATGAGCGAGAGCGAGATGACGTCATCTATCTATCTCTCTCGCACTCACGCTAACTTGTACCTCTCTCTCCAACACACACAATTCCCTATGTGTCCCAGAAGCGGGACACATATATATATATATATATATATATATATATATATATATATATATATATATATATATATATATATATATATATATTGTAACCTTCATTTTTTCCTAGATTTTAAGATCATGTTACGACACTGTTTTTCTTCCAATAATTTATATTTTATTACATTTTTATATTTATTGCAGTGATTTCTATTTTTGGGAAGTGTAGCTTAAAGCAGTGTTTTAAATTTTTGAGCAGTTGAATTTAAACCGGCAGAGTGTGTAACGCGTGTTGCTGACTTGACTTATTTAGTTCGCATTGAACGCGTCGAGATTTGCATGCCGGGAAATGACCCAAGGAATAGACAAAGATATTTAAGCGGCCAGATGGGGCTTTTTTCCACCATGAAGCGATAGGGGCTTTTTTCCACCATGAAGGAGTAACGGCTTTGTTCCGCAAGTGGGCCGTAGTAGTGGCTTTCTTCTCCAGCACGCCAGAGTGTTTTTTTTTTCTCAGTGATGAAGCAGTGTAGTAACGGTTTCTAACTCTCAAGTTTAAGGCCTTTTTCCTTTCTTGAAATATCCTGCTCATCCTCAGGCATTTTGGGTCAAAAAGTGTTTAGCTACCCAAATGAAATTAGGATGGTAATGGCTGAGACAATATTTTTATGAGAATCTCACCAGGAGAGGTCAAGTAACTTATGGAAAAATCACGAGGAGAAACCAATCAGTAAGTCATAAGCACACCAGTCTAAATATCTCACTTCCTGTCTACAAATGTGTTTTTAACGACTATCCAACACGTGTAATTCGCGGAGTTAATTTCACAAACTTTTAATATCGTGTTTTATAAAGCCTTTTATTAAAAACTTAATAATCTTAACTTAAAGACTCTATGCAATAGTGTACACTCTCATAAGGGGTTTTTATTTGTTAGATGTAATTTTAAGAGTGTAATAAAAGTAGGAATTTTTGTTTTGCTAATATATCCTTTTTTATTTAAATGTGTAGCGTTTCATTAACTCCTGCTCTTTCTTTCAGGACGCACAGGTTGTAATATACTTAATCATATTTTAACAACTAAATAACTCTTCAGTATTTTTTCATTTTTTGAGCTGAAATTAGAGTCCTTTTATTCTAAAATGAAGGGTGCCCAAAAAAAAACATTACAACCGAGTTTTAAACAACTATAGAGACTATTTTCAAAAGACGTACAAAAATTATCCCTTATCCATAATCTCTCCAAACAAAACGAGCTAGCTGATATCTTAATTCTGTCCTCTATTAGTATTAATATCCACTCAATCCCTTCTCAAAATTAAGATATACATAAGGGGCAAATAACGGCTTCTATTTAATAAATAAAATATTTATTAAAAATAAAGAAAGTTGGGGCTTTACAAAATAGCGCTCCAACGTGAGGCTATAGGAATGGCCCGACTTTTAGAGGTTATAATATATATATATATATATATATATATATATATATATATATATATATATATATATATATATATATATATATATATATTATGGAAAGTGTTCGAAGGATGTAGCCCGCTTAATTCCTCCCAAAGCGGTGCATGTTAGAAATACACGTCGCGCTAATACTTCACATCCGTATGACGTCCAGCTTGTTACTCCACGTACAACGCTTTTCAAGCAGTCTTTTATACGGAGAACATCATCCCTTTGGAATAATTTGCCCAGGGCTGTTTCCCACCGAGTACAATTTACAGCGATTCAAAAACAACGTGAATCGCTTTTTCCGTACATATACCGCGTCTGAAGCGTTTTAGGGACTTCCCTGCAGCACGTGTGCTAGACCCATAAATATAACTATATATATATATATATATATATATATATATATATATATATATATATATATATATATATATATATATATATATATATATATATATATATATATATATATATATATATATATATATATATATATATATATATATATATATATATATATATATATATATATATATATATATATATATATATATATATATATATATACACATGTATATATATACTGGTTTGTGTCATAATCCTCAGGAAAAGTAAAATCATGATATCAGATGATAAAGAAGTGCGTATAGGTGATCAGGTTGCAGAAAAAGTAGAAGAATATGGCTACTTAGGACATACCATCAAACTAGGCAGAGAGAATCAAACTGCAGAGATCAAGAAATGTAGCCGAATTTAAAGAGGAGTTTTTAATACCTGTATACTTTCGGTGATCACGTATGGAATGGAAACCACAATTCTAACTAACCAATCATAAACTTAGAGTAACACAAAGAGCCATTGAACGCATCGTTCGAAGACGTAATAATTCGTATAGCCTAATTAAAATGGACCTGGGAAGACACATTATACACTTGAAACTCCGCCTGCATAAACGAAAAGTTGGCAGATCAACATTAAACAGAAAGTCCGAAAAAATCGGCGCCAACTAGTACAAGAAACTATGGAAGGAATAGGAAGAGGCTCATGTCTAGGAGTGGACTGTGAATGGCCGATAAAAGAAGAAGATATTATTTATTATTATATATATATATATATATATATATATATATATATATATATATATATATATATATATAATATATATCTTATATGTATAATATATCTTATATATATATATATATATATATATATATATATATATATATATATATATATATATATATATATATATATATATATATATATATATATATATATATATATATATATATATATATATATATATATATATATATATATATATATATATATATATATATATCTTATATATATAATATATCTTATATATATAATATATCTTATATATATAATATATATCTTATATATACCAGAACCAACACGGATCCCTGATCGAGACGGGGAGTTCGCCAGTCTTCTTGATCTGAACCACCAATCCGGAGATTTACACGGTCATCGTAAATCCGCCGTTAAGGTTCTTCCGACCATAAACTGCTTTCGACATCGAGTATCCTGCGAATCAGAGACAGAGAGGCGCCTAGGCCGCGCAAGATTTGGCACTACAAATCTGTTAAATGGGAAGATCTCATGGAATACTTTCGAACTTTCCCTTGGATGGACGTTTCTTTTCGATTCGATAACCCATCTGACTGCGCCAGGGAGGTCTCCGATGTTATTTTGGCTGGTATGGAAGCTTACATCCCTTTTTCGAAGAAATGCTCCTCCAACGGCAAGCTTCTAAACATATTGCCTACCGACAATGGCGTGAAAATCCTAACACCGTAAATCGAAACATCTTTGTTCATGCCCGGAACAGATGCAAGGGAATTATCGACGAAACCAAGGAGGCACACAATCAACGAATTAGAAACAAACTTCTCGCTTGTCCCAACAATTCCAGGTCCTTTTGGGCAGTCGCTAAGGCAGTTAGTCAAAATTTTACCAAATCCACCATACCACCACTCACACGGCCAGATAATTCCATTGCAACCACACACACCTGTTGAGAGAGCGAACTTGTTGGCTGAACTCTTTGCTTCACATTCTACTGTCGATTTCCAAGGAAAAACACCACCTACTATTCCCATATTGCAGTCAAGGATGCCCGATGTTGTCTTCAGACAGCGCATCATAAAGCGTATTTTAATGAAGCTAGACACCAAGAAGGCTTACCTGCCATAGTTCTCAAAAACTGTGCAAGGGAACTAACACCAGTTTTCTGTAGACTTTTTAACCTATCCTACAGAAAGGGAATATTTCCGTCCTGCTGGAAATGTGCCACGGTTCAACCGATACCTAAAAAAGGTAAGAAGACCTTGCCAAATAACTACCGACCAGTTGCACTGCTTTCAATAATATCGAAAGTCATGGAAAAGGTTATCAATGAGCATCTTCTAAAATATCTTGAACGATTCAATATTATTAGCGATCACCAATATGGTTTTCGTAAACATAGATCAACAGGAGATCTTCTGACTTATGTAACACATGTTTGGAACAACGCAATTGAACACTTTGGAGAATCTCGAGCGGTTGCTTTTGACATATCCAAGGCATTCGACCGTGTTTGGCACGATGGACTGTTGGCTAAGTTGCGCTCTTATGGTATGTCTGAAAGGTTCTGTTTGTGGCTCTCATGTTTCCTCAGAGAGCGTTCTTTACGAGTGGCGGTCGACGGATTTCTTTCTAACACCCTCACTATCAACGCTGGTGTGCCCCAGGGCTCCATACTGTCTCCTACTCTCTTTCTCATTTAACATACATTAACGATCTGCTGGAAAAGACCGGGAATCCAATCTATAGCTTTGCAGATGACAGTACGCTTGTCTCTTCATTCACCTTGAACGCTCGGACATCGGCTGCTCAGGCGAATATCCGCAGACAGCAGGAGGTCGTTCAACTTAACAAAGACCTGGAAGAAATTCTATCTTGGGGTGACAGTAACCAAGTGGAATTTAACGCTACAAAAACCCAAGCGGCAGTTTTTTCTAAAAAAGTTAACGTTGCTGAACCCGACATAGTTATGTCGGGGCACTCCATTCCCCTAGCATCGTCGCTCAATTTGTTGGGCGTTAGTTTGGGAGCAAATATGTCTTGGCATGAACATGTTGCAGGCATAGCAAGGAGAGATTCTCAAAAGTTGGGAATATTATTTAGAACCAGAAAGCTTTACACCCCACAACAACTGTTAATTCTTTACAAAGCCCAAATTCGACCAACTATGGAATACTGCCCCCACGTTTGGGGCTCCGCTCCCAAACATACACTGCATTTGCTGGATTCTGTTCAGAGAAGAGCGGTCCGTCTGATTGGGGACCCGGAATTGACCGGCGGCCTTGATTCGTTGGAACATCGAAGAACGGTTGGCGACTTGAGTCTGTTCTACAAGTATTTTCATGGAAAGTGTTCGAAGGATGTAGCCCGCTTAATTCCTCCCAAAGCGGTGCATGTTAGAAATACACGTCGCGCTGGTGCTTC
The DNA here is from genome assembly GCA_019049505.1 of Pachyrhynchus sulphureomaculatus. Taxonomy (NCBI): domain Eukaryota; kingdom Metazoa; phylum Arthropoda; class Insecta; order Coleoptera; family Curculionidae; genus Pachyrhynchus; species Pachyrhynchus sulphureomaculatus. Next base: position 137,678,845 of record CM032446.1, read on the forward strand.
GCATTCGTATGAGGTTCAGCTTGTTACTCCGCGTACAATGATTTTCAAGCAATCTTTTATATGGAGAACGTCATCCCTTTGGAATAATTTGCCCAGCGCTGTGTTTCCCACCGAGTAAAATTTACAGCGATTCAAGAACAACGTGAATCGCTTTTTCCGCACTCGTGCCGCTCCTGGAGCGCTTTAGGGACTTCCCTGCAGCACGTGTGCTAGACCAATAAAAAAAAAAAAAAAAAATATATATATATATATATATATATATATATATATATATATATATATATATATATATACCTTATATCTATATATATATATATATATATATATATATATATATATATATATATATATATATATATATATATATATATATATATATATATATATATATATATATAAATAATATATATAATAATATATATAATAATATATATAATATATATATATATATATATATATATATATATATATATATATATATATATATATATATATATATATATATATATATATATATATATATATATATATATATATATATATATATATATATATATATATATATATATATATATATATATATATATATATATATATATAATATATATAATAATATATATATATATATATATATATATATATATATATATATATATATATATATATATATATATATATATATATATATATATATATATATATATATATATATATATATATATATATATATATATATATATATATATATATATATATTATGGGTTACCTCCCCAGTTGAATACGGATTACCGTTTTTTAGATCGATATCGGCAAGGATGTAATACCGTGAATGTTGTTCAAGTTACAACATTCACGGTATTACAACATACATTTGTATTTCAGGGCATCTTAATATACAGAGCGTCCCAGTTTTCCGTATACAGTAATACCCCGCTTAGCGCGACCCCGTTACGCGCGGTTTCACTATAACGCGAATTTCAAATTTCGCGCTCATGTAGTCATTAACTTCTCTATGGTCGCGGGGGGATCCCCGCTTTCTCTGAATATTCTCTTTGAAGAATTGGGAATTCCCTGTCCTTCGACTTTGTTCTATGGGGATTTCCTCGTTCGTTTCGTGTGTTCATTTGTTCCGTAATGTTAGTTCGGTCGGCTGGCAGTTTTGTTTTAATATTTATTGGAGATACATACATACATAATTTAACCCTACGTTAAAAATGCCGCCTGTAAAGAAAAAAGAGCGTAAAAGCGTCACTTTGGAATTGAAGATGAAAGTGTTAAGAAGAATGGAAAATGGAGGCAAAGCAACAATTGTTGGGAGAGATTTTGGACTCTCAGAATCGACTGTGAGAACGATTTATAAAAATCGGGAAAAAATTAAAATCTCCAGCGAAGGTTCAACACCTATAAGTGCAACAAAACTTTCTCGTTCGAGATCATCTATCTTAGAAAGAATGGAGAAATTACTGTCAGTCTGGATCGAAGATTTGAATAAGAAGAACACACCACTAAGTCAAGATCTCATATGCACAAAAGCAAAATCTTTGTATGAGATGCTGAAAACAAAAGAAGGAGAAGGGAGTGCCACTCCGACTTTTGCTGCCAGCAGAGGCTGGTTCCATCGGTTCAAGCAGCGTTCTAATCTTCACAATATCCACATAACAGGCGAGGCGGCCAGCGCGGACATTCAAGCTGCAGCTGAGTTTCCAGACAAGTTTCAAGACTTCGTTAGACGAGAGAAAATTCCTGCTTGTCTCATCTTCAATGTTGATGAGACCGCACTTTACTGGAAAAAAATGCCATCTCGAACATTCATTTCTAAGGAAGAACGTCAAGCCAGTGGTTTCAAAGCTGCGAAAGATCGACTAACACTTCTGCTGGGTGGTAATGCCACTGGTGATTTCAAACTGAAACCTTTACTAGTGTACCATTCAGAAACACCCCGTGCAATGCGAGGCACAGACAAGACAAGTCTACCAGTTGTGTGGCGATCAAACAGAAAGGCGTGGGTTACACGGGAAATTTTTCAAGAATGGTATTCTAATAGTTTTTGCCCATCAGTCAAATCATACTGTGACAGAAATGGGCTTGAACCTAAAGTTATATTACTCTTAGACAATGCCCCAGGACATCCAACCTCACTTGATACGCCCAGAGACTTAAAAGTGTACGTAAAGTTCCTTCCACCAAACACTACGTCAATATTACAACCTATGGACCAGGGAGCAATAGCAAACTTCAAAGCTTATTACCATCGCCGCACTTTTAGCCAACTAATTCATGAAACTGACGGGGAAGGAAGACAGTCTATGCGAGAGTGGTGGAAGTCATACAACATTATGAAGTCTATTCACAACATAGAAGAGGCTTGGAAGGAAGTTAAAATGAGTTGTATGAATGGGGTGTGGCGTAATCTTTGGCCAGATGTAGTGGAAGCACCTAGAAGAATTGTCCAGATGCAGAGACAAGTGCTTGAAGACATTGCTGCAATGATTGAGGGGTCTGAACTTGAAGATGTCACACGTAGAAGATCTCGTAGAACTTGTAGCAACGCACGACGATCCTATTAGCAATGAAGATCTGATCGAGTTACAGAATAATCCTATCTACGATGAGGAAGAACAAGTAGAAGAGAAAGTTTTATCTTCAGGGGAAATACAAAATGCACTTTCAAAAATTTATTCAGGTTTGGACATATTGCAGAGTATAGACAATAATGATGACCGTGTCTTGACCGTGTGTCAAACAATTAAAAACAGTGTTGGGTGTTATGAACGTATTTTACAAGAACGTAAACAAAACGTTACCCAAAAGACAATAGATGTATTTTTCCGTAAAAAATAAGAGTATGTATTGCATAAAGTGTTCTTAGAATTAAAGTGATTGATTAAAATGATTTGTATTTTTTTGTATTAAATTTTGACTATGTTTAATCATAAACCTCGATATACGCGAATTTCAGTTAACGCGATTTTTTTCGGAACGTATCCCTCGCGTAAAGCGGGGTATTACTGTACATAGATTTACTGTGGATTTCTAGGATGAAAATTTAACCCAACTTACCTTAGTTCAAAAATTCGTAATTTTTGAGATATAGGGTGTCAAAGTTATACTTTTAATTTACTTTTTCTTAAGTAACTTTCTTAATAATTGTACTATTTGTATAAAATTCGGTGCTAAGGGGTTTTCTGAGAGAAGAAATCGAAATTAGCTCACAGTTTTGTTGTAAATTGTAGGGGGCGCCACTTATTGCACTTATATAAATATATATATATATATATATATATATATATATATATATATATATATATATATATATATATATATATATATATATATACATATATATATATATATATATATATTTATATATATATATATATTTATATATATATATATATATATATATATGTATATATATATATATGTATATATATATATATATATATATATATATATATATATATATATATATATATATACATATATATATATATATATATATATATATATATATATATATATATATATATACACATACATATATATATATATATATATATATATATATATATATATATATATATATATATGTATACATACATATATATATATATATATATATATATATATATATATATATATATATATATATGTGTATATGTATATATATATATATATATATATATATATATATATATATATATATATATATATATATATATATATATATGTATATATATATATATATATACACATACATATATATATATATATATATATATATATATATATATATATATATATATATATATATATATATATATATATATATATATATATATGTATACATACATACATACATACATATATATATATATATATATATATATATATATATATATATATATATATATATATATATATATATATATGACAAAATTGTCACTTTTCTTTGAGATGGCAGGTGGTTAATTAGTTCTGAACTTTCAGCATCCAACGTTATCAATGGCATCCCTGCTGTAAATGCCATGTTTGTATTTTAATATGTTAGTGAATAGTGGTTGTTTTATTTCAGTGTTGGTCTTTACTATGGCGATTGTTATTGATGGTCATTCTTGTTAGATTAAATTGCATGCTACATGTGAGTCACTCGAATTTTGTTTTTTGACATTTCTTCATAATAATAATAATAATAATTTATGATTGTTTAGAATAATAATACTTTTAAATTACAATAGTTCCATATTAATAATCGTAGGATTGAAATTAAAAATTGCAAATTAAAAATTAATAATTGAAAGTAATAATTAAAAATTAAAAACTTGACTTAACAACACCAATTTTTCATGCCTAATTTTCTTTATTGGTTGCTTCGTTATCTCTTTTTCAGTTTGTGCCCTGATGAAGGTCCCAACCTAGGACCGAAATATTGGCTAAATGAATATAGTATGAACATCTGTTGATGCCCCTTTTTGCCGAGTTCCCCAACTACTTTCATAACTTAGAATTTTGTTAGATACGGCAACTTTTGCTTTCTCTCTTTATTTGTTATATATATATATATATATATATATATATATATATATATATATATATATATATATATATATATATATATATATATATATATATATATATATATATATATATATATATATATATATATATATATATATATACATATATATACATATATATACATATATATACATATATATATATATATATATACATATATATACATATATATATATATATATATATATATATATATATATATATATATATATATATATATATATATAAAGGGTGATTCATTTAGAGGTACTTTTTGTGATGGGGATTTAATTGCAGATTGCGCATGCGTCGTGTCAACTGAAGTGGCATTCCTGTTCAGTAGTGTTTGACAATTCATAATGGAAAGATTTAGCCTGGCACAGCGTCTACAAATTGTCCAACTTTATTACGAAAATGGGCGTTCTACGAGGAATGTGTATCGGGCGCTTAGAGCAACTTATGGTCCACATAATCGGCCTACCGAACGCACAATTCGCTCTACCATCAATAAGTTTGAGACCCAATTTTCATTATTGGATAATGCTCGACCGAATAGACCACATGCAGCACGTAGTGAAGAAAATATAGGGGCGGTAGCGGAGAGTGTACACGAAGACCGTGAAGTGTCGATTCGTCGCCGTTCTCAACAGCTTGGCCTGTCATATTCAACAACTTGGCGTATTTTACGTAAGGATCTTTCTTTAAAAGCATACAAAATTCAACTAGTGCAACAACTGAAGCCGACCGACCTTCCGAATCGTTTCCGTTTTAGTCGTTGGGCTCTTGACAAGCTTGCAGAAGATCCACTGTTTTCGAGAAAAATTGACTTGACTTTTTCTTTTGGGGCTATGTAAAGTCCAAAGTCTACATGGATAAGCCAGCTACAATTGAGGCATTGGAGGCCAATATTACTCGAGTCATTGGCCAAATACCACTCGAAATACTCACACGCGTCATTGAAAATTGGAACTTCAGAATGGACGTTGTTAACCGTAGTCGCGGACAACATTTGAAAGAAATTATCTTTAAGAAATAATTGTAAAGAATGGTTCTTTTATATGATAATAAAGATTATAAAATAAAATTGTTTTTATTCATTTTTTTTCTATTTAAAAAAAAGTACCTCTAAATGAATCACCCTTTATATATATATATATATATATATATATATATATATATATATATATATATATATATGTATATATATATATATATATATATATATATATATATATATATATATATATACATATATATATATATATATATATATATATATATATATATATATATATATATATATATATATATATATATATATATATGTATACATATATATATATATATATATATATATATATATATATATATATATATATATATATATATATATATATATATATATATATATATATATATATATATATATATATATATATATATATATATATATATATATATATATATATATATATATATATATATATATATATATATATATATATACATATATATATATATATATATATATATATATATATATATATATATATATATATATATATATATATATATATATATATATATATATATATATATATATATACATATATATACACATAATATATATATATATATATATATATATATATATATATATATATATATATATATACACATAATTTCCTTAATTCGTAATTAATAAATAAATCCATTTATCAAGTTTTTTTTTTTATTTAAATACAAATTTGACTCTGATTACTTTTAACAATATGGTCAACAGTTGAACTTTATTTGATTAACATACGTAAGATTTTTTTTATTTTTGATTGAAAAGAGCCAGTTAATGTAATCGGGAATCACATCATATCTCAAATTAAGGGTTTAATTTCAAAATCTACATTTGTTGGGAAAATACTGGGTAAATAAATTTTTTTTAGAGCTAGAAAGATCGTTCTTTGTCTGATCATTTTCAAAGATTTTCTAAAATAATTTATAGTAATTAATAAAAGACTATTTTATCAAAAAGCTTTGTATTGCAAAATCTAAGGCACTAAGTTAACAGTAGAAAAATTTTCTTAAAACACACATAAATGTAAAAAATGTACGAATACACTTAAAATGTTCAAGTCATAGAATAGTATTGAAATATTTTAGACAGAAATTAAAAGAAATAGCTCCTTATAACTAAAAATACCATTAGAATAATAACAGCCTTTATTACTTTAATTAACAAAATTTTAATTGATATTCTTACTGTATAGTAAAACCCTTTACAAATACGAGATTCTACTTTTTTCACATAAACGAAAAGATCGCTGAGATAGGATATTAATAAAAAATAATAAAAAAAATATTTGCATGTTAACTAGGAATCGTTGACAGTAAGATGCAATTCTTCGGGATAAGGGAATCATTTATCCCTAGATAATACAATATAACTATAAAAACTAAAAAGTATATTCTTAATTAAAATATTTATCCAGATCTGTTAAACAGAAGCTTGAAAACTTGATTTTAAAATTTTCTAGGGTCACCATTGCTATCTATAATAACTTGACTAATTATGTAACTGTTTCAGTTTCATATTTTCGGCAACCCTAAAAAGCTTAACATATGAAAGAATTAACAAAACGGCACTAAAAATAATTTGTTTTGTTCTGTCTTAACCGATATAAATATTTAATAGTTCAGGTTAGCTGTTATCAGATTTTTAAATCATTTAAAAAAGTAAAATAATCAAATTATTCCTAACTAATTGTGATAAACATTTCACGCTTTAATAAAATCAAGTTTTAAGGCTAAAGGCTGCACTTGCATAATATCTCCCAAATATTCACATATGAAGAACAAATTTCCAGAAGCATTTAGTCTAAATTGCCAAATTCTCGGAAAAAAAAAACAAAAACTTGTTGAAGAGAAGCGACATATATTAAGATTAAGATATTAAATATATTCAAAACATTTTGCACTAATTTGCAGAAAGTCTATTGCGGGCAAAGACACTTAACTGCCTTTTGAATGTACAACTCATTTTATTACTGTCGGTCAATGAATTTTGAAATTAGGGTACAGACCATAGACCTCCAACATTTTTGTTTTGTGTTTTTAACAAAACATAATATGAAAAACTAAAGAAATCTTTTAAGTTAAATCAATAAACACGATGAAAATAATAGTAACTTTATCGCGAATATAGAATTCAATCATGCTTTTAAACTATGAAATATGACACCCACTTTAACTAAAAAAAGTATTTTTGAATAAAATGTTTTTTGAAAATCTGTTCTTGATATATAACATCAACTTAAAACCTCAAGATCCACACACAACCCTGGACTGTAATATTATTAACTTCTTTTAAACATAAATAAAACTGTACAAACATTTTAATCTACATAACACAATTATGATTCTGGATCGGGACGCTCTGTAATTGGCCTCTTAAATAGTAAAATATGCGGTTCTGAAACAAAATTAAATTAAAATCAGAATACATTTCTAAAAATACAAGTAAAATTGTTCTTCCTGTTATTCAAGTTTCTATTATATTATGAGAAGAAAAATATATTCATTCCGCTTCCAATATGAGTGTATAGACAAATAAAGAAGAATCTAGCCCCGTTAGCATAAAGTGTGCGAATTAATCATCTATAATTTACATTTCAACAAATATAGGCAACTACTGAAAGCTAAATCAATAGCTGGACAGTAATGTATTGCTAAAAGACTGGATAGCTAGACAGAATCACGATAGTCTGACAAGACATTTAGACTGGAGGAGGATTCCTTAATTGGAAAATTTTTCAATTTCATCATGAACAGTGATATACCTCTCATTTGGTTTTAATCAATAACATAAATTGAGTATTCAATATCTTTTAAATGCGACTGAAATGTTATATGATTTAACTACTATCCTTCAGCAAATAGTGATAAATCTATCAAATTTTTAGGCCGAAATTAAATGCATTTTTTTTTGCTTTATATTATATTTAATGGGCTCAGGTTAGTGCTCCTTGTTTTCATTCATGATATAACCCAGTAAATAGAGTTAAAATAAAAATTCTTGCTGTAATAGCGAAATAGATAAATCTGGTTCTATTTATTTTAAAGTTACAGGAAGTAATAGAATGAATTCTACATCGAAAATAATAAAAATTACTGCAACTGGAAAAAATTATAAGGAAAATTGTATACGGGCTGAATTTTTTGCATCAAATCCACATTCAAAGTGTATTCAAAATATATTTTTTTAAATTTCAGTTTAAAATAATTACTAAGATAGCTATAACCAATCAAATAATTTGTGTAAAATAAAGAATAATCTTAATTATTTATACCATAGGATAGATTTTTTGATTGGAATGAAATATAATATGTAGTTTATAATAAATCAGATTATTAACTACCTCATCAGTAAATTAAAATATGTATAAATAGTCATATTACATCCACAAATTGTCAATATCAAGCAGTGGCTTCAAATCCAAAATGATGGGTGAATGGGACACGATTATAAAATAATCGTAAGAGGCAAATTAATAAAAATGTAGATCTAATAAGTACAGTACGTGTAAACCTGTAGTTATAAAAAACCGGTCAAGTGCACGTAGGACTTGCGCATTTAGTGTTCCGTACGGCGATTGTTTTTAGAATAAAATAAAATCCTTACCTCGCTAGGTTAATTAGGCCCCTGACATGTATATATCTTAAGAGCCAATATGTATTTTCACGTTTTTTCTTAGTCAATAATCTATAAGTTACAGCTTCTTAGCTACCTAATAGCCAATAAATTATTCTATCCCAATCTAGAATCTAGTAATAAAAGTTTATAACAAATATTTACCATACTACCTAAATATTTGTTTAATTATAAACAAATAAAATAAAATTATTTTATCTCGGTACCTATCCATTAGTTACCAGTCATGATTGAAATTGATTCTATCTGTGATTAGCCAAATGCAGTAATATACTCAAAAATATATAAATATATCACTGATTGCACCAAATACGTATTGATAATTTGTAGCTCTTAGTCCCGGTTAAATTCACAACTTTCGATGAAAAGAACCTTCACCCTATTGTCAAGACAAATATATAAATTATCAAATGTAGTGCACTCGTGATATATTCAATCTACACTTTATGCATAATATTCAAGAATTTTTTCAAAATTTCTTGATCGGTATTTTTCGAACTAGGGGGGACAAGGATTTTTGGCCATTTTTTTTTAAAATAATATGAAGAAAAGTTTGCCCGTCATATATATTTTTTAACTCGTATTTTCACAAGCTTTCATTTGACACTCCACTCGATGACCTTAGAATTTTTTTTTTCACTTCCAATTTCACTCCCCAAAACTAATCCCTTACGTCAAAATTTAACTTTCAAAAGTACACGGCTCCGATTGGGTCATCAATTTTTATAATTGTGCCAAGTTTCAATTTTCTATGTCGAATAGTTTCGGAGAAAATCGGGTGTGACAGACAGACGGACACTGAAGTGTCCGTCTGTCTGTCACACAATCCTATAAGTGTTCCATACGGAACACTAAAAAAGTTGAACTGTAAACTCTAACTGCAATGGTAAATGGAGCTTCTATACATCCATATATTTATAGTAATCTAAGATAAAATCCCAATATTACAGTTAAGGCTAATCCTTAAAGAAATTGATAATAATCATTTTCTATAATTCTATGATAAGCTCAAGTAACAGTTAAACTTGAAAACAATAAGATTAGTGTGTTTAGTAGTGGGATTTTTAAAGGGTTGAAAGTGTCCATTCCTTTTGGGGTCAATTTATCCTTAATTAAACTATGGTTGGAATGAAGAAATCTTCAGAAAAATAATATATTACTTTTAAACAAAATATCGAGTAATGCAAATATAGTCGAAATAATATTTTAATTAGTTGAATTGAGTGGCCCTTAATCTTTTTTCAGCACGGTCCCATTTTTATTTTTGAATATTTTATTTAATTACCTTTAATATGTTAAGGACTTTATGGTTATAATATAAACTTATTTTATCTTAAATAAAACTGATAATATCTATTTCATTTTAGAATGTGACCTTACAATTAAACCGCATTTTTTTTTTTGAAGTTAAGTTAAGAAATCATTATTGAAAGTTCAATCAAATAGGCATTATAATTTGTGTATTTTTTACATTCTTAAAGGTTGTGTAATTGCTGCTCGTGAGTGTCTTGGAAACATCCAACATCATCGTCAATTTATGTCCTTTTCTCAACGGTCTACCTCATCAACACAGATTACCTGCAAGCAATATGAGAGAGCTCTGAAAAATGCTCGTTTTCTGAATGGAACGCATCCAAGTTGTAAATCTTCAAGCTATGTCTTTTTATAGAATATGAGTGCTTTTACACCCAATTTAGCACATAAAAAGCAATGAAGAAGAGATGCTGTTAAAAACATGTAGTTTATGTATTTTTCTGCCACATATAAATATGCCAAGTCATCTCAAATCGTAATAAACATACAGTACATTGTTCTTAAGGCGAGTTGTAGGATTTTATATGGTAAATTTTCTATTTTGTGTTCTTTTTTCTAATGAATGTTTAAAGATGAAACTTGGTACAAACATAGTTAAAATTTCTAAAAATAATAATTTAATGTTTCAATTAACATTCATATTAAATATGGTTTTAAAAACCAACAATTTGGATATACAGGGATGGAGGAAATATAGTTTTATTTTATCAAATAAACCTGAATTTTTACTTCGTGAAGGTTCATAAAAAAAGTGAAATAAGTTTATATCAATTGATTTCAAAAGCCATTTTTATATTGTGTAAAACAATAATCAGCACGTAAAAAAAATTACCTTTAAAATTGTATGGCCCATCTTGAGAAAAAAAGATTGATAATTATTGCTATCATACAAAAATGAAAAATTCTAGATATCTTCTGACAGAATAGTCTAGTATTAGTTAAATCTAAGAATATTTTGATTGCAGAAATAACTTTATATTAGTATAAAGAGTAGTTAAAAAAACAGCATTAAGACAAAACATCCGAGAAATCGTGGTTCTTGGGAATAGACCGTGTTAATTTGGAGTAACTTTATAATGTTTCGCTTACGATTGATCAAACCATGACCCAGTGTAATGATTGCGTTTTATGTATGATACAGACCGTAACCCGCGTCTATTAATGTTGTTATGATGTTTGTAAATTTTAAACGCTTCCCTGAACTTTATTTATAGAAATTTGAAACAGAAGCAAGAACTTTGGTTTCTCTTAGTTGATGATATGTAGCCATAATGTTGATATTCAGCTACTCCTGATAGTCTCATTTCTTTCTTTTTAATATATCTTTCATGATCCTTAATTCTAGATGTTATTGATCTTCCACTTTCTCATACATACACAGTACTACATGAACAAGGAATTCTATAGACACTAATCTTAAGCACTGTCTAATTTTCTCACAAGGGTTAAAGTAAATTTTGGACCTTTTAGGTAATCTGGTTAATTTTGTATTTAGTACCATGTATGTAAGATAAAACTACACTATCCACTATGGATATTTATTACTATCTTGTTTGGAAATCAGGTTTTTAAATTGGTTAAGCGAACGTTTAATATCGTCAGTACAATATCCATTACGTTTTAAAGTACGTCAGTACAATATCCATAATATTCAGATATCCATTGGTATATGTTGGCTTTCTGTAGACACTGAAGATTATTTCTTAGACTGGAATATTCTTAGGAGAAATAGTGAAGTTCTGGCCCTTATTTACTTAGCGCCTTGCTCGGCGTCTGCAGATTCCAAGCTACCTCAAAGTGAGCATAGGCTGTGAATTTTCCATCTGGAACGGCGCTCGGCAAGCGTCTTCAAACTTGCGATGTTGTTGATTTGCTTTCTGGCCCTTGGAAAGGACTAGTTTTTTGGCTTCAACTAGCTGAGGTGTGGATAGGTTTGACTACTTTGATCACAGTTTTATTTTGCTTCAGCAAAGTTTCTAACTTGTAAGTATTCTTTTTTCTGTAATTCTATCTATGTTTCTGTTTCATTCTATCTTTTTGTTTAATCCCCAGTCATTAGTATTATCTATTTTGTACGTTTGTCTGATGTCGCTTCTTCCTCTATCCAATAGAGTCCTTCCCGCTATTCTGCGCACTATTTTCATTTATGCTGGTTCGAGTTTCGTGTAGAGTTTCCGCTGTGTGTATTGATATAGGTCTAATTTGTGTTTCTATTATAGGTTTATTAATGATGTGATGAAATTCAGCATTAGGAGGTCATTTAAACTGTTTGCAGATGACACCCCTATTTTATGGCATACAAGAAACTAAATGTAACAAACACAGATCTTGCTGGGGTAATGGAATGGTGTGCTGTGAATGGGCTATCACTTAACATAAAGAAGCCAAACATTCTAAGAGTTAGCTGCGTTCTAGGTGTAATGATATTTTAGTTAAGAATGCTGAAATAAAATATCTGGGTAAACATGTTGAAAATAAAATGTCGTTTTAAGCATACACAATAAACGTTTGTAGCAAATGCTTTGAGAATTCTTTCTAGAGTACGAAACTTATTAGCATGTAGGTGACATGCATTTTATTTAGCTTAATTTTACTTTCAGTAATCAAAATTGATTGATGACCTTTTTGGGGGTAGGATAAAAAAAAATCGAAATAAAAACATTAACTATTTTGGCTCCAAAATACACCACTTTATACTGTTAGTTTTTAGTCTTTATATCCGTGAACGCTTTATTATGTTCAACTTCTTTTCTAAAATCATAAATTTCACGATTTAAAATATCCTATAGTAACGTTTGAGTGAAATTATTGTTTTGGTGTGAAAACCAGTATTTTATTTTCAATTTATATTTCTGATGGTTCTGGGCGGATAACTTTTCTGCAAAACACTTCCTTCTCAAATAAATACTTATATTTTTTTTTAACGTATATTTAGATGAATTTTACTGTTTCAAAATAGTATATGCAAGCCTGTAGAAAATATGTCAATCCTAATTCTTGGAACAAGTATTCGATTCTCATTTGTAACTCTAATTGCACACCTACACCTTTTGCATTCATTAGGAAAAAGTCAGTAAATGTAATCCTGAAATATAACACCTAAATTTATAGTACATAAATTGTTAAAAATCACACATGTGCTGGTCCTGTAGTAATTTATGGATTTCCGCGCAGCGTGTTTGCCGTGGTGATAAAAAATATGTTTCCATCATCACCTCTGAGGAGGAGGAGATTTGTTTGTGTAATTGTATGTCTCATTTTGGAGCTACATGTATTGGAAGTATGTATAGGATATTTAAAAATGGTTATACGGAGAAAATTGTAAAGAATTAAGTACTTAATATGTACTTATTTGTGTGACTGGTAACTTTAATATTCCTAAAATGGCCTGGATCGAGGAGGCATTGAGTTCAACACCGTTTCCCCTGGATTCACCCGCTGGCCGTGAACTGGAGATATATGAAATAGTGTCAAATATGTGTGCCTTTCATAATTTATTTCAAGTGAATAATGTAATTAATAAAACTGGTTCTGTTCTTGATCTGGTTCTAAGCCATGTAAATGATCTATCCCTGGGGATGGCTGATGATCCTCTGATCCTACCGGATCATTTCCATCCACCTCTTGAATTTAAGCTAATATTTATAACTAATAAAAAAGTTATTTCACCCCAATGTACTGAATTCTATTATGATTTTAAGTCTGCGGATTATATTTCGATAAATCATTTTCTGGGTTCGGTATCGTGGGATCATCTGCTTTCGAACCGGGGGGTTAACCAGAAGTTGAATATTTTTTACGATGTACTTTATAGGGCCATAGATTTGCATGTTCCGTTAAAGAAGGTATCTAGTAGAAAATTCCCTAGGTGGTTTTCTCCTGAGTTGAAAAACTTAATAATTCGTAAAAAAGAAGCACACAAGAGGTTTAGATCATCTGGGGAACCTCAGGACTATTATCACTTCTCTGCTTTAAGATCACAGTGTAAGAATTTATCACGTAGGTGCCATGTTGATTATATCTCCAACATTGAACTCTCTATCAGAGATAACGTGAAAAGCGTTTGGGACTTTGTTGGTGCACAGCGTGGCACAAATGACCTTCCTCCTAGGATGTTTTATAATAAACAATCTGTGGACATGGGCACTGATGTGGCTAATCTTTTTGCAAGTTACTTCGGCTCTGTTTACTCTGATGAGTTACTAGATTATCCAGCCTTACCCTCTACTAATATTCATAATATCTTCAAATTTAAGATTTCAATCTCTGAAATTTACGAGGGGCTCTTGTTTAACCGGTCATTGGAGGAGGGTTACTTTCCTGACTATTGGAAGACCAGTTTTGTCACCCCGGTATTCAAGTCAGGGGACAGGGCAGATATCGCAAACTATAGGCCAATAAGTATTTTGAGTACTGTTCCTAAATTATTTGAAAACCTAGTAACTAAAGTATTGGCATCTAACTTGGGACCATCTATAATAGATGAACAGTTTGGTTTTCAGAGAGGCAAGTCTGCTGAATTGAACTTGATTTCCTATACGGACTACCTGTCGAGGACGGAGAGTGGATCTGAGGTACATTCCAACTCTACCGATTTCTCTAAGGCCTTTGATAGGGTCAACCATGGTGTTCTTCTTAAGAAGCTCAATAACCGTGGCATATCGGGTCCACTGTTGGGCTGGATTAGGAGTTATTTGTGTGGCAGAGTTCAAGTGGTTCGAGCTAATAATTTTAAGTCTGTCAACATTACTGTGCCCTCAGGAGTGCCTCAAGGCTCCCATATGGGGCCTCTGCTGTTTAACCTGTTCTTGAATGATGTGGCCGACTGCGTTCGATTGAGGATTGTGTGGGATTGCAGAGTGATTTGGATAGACTCGGTGTCTGGTGTCAGTTAAACGGTATGGTTTTAAATACTTCTAAATGCTTCTCTATGTCTTTCTCGAGATCGCGCAATTCATTGTTTTTTGATTACAGCATAAATGGGACTTCCCTCGTGTCCGTGGCTAATGTTAAGGATCTGGGGGTTAAGTTTGATTCAGCACTGAGTTTTATTCCTCATATAACCGAGGTAATGTCTAGGTCTCTGAGGATGCTTGGGTTCATTAGGCGTTGCTCATCAGAATTTTCATCCATTACCTCTATAAAAATGCTGTACTGCTTGTTGGTTAGGCCTCTCTTGGAATATTGCTCATGTGTGTGGAACCCACCTTTTGCTTGCCATGCTAGGAGCTTGGAGCTTGTTCAGAGTAAATTTCTACGTCATATTAATTTTAAATTCTTTAACAATGATTCTTTTAGTTATTCAAAACTGACATCTGTATTAAATTTGAATATCCTGTCTAACCGGAGAGTTCAGCGTCATCTTGTAATGTTCTTTAAAATTTTAAATTCCATTGTAAATTGTCCAGAACTTTTATCTCAGATTAATTTGTATGCACCCTCTAGACATACTAGATCTACGTTGTCCTTCTTCAAACCTTATCATAAGACAACCTACGGAGCTAATACCTTCATAACAAGATCTATGGGCATTGTAAACAACTGTCCATCACTGGAATTGTTCTCCAGCTCCTTATCACTTTTTAAGAGGCAGATCCGGATTCTTTTCTGAATTTCTTAGTTTTAGCCTTTAGTTTTAAGTGTCATTTATATTGTAAACTTTTGTATCTTGTCTTTATTAGTTAATGGGCCTGTCCCGTAAATAAATAAATAAAATAAAAAAAATAAAAATAAATAAATATTACTGAATTCCTTCTGTTTTACAAGCCATACGTAAAAGAAAGACATTTGTTCGTACAGTTTTTATCATTATTTTTCCATTTTGAAATAGCAGGTTTTGACCAATTGTGATTTTAGTTTCATAATAAAACATTTTTAGTGGTTAATAAAAATGCCTCTGCAGACACCTTGACTATCATAAGTAACGATAACAGATTTGCTTTCTATTGTTTTTCTGTCATATGTGCAAAAATTACTATTATGATGTTGTACATGAATCTTAAGAACAGCATATGTACTAAATTTGTACCTATTATTATAAATACTGAACCTATGTCTCTACTGTTATATATTGAGAAAAAAATGAATATAAAGTATTTTTATTGGTTCAAACTTCTCAGTTAAAAGTTCTGTTCTGATAAAATTTAACCAGTGAGAAGGATTTTTTTTAGTTGCTACCTTTCTCAATTTACTATTGTTAATTATTATTAACAATAGTAACAATTATATACTAATATTAGGATATATTCTGAAACGTCATAGCTAAACCAAATCACCAATAATTATTTTCTTTGGTTAAAACTTCTAGGTTACATACTTTAACCAATGAAAAGTAGAGTTTTAATAAATGACAATAATTTTTGTTCATTTTAGCTCTTGTTTTACTCAACTTACTTCAATATTGATACAAAAATATCCAACACTTTCCGATTTAAATTAGTTTTCTTTAGGGAACCCAGTAAGGTATTACACAGTTTACCTCTGTTTCCTGTTTACCTGTTAAGTGAAGTTTTTTGATGATAAATTGTCCTTTTTCAGCTTGGCAAACTATTCTGTTTCTATCACAAACTACTCCCTTGTTTTGAAATACAAAAACCAATGATAATAAATATCAACTATTAAAATTCAACAAAGCAAAGAATATCCTTTGCGCTAGTACTGTGATAAGTACTTTTTTGAATTTTTTTACTGAGTTTTGTACTCTTTTTCTGTCAAGCTTAGCCCCCCTAATGAGCTGTAAAAAGCGGCGAAACGCGTCCTGGAATGGATTGACAGATGAGAGAACAGGGAATAACTGGTGAAATGTGGACTTCGTTCAATTTTAGTAGTTGTGATTGATTTTGATATATGTAGAGTAGAATCTCAGCACAAGCACTGCCTAGTGGTGACTGTTAGCAACTCGCTGAACTCTATCGGTCTGTGGCCTTTGATAGAGAGAGATAGGTATGCTTTCAAAACTAGACTTACAGCAGCCAGACATGCAGATTATTGAATCATATAAAAACCACGTACAGAAAAAAAAAAAAAAATTCTAAGATTCTCTCATAACCTAGCACATAAACAGCTCCACAGTAATGTTACCAACTTAGTCACGTGTGATGTAAGTCAACTATGCGTGCCAAAATCAAATCGTTCTAATTTCTCTTCTTTTTTATATACTAAGTTAATACTAAGATAAGATGGCAAGGGTGCTATTTGCTGGGGTTTGTCTTTTATTCCTTATTAAAGGCAATATTTTCTTGATTTTTCTAGATGTTTAATTTGAATTTATGTTCTGCAAATAGCCACCTACAACACAAATTATTAAGTTTCATAAAAGAAAAAAAAAAGACAAATCTAAAACTAGTGTCTTGCACTACAAGATTTTATGCTTCATTAGAGAAAAAAACAGATCCAAAACTCTTATCAGTCTCAACACAACAGTAATATTGTACTTTTTTTTGTTTTCCCTCTTACACTCTTAGCTGACAAACAGGTATAGAAGGATAAATGTTATTTCTAAAACCACTGTGTTTTTTCAAAAAATGATTCAATGTAAAATAATAAAATCTCTGAAGTAATCACTTAAGGAGCTATAAAGCAATTTTAAAGTAAAGTAAAAGTAATTGATGTTTTAATGCTTAGGTGTTAATTTTGCCAAATTGCATGATTTAAGCATGTCACTATTGTCATAACATTTGCGTCTTGTTTTCTCAGTATCATGTTGCTGTCATCATAACTCTATTATTTATGTTGAGATATTTAAACTTTATTTTTCCTAAGTTTTTTTCAAGTTTACATCTTAATGGTGTTTTAGATGTAATATACTTTGTTTTGTTTGCTAATACTCTCATTCTTATTTTTTTTGTTGTATGTAGCTTCTAAAAAATGAAAAAAAAAAAATAAAAAAATTTCAATGAAACATAAAAATGCTAGTTGCAATGTACTCTATCAGTTTTTTGGTAATTTGCATTAAGATGATAGTGGCATCTATGATCTAAAACGTTGTTGTTCCTTGGCCGGTGCCATATGCTCATGGATTTTGTTTGATATCTTTGTTGTTACCTTTAAAGCTGTAACTAGAACTGTTATCCCTCTGTAATTTGCTGGTAACTTTTTATCTTCTTTTTTGAATAGCAAGATTGAAATACTTCATGCGTCTGGAATTTTAATTTGGGTAAAGTTCTTGTCAATTACAGTTCTGAATTATTTAGTTAATTTTTCTTTAACAAATTTGAGCTGCTCATTAATAATACTCATTTAGTCTGAATTTTGTCTATTGTTAAGTGTGTGAAACACTATTTCAAGATGTTTTGTTTATGGAAAACTCATAATTATTTAATATCTCCGGTATTTTTTATTGTTATATATATTGGTGTTTATTAGTTCATTAGCACAATATCTGCTTTTTAAAGTTTGTAACAGTAATTCTCTATTATTTCTTAAAAAGTCTCCAAGTGCTTATGTTTAATTTGTCTAACTAATAATGTGGTAATACTAAGCACTCTTTCGTAATTCTCGTATGATTCTGGAGCTTGTGCCATTAGATAATTTACGTTTATTAACAGGTTATTTTGGTTTTTAAAACTAAAATAAACTTAAAAATGTAGATTTAAACTTTTTAAGTAAAACTTTGTGTATGTCCATGATGGTGTTTATATTGTTTTATATATTATAACCTAGTCCTAATTAACAAATAAAGATTTAAATTAAAACAAAAACATACCTAAATATCATGGAAACAGAAAAAAAAAATAGAATACTGCCACTTAAAATTCAAAAAATTATTGAAACAAATTTGCACATTTCTGGTTTGTTGGAGCTTTAACTAACTGCTATTTGCTAATTTACCTGGGGTGTGTGTCATGTAGTGAACCCATCCTTTGCTTTGTTGTACACCAAGACCTCTCCATTCATCTTCGGACATTAAATGAGTTTTTGGTACATACTTCACCAATTCTTTTGGAAGAACGACATGTCTAAAAAAAACAAAACTAAGTTTGAACAAAAAATCAACAGGTCTTGGAACTTACCGATATTCGTATGCATCATCGTAGTATTTATCTGAATAGTAGATATTGCGCTGTAATTCCTCTCGATTCATTTTGCCTGTTGAATATTACTAAACAGAAAGTGAATGCCAAAATCTTTCCCAATACTCCTTTCTTAATACAGAATACAAACAAAAAAAAAAAGTTCAAATGAAGAATTTTTGATTTTGTTACCAAACCAAAAGATTTTGATTTCACTAAATTCTCATTCAGTGTAGCCAATAGTCTGCGTTCAAATATTAGTTGAATTCCTTTCCATAGAATTGTATACTGCATCCTAAAAAATAAAATGTATATGATGCCTATAAATACTCTGTATTATGGTGTATTTTCGCTATCTCCCATCTTTAATTGTCGTATAAAAATGAAAATGGCAAATTTGACATATACACAAACTTCAAACAATGCTTCCTAAACTCGCCTTTCCTTTATTTTAAAATTACCTGTCAGTTCTCATTTAAAATTAGATTTTTTTTTTTTAATATTCTAAGGTAAAGTAAAATTTTTGAGGGGATGAATTCTTAGCCTGTCAAGTCTATCAAAAGTCCCTAAAAACTTTCGGTTGGCATATATTAAAATTTAATGTTTGTCAGTCAATGTATTTTAACAAAAACAGCATTAAATTTTAAAAAAAATGGTACAAAGAGGTGGTAACAACAATGCCACCGATAGTAGGAAAATTCAGCACAGAATATCAAATAACGAACTCTATAATTTTTCTTTCCATCATCTTTTCACAACCAGCGACCACCCAAACTCTGCAAACTCTGGTAATTATTACCGCAGCCTTAAGCACGTTAAAAAATGTATTGAAGTCGCACCATCATCAATGATTTGTGAAAGTTAGGGGTACAATTACAATTCATCTACAACTGTAACTTTGCAGGTTTGCCAATATGGTTAGCTTACAGCTTACACATAATTAGCAGAAATAAAACATAATTAGCAGAAATAAAACATAATTAGCAGAAATAAAACAATTAAAAAAAATTGTTAGCCCTCTTTAATCTTAAAAACTGTTTAGCTACTACTGATTTATATTCTGTTCGCATTGCTTATTACATACCAATGAACTGATATAGACTTTAAATACAAATGGTCGCGACGAGTACAAGGACCTTCCTGGTGTTCGCACCACCTCTGTTGAAAAGAGTTTACCTGCCACTTTTGGTTGTTTAAAATTTACATAATCCGATAGAAACTATTTTTTCGTTTATACAATAACTATAATCTTTCCTCTTATGATCATCCGAACTAACACTTTTTAATTCTGTGGTGATTACTGATCGGTTGTAATGGAGTCTACTTTAATATTTTTTTTCCATAATTTAGGTAAATCAAGACAGATAGTTATTTGCCTTAGCCCACACATCGGACTTTTACTTAGGCAGTTTTGAAAATAGATTTTTTTTCTTTTTCGGGGAAATCCAAGATTGGTCTTTTCCTTGCCCACACATTGGATTTCTATGACTGATATCTCTAATGAAAGGTCTTCTATAAGTGATATGTTAGTAAAACCTTACTCGCCAGAAACAAAGGGGTTCGGAGATGTTATCAGACACTTACTTTTAACTTACTACTATCAAAATTCTTAACACAAACAAATGCCATTTTCATTTTTCGTTATCGTCTTATACCAATAGTCAATTTTGGTAAAGTTGGAGAAAGTGTTTTTTCCACCTACAATAACACCATAAAAATATATATTGGAGTTTCTAAAAGTTCTATGAAATTCTAAAATAATATATTCCATTAAAAAATATAAAGTTTATGAAATATGTAAAAATTGTTTAAAAACGTTACAACTTCTGTATTTAACATTTTTCCTAACTTTTTAAATAAACGAATTAGGGAGGTGGTCCCCATTTATAATCAATAACCCTGTTCTTTATAGAACTTCTGAAAGTAGCTCTGGGAGTCCTACTTCGAAAGTAAAAGTGATGCTCATGTCTGCTCTTTTAACTACAAGCTGTTTCAGCACAGGATTGAGATTCTTATGGCGACTAAAAATTCATTAATAGCGTTTATAGCTCCAAGCTCATTCGGACGTACCATCATCAAATAGCGACTTAGCTCATTTAAAATATATATCTGTATATATCTAGCCGAAAGTAAAATATCGGTTCTATGCTCCATATAGTTCGATTATAGCTAGTCAGATCGGCATGGCGGTTATTAAATCCCAACTAATTTTGGTGTATGAAAAAAATGATTTGAACAATCTTAGGGTGAAGAGGTCAAAAAAAATAACATCGAACTTACAAACTTGTATTCTTAAGATATATTGGGTTGCAAAAAAATGGTTAATACAAGCACAAAAGAGAATAGACAGAGTATGTCATTCCTAACATTGTTTCCGGCCAAATCAATGATCCATTAGAAACCGAAGTAAGTACAAGTAGAAAACAGTCCAGTGTTGGATCGCTGTTAGATGTAAACATACGAAGTCCTGACAAATATCAATTGGGTTTTAACTCTGACATATACTTGAATCCGGTAACACCTGGTTTTAACAAATGGTGCACAGGAATATTCTTTTAATCATATCCTGAAAGGATTCCGTCATTATTTAACCACTGACAGGTTAGGGATCACTTCAAGGAATAACGGATCTAAGAAGAAAGAGCAGAACAAATAAACGCCCCTTATACATTTAAATTTGACACTGACAGAAAAGTACGTTAAATCGGAATTTGGATTACGAATTAGGTTTTTTTTCAGCCATTCCTAGAAAATATTTTCTGAAAATATTTTACTCCCCAAAAAGGTGCAGAAGCGTAAAAAGGCTTTAATTTTGAGAAATAAAATAAACACCTTTTTCATTGAGAAAGAATGAACCGGGAAGAAATGCAGCGAAACATTTTCTATTCAGATAAATATTATGATGAGAAATATGAATATCGGTAAGTAGATCCCTTAAAAAGTTTTCATAGTGTATGTTAGATTGCATGATTATCATGAATTGTTTGTGAAAAATTTTACTCTTGTCAGCAACTTTTACTCCCTTTAAATGGTAGTAATTTTAAAGTTGTCAAATACAATCTTTTAAATGTGCCCCGAGTTTTTTTCTTATGGTTTATCAAAAAAAAATTAATGAATGTGTCGCGGTATTAGTTTAAGCGCTACACACTTATGGTTGTGGTTTTTACCGGCTTTTCTAAAGTGTTCGACAAAATAGATCATAAGATCATTTTGGCCAAGCTTAGAGGGTTTGTTATATGTTCAATGTAACGGATCTCCTTCTTTTGGAGCCTCATCTGGAGTGCCCCAGGGATACAACCTAGGGTCCTTACTTTTTTTCATTATTCATAAACGATATCTTTTAAGTTAAAAATATCAATTATCAAATATTGTCCACTGACTGTACTTTCTGGAGAGTGGAGAAACTTGAGGATTACAAAACTTGTTTGGTGTGTGTGTCTGATCAATAAACTAATGTCAATAAACTAATGCTCAATTCTATTAAGAGCTCAGTGACGTCATTTACTAAAAATTGTGTCCTTTGCTGTATGATTATCGGGTTGATATATCAGTGTTGGTTAAAGTAGAAAATAGACAGGATTTGGGGATTCTATTCGACTCTGTGGCTAAGTTTTAGTGCTCACATAGATAAAATAATAGCAGAAACATAAATGTTGGGAACTATCTTGGGAAAATATAAGTCTTTGAGTATACAGCTGTACTTAAAACCTTGGTTACATCCTAGGTGAGAAGCAAATTGGAATATGGTTTATTGATATGGTCAGCAATTTATAGTAAATATATATTAGCATTGGAGCAAGTGCAAAAAATTTTTTAAATATATTTCTTTAAATGGGGTTGGAGGGAACCGAGAGAGAGGGCTAGACAATGCAATATTATTGCAGCAGTTTAATTTTGACAGCCTTCAGAAACAGAGAGAATTTCATTCAGTAACATTTATGTTTAAAATCCTTAATCGTGGTGTTGTTTATCTTTTGTTGGTTTTTGTTTTACCCAGAGGCCCTGGAAGACTAAGGAACTATTTCTGTCTGTCGAGAGCTACTGCAAATGTTATATTAGGACGCCAAATATATTCAGTTTATAACCAAATAGCACATCAATGTTATCTTGGCATGTTTTTCCAACAATTCATTAATATTAACAATAAAAATTATTTAATTACTTTGTTAACTGATACTAAATATATTTTTGTAAAGATTTACAAATGCATTATCGTTATTTTGTAGTACTACTATATTTTGAAAGAGTTAACTAAAACTAAAACAGATTTTTAGTATTTATGTTTATGTAATGAAAACATGTGGGTATATTAGGTGCTATAAAATTTGGTATAGGACGGAATTTCCGACGTCTACTTGACTATTTAGTAAATTTGTATTATGGTTCTTTGAATGTCTGTAAATTTCTATGGATTCTAAGAAATTACCCTTTAGGTACCGTATGAAGTATTGATAAACAATTAATATTAGGAAGTGGATGGCCTATTTCTAAAAAATGCTTAGCAAAGTGTGATGTTTTGTTTTTTAATCTATAAGATGCATTATGTTCTGTGAATCTTGTTTTGAAATTCTGTTCTGTTTGGCCTATGTAACAGCTATTGCACTCTTGACAAATAAGTTAATAAACTCCTGATTTATTATTTTTATTAGTTTTATTTTTGGCATTGAAAAATAATTTGGATAATTTTTGAGTGGGTGTTAAAGCTATTCTTGTTTTTTTGGCTGTGAGATTTGAGATATTTTACCTGAGATGGGACCAAAATATGTCGGAGGTATGAATGTTTTTCTTTCATGGTATTCTTTTGTGGGGTAAATTAAGCTGAAAGTGATCTGCTTTTGTTTTTGGCTTACTAGGTATTAATTATTTTAGGTTAGAAGCTGTTATTGAGTGCTATATTTTTTATTGTTTTCAGTTCTTTTTTTAAATTATTTTTACTAAGAGGGATATTAAAGGCCATATGGATCATAGATCTAAAAGCTGCCAGTTTATGGGAGTTAGGGTGTATTGAGTCAGCTGGGATGGTGACATCTAAAAAGGTTGGTTTACGGAAACCCTCTTAGTAAAAATAATTTAAAAAAAGAACTGGACATAATTTTAAAAAATATATCACTCAATAATGGCTTCCAACCTAAAATAATTAATACCCTAATAAGCCATAAACAAACAAAAACATTATCTAGTAGTAATTTTAAATAGTTTTTTTCTTGAAATTTTACACAGAGTTACACAGAAGCTTAAATTTAGGGAGAACTATTTTTAAGAAAAATTTGTATTTTTCGCAGTATCAGCAGTAAGTCCAAAATCTTAAACATTTCCCAAGATATGTGGCTAATGGTTAAAACCACAGTGTTAAGTAAATGAAAAGGTTGCAATTGCAAATTAGGGGGAATATAAAATTTTAAAATTTGGCGTGGTGGTTCTGAAAAGCTCTACATAAGGGATATTTAAACTTTTTTAGATACCTTATTTATAGCATTTTTTTCCCCACAATTCACATTTTATTTAGTTTACTATTAGAGGAAATATTTGGTAATGAAACTGGACAAAAAAGTTTGGGTCCACAAATAATCTGATTGTCAGTTTATATTTGTTGACACCATTTAGAACTTTGTTGTGGATGTATGAGTAAATAAATAAATTAGATATATGAAACTAAATTATTTTTAACTTTGTATATCTCGACATAATTTACTATTTCCATACTGACCCAATTAGCATTCTTTTTCAATCTCTTAACTTTTAGTGATATATCTGATTTTGATATATATAGGGTGGATTGAAAAGTTTTGTAAAAACAAAGTAAATAATATTTTTTTTGCAAAAACAAAAATTTATGGTCCAAATATCACAAATTCATTAAGAACGACATCAAAATTTTTTGTAAAACTAGCCAACCAGAAGAATAGAAGGATTTTTTTACTTCGATGTAAATATACAAATAATATAGAATATTGAAAGTATTTCTGGACTAAATATCACAAATTGATTAAGAATGACATGAAAACTTTTTGTAAAATTAGCCAAACAGAAGAATAGAAAGATTTTTTTACTTCAATGTAAACATACGAATACTACACCAGTGTTTATGAAATTCGATGTTTCACACATAGAGTTTATAGTAAAGAAAAACTTGATAAAGCATAACAAAATGTGTGAAACGTTGTTGTAACCAACATTAAGCTTTTGTTTTAAATGACACCCAAAACCCAAGAAAAATATTACCTATTGTAAAGAAATGGTTGAAGATAAATAAAAGAGAAAATTTTGGTAATTTGCAAGGGTAAAAAATTGCAAAAAGATAGTATGGCCTTTCTGTAGAATATTGAAAGTATTTGTGGAGTAAATATCACCAATTGATTAAGAATGACATCAAAACTTTTTGTAAAATTAGCCAAACAGAAGAATAGAAGGATTTTTTTTTCTTTGATGTAAATATACAAATACTACACCAGTGTGTTTATGAAATTCGATGTTTCACACATAGTGTTTACAGTAAGGACAAACTTGATAAAGCACAACAAAATGTGCGAAACGTTGGGTGTGACCAACAGTAAGCTTTTGTTTTAAATGACATCAACCAAAATCCAAGAAAAATATTACCTATTATATGTATATATATATATATATATATATATATATATATATATATATATATATATATATATATATATATATATATATATATATATATATATATATATATATATATATATATATATATATATATATGTATATGTATATAGATATACATATACATATACATATACATATACATGTATGTATACGTACATAAGTATCACCTTAAATCGCGGATCTCAGTAATAGGTGAACAAATTGACCATAAAGAAATGTCATTTTTTTTGCACGCTGTCACTGGTGAAACCATACAACTCCACAATATCGCCCATTTTTCACCACAACGTAAAGTGTAGACTGTTTTTTTTCCCAAAAATTATTACCTTTTAAAACAATTACTTCGTGACACCAACAAATTTATTACTCAAGTTTTATATTTCAATATTTTATTATAATTAGTAAAAATTTTAACACGTGTAATTCACTAAAATTGTATTTTCTTCATTGAAACTATAACGATACAGCAAACAAAATGTTAAGGTAGATCACGAAGCGTTCACCTTTTTTTACTTCAATTTTTTTTTTAAGGCCGACAAAGATTTGCCATCGGTACAGAACAAAGCCTTTGTCAGCGTGCGGCGCCCAGAACAAAGAATTTCTTCCGGCCGTTGGCTAGCATTACCGAGTTTTTTTAGTGGAGGGTGAGATATCAAAGATATTTTTGGCGTTCTTTTGATCATTCTTCCAACATATTTTTGTAAAGATTTGATTAATTTCCACAATTTTTTGTACAGTATTTTTCCTCTTTAAATTGTTTTAGGTATTGGGCATAAAGATTTTAAAGTTTTTTTTAAAGGTTTAGCTTTAAACTCCGAAGTAGGCGGTTTAAAATCTGGCAATCCGTTCGGAAACTGCGACGGTAACTTTTTACCCATCAGGTTGCTGAACAATTTGCTTGTTTTCATTTTTGATAATAATAGAATCATCTTATAAGATCGATGTACTTTCATTACTTGAGTTTGTTTGAGAGGAAGAGAGTATTTATATTTTCAGGTGCTTTAAACAAATATTCGGGAAAGAAGGTTTTGTCCACAGGACAAACTCCAGCCGCTTTAAATCTGTTCACAATGGTGGCAGTGATAGCAGCTCCTCGGTAAGCTTCCACAAATAAAGTTGCAACTTGATATTGCGTTACTTGACGACCTGGATTTGTCCTCGACCATCTTTCTGTTGCTTGAATATAAAAACTGCTAATAGGTATAAAAAAAACAGACGTCCAGTGGCTGATGCCGGTGAGTAGTATGGCCTGGCAGTTGTAACATTATCCCATTAGCCTTTGCTGTGGTCAACGCTTCCAGGTTCTAGAAGTATTTTCAGAGGTTGGCTTTACTATACTTATAAAATATTTCATCCATTCTACAAATAAGTTTGTGTTGATATAGCCAGCGTCTGAAATGGTGACAACACTCTTCAACAACATTCCTAAATTCTGGATTTTGTCTCATTCTTTTAAATATAAGTATTGGTGGCACAAACTGTCCAGCCACTGGCACGACACAAGGTTGTATTAACTCCCCTTTCTCCATTTGTGATTGCGCCGATATCTTTCTTCCTTTTTAATCCTAAGATTTTTTGGGTGGTCTACATTCATTAACGTTAAATATTTTTTAGACGTTAATATATTTTTATGGTATTTTTTCAAAGCTTAGGCTCGATTTGCCGTACTCTCCTCGGCTTGCCCTACTTTCCTTAGCTTGGCGGTTGCTTTTTGTTGTTTCTTTACAGCAGATTGGCAATACAGCGTTTCATG
>CM032446.1:137710759-137735759 GCA_019049505.1 Pachyrhynchus sulphureomaculatus
TATAGGTATTAAAAAACCATTAATCAGTCAAAAGAATAAGAAGGCCCGATTACAATTTGCCAAAGATCACCTAAATTGGACAATCAAAGATTAGAAAAAAGTAGCTTTCTCAGACGAATCTAAATTTAATCGTTTTGGAAGCGATGGTAAACAACATGTACGACGTCCTATTGATACGAGAAATGATGTTCGGTACCAAATTCCTACTGTAAAACACGGTCGAGGAAGTGTGATGGTTTGGGGAATTTCCTCTGCCCAAGGAGTCGGTCCATTGATCGAGATCAACGGAAATATGAACGCTGATATTTACAAGAACATTTTAGAAAACAATTTGTTATCATATGCTGAAGAAACATTGCCGCAGAATTAGATATTTTCAGCAGGATAATGACCCCAAACATACATCCAAGTTGTTAAAACAGTGGTTTTCTGCTTCAAATGTGAGAGTTTTAAGCTGGTCATCTCAATCACCGGACTTGAACCCAATAGAACACTTATGGAAACGCTAGATCGTTAAGTTCCAAAGCATATATATTCAAATAAAGCCGCATTATTCAAATCATTGAAGGAAGAATGGGATAAAATCTCACCTGCTTGTATTAATCGATTAATTGAGTCAATGCCACATCGTTGTGCGGCTGTTATCGCTGCAAAGGGTATGGCTACAAAATATTAACAGAGAAATATAATTTAAGTCTATTATAAAGCATATGGATTAATAATTTTTCTTGTACAAAGTGGCCGGAAACTTTGCACATATAAATATAATAATAATAATAATAACAAATACACAGACCTTGCAACGGAAATAAAAAGGCTATGGAAACAGGAAAAAGTCATCATTGTCCCCCTCATTATATCAGCCACAGGCCTTACACCAACAACATTCACACCACATTTAGTGCAATTGGGACTCAACACGGACATACACAAAAACATTCAGAAGTCAGTGATTTTGAAAACATGTAACATTGTCAGGTCATTCCTTAATACGGAATGGTAATAGCGTTTGTGCCGACTTGGTTTTGCGCCCGTCAGCCAAACATGGAACCACATTGATCAAATGTGAGAAAGAAGAACTTTTTTAGTGATAATAATAATAATAATCCCTCAGGGGCTAGCGGAATCCCAGGATTCTCCTAGTACGGGCATTGACGATCCCGAGGTACCTGAGTCTTGTTGTGCTGTCTTGTGTTGTCCAGATTATGTGTAATAAAAACGCAATCTTAAGGTGTTTACCGTGCCGAGAAGATGAATGGCTCAGCGTTTATGAGTCGCGAACGGTTCCCCCGGATACCGGGCGCCCTCCGGGAGTAAGTAGCCTTGCTGTGGCATCCAGGCTCTGCCGCAGTCGACCCTTCTTTCCTAGGATACTCGTGGGAATACTATGTAAATAATAATAATTATAGTAATGAAAATGGAAGGGTGTTGCGGAGGCGGACCCCTGTCGTACAAACAGCTACAGCAACACCACAACAACAACAACCACAGACGAACCAAACAACCGCCTCAGCCAAAACTACTCCCGATAGTTTTACCAGATCCGACATTGTAGGTGATGGAAATTGCCTTTTCCGTGCAGTTAGCTTACACCTATATGGCCACCAAAACCATCATGAGAAACTTCGAGAGGTTGCTCTAAGATATTTACAACAAAACTGGTCGGAACTTCACACATTTTCATTAATTGAAGTCGATGATATAAAAGACTTCAATAACTATTATAATTATATGAGGAAAAATGGCACCTATGGAACGAGCCTAGAGATACTTGCCCTCTCGGAAACACAAAATAGCAACTTTCATATCTTCTCAAAACAACGAAGAACAAGACATACAAAAATAGCTTTTACGGACAGACCAACAATAATAAGCACGGGAAAATACAACAAAACCATTTACCTTCTACTAACAGGCAACCCAATGTCGGGACACTTTGAGCTTCTGACACCACAAAACATTGAAAACATTCCAGAGAACAGCAGACCAATAAAAGAAGCATCGGGCGAGCGACGTAACGGTCGAGGACGTCGCGGGAAATGGCAGCTCGACCAAAACGATGAAGACCAGGCAACCGAAAATGGACCTGCCAAAAGTGTTGTGTCGGCGACTAAGCCGACACCCACCAAGGCGGGAAAATCACAGCAGCGCATGAGTTGCACCACAGGAATCAACGAAGACGCCATGCGTTGCTGTAATGAAAACACAAAACCTGACAAAGAAATCACTGAGAAGAGAACCACTCGTCGCTTGGACCCACTAACACCAATCCCAAGCGCAACCGACGTAGATGTGGGACAAACACAACCACCAAAGTCAAGCCAGGGCTCGTATGTTTTGCAAGGACAACACGCAACTACCAAGGCTGGCAAACTAAGACAGCGGTTAAAGTGGACGAATGAGATGAATAGGACTGTGATGCGCTGTTTACTACACCGCCACCAAACTCGAAACAATAACATCGGGCTACAGACCGGAACTGCACAGACTTTTCTTGACCGAATATCCATATCTGCAATTACTTGTTTCAGAACAGAGAGTAATAGACCAAAAAAGAGTTATTACCAAGAACAATCGTCTCACACCTCTCGAATTGCAAACCATCAAGGACACAGTGGCTGTTGAACTGAACACAGACCAACCAAACAATAGAAACAATAAAGCAGATTTCGAACCAGCCTCACACACACAACCACCCAGTCGAACACAACAAGACCCACCACCCAGGAGGAGCATAACGCAAAATAATATTGCGAGTACCGCGCAACACCATATCACAGACAACAACATGAATCACTGCCACCCTCAACAACATCCACACAACATCACCCCGAATCACCTCTCATACAAACACTTAAAGCAAAAATGGAGTCACATCTAGCTCGATGGTCAGGCACCGACCCCACAACAAGAAATCCCATCCCTCGTTTAATCTTCAAACAGAGCACGCAACCAATCCTCAACACACTAAACAAGCACGTAATACCTCAGTATATAACAGACTTAAGCACAATCGAAGACATTCACACAATAATATACGCAGCAGCAATCACCACTCTAACACATAATCAAAAAACTCCCTCAACGACAAGGAAACCCCAACAGGACAAAACCAAAATTCAAATGGCAAATAAGAATAGAAAACAAAATCAACAACATCAGGAGAGATCTAGGACATCTTACCCAGTTTATAAACGGGAACGCGTCCAAACGTGTCACACAGGGGGCAAACAAGATCAAGTCTAAGTCTCCCAACAGAACACTGCCAGAAATCCTCGATACCTTGAAACAAAAACTATCTGTATATGCCGCAAGACTCCGTAGATACAAAGAATCAAATGAGAGGAAAGACACCAACAACCTCTTCCGAAGAAGCGAAAAACAGTTCTACCGGAAAACTATGTACAACAAACAGATAGCAGTGACTGAACCACCAAACAAACAAGAACTCACAGATTATTGGAAAAGTATCTGGTCAGAACCCGAAACTACACAATAATAACATCCCCTGGATCAAAGCCGAAGAAGACAAACATAAACATGTGACAGAACAAGAAAATCCCACATTAAATACACAAGAAATTACAGAAACTATCAAACACACACACAACTGGAAATGTCCTGGAATAGACAATATACAAAATTTCTGGTACAAACAGTTTACCACCACACACGAAGCACTCACACACCAAATCAACAAAGCCATTCTACAACCACACACATTTCCCACTTTCCTCACACAAGGAATAACATACGTTAAACCCAAAAGCTCAGACACCACAAACCCGTCAAACTACCGACATATCACCTGTCTTCCAACCCTATACAAGATCATCACAGCCACATTTCGAAGAAAATAGAACAACACCTAACAGACAACAATATTCTCACAGAAGAGCAGAAGGGATGCAGGAAAAATAGTCGAGGATGCAAAGAACAGCTGATTATAGATAGCGTGATTATGGGACAAACCAGAAAAGAACACAGAAACCTTCACATCGGTTACATAGACTATAAAAAAGCCTTCGACTCCATACCCCACAGCTGGTTAATCAGAGTCCTAGAAATCTATAAAATCAACCAACACCTCAGGCAGTTTCTCGCCCAAATTATGAAAACATGGAAAACCAAAAATACGCCTAGAAACAGAAACCGAACGCATCCAAACAGAAGAGCTGTACATCAGACGGGGTATATTTCAGGGAGACTCGCTCAGTGCTCTATGGTTTTGCCTCTGTCTCAATCCACTCTCAAATATACTAAACAGAACAGAGCATGGCTTCAATATCAGACACCAAAAAGTGAATCAACATAAAATAAACCACCTCCTATATATGGACGACATAAAACTCTATGCTGCCACACAAACACAGCTGAAAGAACTCCTCAAAATTACAGAAATATTCACCTCAAATGTCAATATGGAATTTGGTATAAGTAAATGCAAAGTGCTCCACATCAACAAAGGCCAATGGAAGTACCACCATGAAACAGAAACCATCAACAATGAAACACTCGATAACATGTTCGACAAAGAAACATACAAATATCTAGGCTTCCAACAAAGCACCAAACTCAACCACACTCACATCAAAACAGAGCTCAGAACCGAATTCAAAAACAGACTGACGAAACTTTTGCAAACAAAACTCAACTCTAAGTATCTCACTAAAGCCATCAACACGTTCGCTATACCTATACTCACATATTCATTTGGTATCATCAAATGGTCACAAACAGACATAGAAAATATTCACATCCTTATACGATCTCAATTCACCAAATACAGGAAATTACACCCCAACGCATGCAAAGAAAGACTTACCATCGAGAGGAAGGCAGGAGGAAGAGGAATTATAGACATCAGATCATTACACACGAAACAAATACAAGCACTTAGGAAATTCTTTCACAGCAAGCAAACGAGCCTCCACACAGCGACAGTGAAAGCAGACAAAAACTACACACCTCTCCACTTAGCCCGGGCAGACCACTCAGCAGACACACACAGTCACACCCAACTACAACAGGAAAAGATGAAAACGTGGTCAGAGAAAACACTCCACGGAAAACACAGATACCACATAGAACAAGACCACGTAAATAAAAAACAATCTTACACCTGGTTACAGGATGGGCAGCTATTCCCTGAAACAGAAGGCTTCTTACTTGCCATCCAGGATAAAGTCATATTAACCAGAAACTACCAAAAGCATATCATCCAAAAACCCGACTATTGCAGAGGACAGATGTAGGAAATGCCACCAGCAGAAAGAAACGATCGAACACATAACGAGCGGATGTAAAATATTGGCCGGAACAGAGTACACAGCCAGGCATGATTCAGCTGCCAAAGTGGTTCACCAAGCACTGGCTACAACATACAGACTCATAGAAAACACAGATCCTTACTACAAATACACGCCAACATCCATACTTGAAAATGAGGATTACAAGCTCTACTGGGACATCGGTATCCATACAGATAAAACAGTCTCCGCCAATAGACCAGATATTACTTTTCAGTGCAAAAAAGGTAAAGTTACTTATCTAATTGACATAGCTGTCCCCAACGACACAAACATCCAAACGAAATACACAGAAAAAATTTCCAAATACACAGACCTTGCAACGGAAATAAAAAGGCTATGGAGACAAGAAAAAGTCATCATTGTCCCCCTCATTATATCAGCCACAGGCCTTACACCAATAACATTTCACACCACATTTAGTACAATTAGGACTCAACACAAACATACACAAAAACATTCAGAAGTCAGTGATTTTGAAAACATGTAACATTGTCAGGTCATTCCTTAATACGGAATGGTAATGTTTGTGCTGACTTGGTTTTGGCCCGTCAGCCAAACATGGAACCACATTGATCAAATGTGAGAAAGAAGAACTTTTTGTAATAATAATAAGTATATTCACAAACATAAATAATATTCTTTTACTATATTATTTTGTTTCCTATATCTCATACTCACATCTCATAATGATTAAACATCATTAGTCTTTTTTTTAATAAATTAGAGTACGAAATGTCACTGACCGGAAACTTTTGCACGTCACTGTATATATATATATATATATATATATATATATATATATATATATATATATATATATATATATATATATATATAAATAAATAAATAAATAAATAAATAAATAAATATAAATATATATAAATAAAAGAAAATAGAGTGTTCTAGAGAAATAGGTCATTGTGGTCTGCCATAAAACGCATAATAAACTAAAGACGCTATACACCAATCTAAAAAGCAACATACCAACCATTTAGCAATCAAACGTAATATATTCAATACCATGTTCCGACTGCCCAAAGAAATACATAGGGATGACCCGTCAATGGTTAAAGAACTGACTGCCCTACACAGACACATGACAGAACAAAACCACAACTTCAATTTTAATGAGACCAAAATCATAAACAAATATTACAATTACGAAAAGTAATTGATGAAAGAAATGATCGAAATTAAAGACGAACAGCACGCTGTGAATGATAAAACGGACATAGCACACATTAGCCACATTTACGCTAAGTTATTAAATTAATTTTGGGCCACCATGTATCCAAAATAAAGAAAAAGAGAATTCCGTACAAAATAAAAAGCAGTAAAAAATCTAAAAAAATATTGGTAGCAACTCAGTTCCAATGCATCAAATAAGTAATAGTTTAAAATACATCAAACGTTCAAGGTGCATATGAAATTATTTTAAAGTTTTAAAATTATAAATGTATGTTATGTTGTAACTCCCTTTATTAGTCACTAAGTTTAAAATTTAAGAAAAAATTTTAACGTGTGTGTACCGAGTTGTTATAAAAAAAATTGTGTTTTTTAGGAATTAAAGTAAAATAAAAAATTCTTTTGAAAATGCCATAAACCCCAGGGCGAAATGTTAAGGAGGTGTTTTCTTTTAAACAAACGAATTAAAAATTCCAAGAAATAATTCATCGATTTGCTTATTATGATAAATTATTTGGGGTGGGTAGCCAGATATTGGTATCAGTTTTAAAGGCGACGAGCGATTTTTAACAATTAAACATACACAAACAAACAAGCTATATTTTGAAGCTGTCAGTTCATGAGCTAAGTTAGTGTGAAAAAAATATTCATGCATCAAACCAAATTCGTCAGGCATCCCCATGTACTATATTTAAAAATAACTATCGGGCTCTAAAATTTTACGGCAATTTGATGCTTTCATGTCATAAGCTAAGTAAGTAATTCACTTCGAATGAGCCCCCCCTTCTACTGCCGTCTCATCAAGAGCCCGAGTGACCATGGTGATTGTGTATTACTACAATATGTACTATATTTCTTAAAAGTTTTATGCTGTCAGGAATGGGCATAGTTATTTATTTTATAGTCTCAACTTAGACTATGTGTATTAGACTTTGACAAAAAGTAAGAAAACACATTGCTAAAGCCTACTCTAATCACCAATTAAATTTAACGTTTGATTTAAGGTTTTGAGGGAGAGGTATAGGGTAATGAGGTGGCAGATGAGCTTGCCAGACTCCGAACTATGACTTCTTTTCGGAGACCCTAACCCGCTTTAGGATTATCCAAGAGCCAGAGAAAGCAGCGATACTGGACCCTCAGGGTGCACACATCCCAAAGAATTTGTATCGTACCATGGAGAGAGAGCTTGATGGAAACGTCCTAAATTCACTTATTGATATTCTCACGGGACATTGTAGGTCGAGATGGCACCTAGCGTTGCTGGGCATGGAAGACGACTCGACATACTCGGGCTCTCTGGAGGATGAGGAGATATCGCTTCACTTTATCTGCACATGCCAGGCATAGGGAAGACTCAGGTATCAAATCTTCGGAGTGGCAGTGCTTAGAAAGGTGAACGTCGGCACATTGGCGCGGAGAAACATTCTCACTTTTATGGTTAGGTCTGGGACGGTTCACGATGATCGTGGTGGTTAGGATGTTTTTTTGTTGAAAGTTTCTTTGGGGTTGGTAAAAAGGATTTCTCTGGTTTGTTTGCTAGAGGCGCTGAGCCTTCCCACAACTACTACTACTACCATCACCTCTAATGGTTTGAGAAACGAGGTGTAAAAAATTACATTTACCCTGTTATTTTTTTAAATTTTAATATTTATGTCAAAACAGTTACAGTAATAGGATATATATTATTTCTAGTATATATGTTGCAAATACTTAACATATTTTATTATATAAAAATAAAACTTTCATTTTTTTTCAGAACCACATATTCTACTTTTTAAAAGGCCAATAACAGAAAAACCACTAGAAGTTGATAATTAATGTTATATTTAGTTATAGTTAAATGTACAATTATGTAGTGTTTTCTGTATTATAACCGTTTATTTCTGATTTATCTTATTTGTAAAACTATTGGAACTAAGACATGGATACAACATGGTTCATTTTATAACTTGACTCTAAACGTTTTTTAATCATTTTATAGTTATTCTTTTTACATTACTGTGATCTAAGTTGTTTAATACATCTTAAGTTTGACGCTAACCATTAGGATATAAGTTTTTACTAGAATATAATGATAAATTAGAAATTAATTGCACAACAAAACAATTAGACAATTATTATGTAGATACATTTATAAAACATTCCAGAAATATACAAAATATTTCTAGGTTTGTATTTAATATTTGAACTTGATAAAGGCGTCTACAGTGGAACGTCGTTATGAGAAAATAATAATTGAATTGGTGAAATGAGTAACATTGTAACAGAAGGTAGAAAGGATTTTATTGTTTTATAATTACGATTCACCCACAACTACTTAACTGAATCCGTATATGCGAATTGCACTTAACACAGCCCATACAACCATATTCGGTTCTATTTTAAGATCTTGTAGGATTAACTAAAAATAATATTGGAAAT
This sequence comes from Pachyrhynchus sulphureomaculatus, assembly GCA_019049505.1. Taxonomy (NCBI): domain Eukaryota; kingdom Metazoa; phylum Arthropoda; class Insecta; order Coleoptera; family Curculionidae; genus Pachyrhynchus; species Pachyrhynchus sulphureomaculatus. Next base: position 137,719,678 of record CM032446.1, read on the forward strand.
TTTCCGTTTTTCATTAATGTGTTTAAATATAAAATGATTTTCTTTTTCAATTTAGTTTTATTAAGCGTCAAATTCGTAAAAACTGTAACAAAATGCTAATGATTTATTTAATTATGTCAGTGGTAAGCGTTGGATTTGGAATACCATGTATAAAGATCTTTGTATCGTCATGATGAAATCATTATTAGGTTGCCATAGGGTTCTGTTTTAAGATTTCTATTATTTTTTTCTAGTTATATTAGGTTTAGTTGCTTTATATCTTTATAACCGTTGACACTAGAATTTAGTGTAAAATGTTTACTTTTGTACAAATAGAGGTAAATAAAATATAGGTGCCAATTTAGCATTTTGAACAATACGAAGGTATTCTATTTTTAAGACATATCAAGGCTGTTATTAATGTTTAAGTAATTTAGTTATGGCCATGGATACTCGTCCAATCATTCTACTACGTTTTTTTCTTATTCTTAGCCGTCTTTTTAGTCATAAAAGAATTTGATTTTAAATTTAGAAAAATGAATTAATATGTAAAAAGTAAGTTTAATGTTTCCCCTTTTTAAAAGGTTAATCAGAGTCGTAAAAGTCTTATTAGGAACTTTATCATCACTTATCACCACACCAGTAAATTGAAAACATCATTACTCATTACCGACACAAAGTAATTCATTCCACAATGAATTAATAAGTCTTGCGGTAATTCAATTACTTTATGGCAAATTAATTATTTTTATAGTAATCTAATTACGTTTATCATAAATCAATTACTTTTTATTGTAATTTAAGTACTTTTATAGTAATTTAACTATCCTACTAAAGGTTATTTAGTTCTTTGAATAATCAGTTACTATGGAATTAGTTGACTTACTACTCCTCTAATTCAATTATTGTGAAGGTAATTCTGATATTTGAGAACAATTCAGTTACTACAAAAGTAGTTTTATTACTGCTCTAGTAATTCTATTAATGAAAAAGTAATTCAGTTACTGGAAAAGTAATTCAATTACTAGGAAAGTAATTCAAGTAGTCGAAAAGAATTACAAATTGCTTTTAATTTTAATTGTTGAGAAACAAATTGTAACGATCGTCCGAAAAGTGTAGTTGAATTAAAATAATTAAATTCCGAAAAGTATCTTAATAACTTTTTTTCAGTTACTGTGATTGAATTACTGACAGGTGTGTACAAGAAATATTTAATGAGAATAAAACTGCTGCATTGCTTAAACAATTCCTGTCGAAAAATAAGAAGTTAAGTAAAAGATAATATGAAAGTCGGCACACAGTCTTGGGCAGGCCGAATTTGATATTGACATAGATATTAAAATCGGCGTCGTTACATGATAATGTATGTGACTTCAAATGATCCATAGTTGTAGTAGAATTAAATTCATTTCTTTTGTTATGCGGCGTCGATTTTCATCCTGTATGACTGTTAATTTTATAGTTTTTCTGTAAGAGTTCCTTAAGAGATACCAGCTGATTTGTACTTCCTAGATATTTCTTTTCCGCATCATTTTCACGATATGTTTTATGGCGGTACAATTTAGTAGCATATTGAATTTTAAGGGTCGGATGTCTGTTTTGAAATAATTATTACTAATTCAGAACCTAGAAGGGAAAGTTCGTTATATTGTAATATAAATACTGTTGGGATAAAAGCACAAATTGCTTTTGAACCGAAAATCGGCTGAATAAGAAAAAATAATCGTAATCCAATGATTGCAAGAACACCTAAAACCTTTAGTTATTGGTGTTCTTGATTTATTCATACCTTGGTATCATTGCTTCTAGCTTATGTGCAAGTCAAACACCCTTTAGGTAACCAATAGAATGCATCATCTGTTTCATCAATTTAGAATATTATATTTGTATTTTGGAAGTTTTTGCCAAAGTGTCACTTTAAGTTTTAAAATTAATATTCATACACATATATTTTTAAATTGCATTAAAGTATTTTTCATTTATTTTATGTGGTACTTCTTTTCTCTCAGGCTTTGTGTTGTTTGCTAATATAAGAAACTACTAACTACAACAACTTAGAGACAGCTCAATCATGGTGGCAGTTTGTTGGATGAAGTAAGTGAAGTACTAACTCACCTAAAATTTCTTCTGAACTCACTTGGTACTGGTCATCAACTGTTTTAAATTATTCTAATTATGCCAGTTGGTCAGCCCTACTGTTAGCAGTGTAAAGAGTCGGTCAAGTAAGAATGTGCCGCCTGTAACTTTTAGTCGGTAAAAGAAATGCCTTCTTTTTTGAGGTTATTGTTGGCGCTCCTGCAAACAATGCTTGCTGGTAAAAGATTTATTTTTAACCTTATTTATGGTTAAATAGTACATTATCGAACATGAGTGTTGCATATGCTTCGTGGCAAAGGTCCGAAAATGCTCAGGATATGGGCTAGTCGAGAGCATTCGTTAGCGAAACGATACTTTCAGTTAAAAAATATTGATCTACCTGAACCTGGTTCGAGAGGAAAAGTGTCGGACAAGCACGAAAAAATGATTATTAACGGGTTTTCCCGAAATCCTCAATTAACTTTGTGCCAACAGGCGCAAAAACTAAAGCAAAAAGATTTGGATATATCGTATGAAACGATTTGCACTCATCTCGGGGCTGACGATTTGAAGTGGCGGAGTACAATCAAGACACCATTGCTGAACGAAAAACGGCGAGAAACGACTCACGTGGGTAGAGGAAAATAAATTGAGATTGGAGCAATGTAATTTTTCCGATTTTGGGGTTATGTCATCACCCCCGCGTGATCAATTTCCATTAACCGATTAGTTCAACGCACCGTGAGACACCCTATGAAGATTCATGTTTGGGGATGTCTTTCGGGAAAGACGTTTTGGGAGACTCTTCATCTTTACTTACAATTTGAACGTAGAAAAAATGCTCTAGATTACAAGAAGACATTAGTACCGACTGCCAAATGGTGGTTTGTCGATAAAAATGAGGACCGGATTCTTCAAGAGGATGACTACTCCAAATATTGTAGTAAAACGTGTGGCCAGTGGAAAGGAGAATCCGGTATCGTCATACTAGATTGGTTATCCTAATCGCCGATGCAAACCCAATCGAGAGCGAGTGGTCATACATTAAGCAGAACCTTCGTAGTAAAAAGGTGTACGCAACGGGCAATTTGAAAATCTCTGCTCCAAGAATACGCGAAATATCTCGTCGAAAGTATGCCCTGCAGATGCCAGGCGATCATCGACGCTGATGGTCTTAGCATTTTAATGAGAATCCTTTACTGTCGAATGCTGTAAAAAACTTTTAAATAAGTACATTTTTTATGAATAATGCGCGACAGGGCCGACTGTCAGCAATAGATTTCTAAAGTCAAAAGCACAGAATAAATTCCTCAACCCTGCCCGTACTCGTTTCACGTTAACAATTTAAATTTTGTCTGTGATTTGATGGCAAAAACCAATTTTTTTTTTTAAAAAAAAACAGGAGGTTGTTGAAATTATCATTAATGGTTGCCTAATTTATTTGTTTATGTTTACAAAAGTAAAGGTTGGTTTTTCAACTTAACAAGGCGCTCCTGAATATTCAAAATATGTGCAGGTTGCTTAGATTGGTTTGTAAATACATGATTAGTTCATACCTATAATAATTAATATATAATTTTCTTATTGAAACAGCATTCGTAATGTTATACTTGACTTAATAAACTAGTCTCGAGTCGGAATTAGTTTTGTTTGGTGGAGAAATATGTTTATCGGTATTTTTATGTACAGTGTGATCATTTTCACATCACAATTGTGGGATATTTATTTTTTTTTAATTGTAGAATGGTATACTGCATGTCAAGGCATACTAACGTATTTGACATTTGGTAGTAAAAACGACGCTGGGCGCCGCGATGCCAAACAACTTTTTTCCCATCGACATACCTTTTGTAAAACGGCATTGGAAAGTTCTAATTTTTTCCTTAAATTGTTTTTTCTAATTTATTTTCCAAAAAAGTTATGCAGCAACAACCCTCTAAAATATTATTTTTTTGGTCATCGCGGTTGCCATGGATCGTATGCCACGTTTGGCGGTTTTCAAACAATTTAGCTAGTAAGCGGCTGTCATACTTTAATCTGACAGTAATTATAATAATATTAATTACTAGGCTGTTGAGGTTTCTCCTTTAATAAAATATCTTTGAACGATAAAAAACAAGAATTCATTATTTTTATTAAAACCACAAAAAACTATAAAACTTTTAACATTACTTCACTTATTACATATTTATAAAATTAAATGAATGAAAAGAATTTTTCTATGTGTCTTCCTTCTTTTATCATGCATTTTTTCATACTTTTTATTAACGCTTGATGAGTGGCTTTGTAAATAATTTCTCCAGATATACTATTGCATTCATCTGATATTTTTACCTTTAAGTGCTCAATATCATTTGTCGCAGTTTTGTATGCAATATTTTTAAGAGTCCCCCCACAAGAAAAAATCTAACGGCGTGAGGCCTGGTGACTTAGATGTACATTGGATAACTGGGCTGCGAACCTCTATCCATCTTCGTTGAAACCGTTCAAATACTCTGTAACAGCAGCAGTTGTATGAGGTGGTGCTCCGTCGTGTTGATACTACATATGCCTTCTTAAAATAAGGGGAACATTTTCTAATAAAACTGGTAGAGTATTAACCAAGAAATTAAGGTATCTATTTCCAGTTAGTGTTCCCTCAAAAAGTATGGTTCAACCAAATGTCTCCCAATTATTCCACACCATACATTAACGCCATAATGGCCTTGATTCTGAAATTGATTAACGTCGTAAGGTACAGACACCGATTAAGGCCTGCTTAATTTCAAAACCTTGTGAAATCGTTCCATTAAGATAAATAAAGAAACACCATCAATAAAATTGCAATTTCTTTATTTGCGAAACAAAATATTAAACAATCTACAATGTTTTCTTGCATTGTAACAGAAAGAAACCAAATTTTAAAAACGTAGGTGGTGGGCCATCTTAGAGTGGCAGTCACTCAAAAAGGCCCGTAATATATCAAAGTAATAATCTGCCTAATCGGCATTTAAACACTATTTTCTTCTAATACTGATCTTAAAATACAGTTTTGATTTAAATCTATTCAATAAAATCAAAAAAACAATCCAAAATCTAGCCGTGGGCCATCTTAAATCTATCAAAAATGAAAATTGCTATAAAACAAAAATACAAAACAAAAATAACTTGAAAAATGTCACCTAAGTATGTAAAGATTCATCATAATAGTTGGTAACAAAATAGTAATAAGTAAATTAGTTCTTTATTCAGTCATTGATTTTTTTGTCACACTTGTACTTGGGCCTTTTTAGGGGTATTGAAAATCAACTTAAATTTACTTTGCTAAAAAGGCTTTCCTGCCTTTAATTAAGTATACATTCATAACAAAAAATATATCCTTGTTAACTAAAAATCTTAAAAGGAAAACAATCAAGATAATAAAGTTAGTTTAATTATCATACTTTGGCTGCTTCATAAGATCTCACGGATTGTTCCTCGTCCTCCGTAGTTAAACCGACACATTCTTCGTGATACCACTTCTGACACTCTTTACATTGACGCATATCAGCAATTCTATCCATCTCGCATCCGTGACAATACCAACCAACTTTTCTAGATGTTTTAAAGTCCTTCTTAATTACTTTTTTAAGTTTCTTACCCTTTGTCTGTCGTCTTCCTTTCGTTAATCTTTTAACTTCTTTAACTTTTTTTTTAGTTTGTTCAGAATTTTTACTTTACAACTCGGCTGTCCTTCATCTCTTGTTGGTTTATTCATAAGTTGTTTTTAGTGTTCTTCCTCGTTTTATCTTTAAAAGCATCAAATAAATCTTTGGTAATTTTCTGGCCTATGTAATTTAACGCTTTCCGTCGCAGTTTATCTTTAATAGTTACAAAATTTGGTGTTGGAATTTGTTTGTGGAACGGTGACTTATAGGTTAAAGTTCCAGCATTTTCTTTAAATTTTGATAATGGTAAATCATCTTCTGACTTCTTAGATTGAATATGCTTTTGCTCAGAGAGTGGTATAAGTTCTCTAATTCGGGTTCAAATTTTCTTCAACTGACTCGGAAGATGAAGTATAAATAATATTGACAAGCTTTGAAGGATATTGAAAATTCTTTAGACAAGTGTCAAAGTTTTCTTCTTCGGATCCATCTGGTGTAAAAGAATTTAACCGCGGACGAGGCTGCATATTAACACCAGAGGTAGTAGGAACAGGTGAACAAAATTCAGTACTTCTATAATTTATGTCCAAAAGAGGTTGCCTCTGAAGCTGTTTTTTGTTTTCCGTCCGTTTGTGTCATCTATAAGAAAATTTGGAAGAGGAACTATAATCAACTAACTTTCCAATAAAAATTGGAGATTGTGGATTTGTTGGTACATTTCTTTGTTCTACGTCATTTTTCCTCAATTCATTTAATTCATTCCGAGTTAGAATAGATGGTGAAATATTTCTGATATTTTTTTTGCAATCCTTGACACTTGTATCAGAGCTATTGTCACGTCTTCGGGATACAAGAGAACTTCTGAGATTAGAAGCCCGTGGAGCTGAGATATCAGAAGTTGAATCATGCATTCTTGAAACATTTTGAAGCGAATCATGTGGATTGGGCAACTGCGTGAGTGCCGAGGGCGCGTACGCTTCTTCAGGAATTGCATTAAGATCATACGGAAAGAAGCCGGTTGCTCTAAACCCACTGAGTATGTTTTATTTGGTCGTACACTTGGACTAAACTTTAGTAAAAATTTTATTAAAACGTGTTTTCGTAAGTTTACGATCTGGATGCTGATATGCATACACTAAGACTTCTTCGTCCCAAAAAAGTTCGTAAGATTTATTTACGGATTTGTCGAGTGGTTGCAGTTCGTGTGTGGTATTGGATAGTAAACAATAGAGCAAAATGTCATGAACATCAGCAGCATCAACGATTCTGGCATCTAAATGGGAAGAAGCCCCATCGAAAATTAATAAACATTTTTCTAGAGATTTATACTGACTCAGGTGGTGTATGAGGTTTACAAAAAGCTCAGTCGTCATACTTCCCTTCGGAGCCATTTTTACTAAACTACCAGGTGGCAAATTGTCACAAAATTCAGGTCTCAACCTTTTGCCGTTAAATGTTACCATAGGAGGTACAGTATTTCCAGTTGCATTTACACACATTGCAATTGTGACGTTCTCTGCGTGTTCTTGAGCGATAAAGTGCACTCTTTTGGTCCCTTTCGCAGCAAAAACTTTCTGTTGATGACGAAGTGTTAGTCTACATCCTTTTTCGTCCATGTTATGTAGACGTTTCGGGTGGCTAGAAATATTTAACTCGTCATATATTTTTTTGACGGCTTCGAAATGTTTTAGTATTATGGGCTTGTTGAGCTTCTGTGCTCTTGCCGGATTCATCAATTGAGCCCTACGAACAGATATTTCTGGATTACGTTTGACAAAATTTTTCAGTCATTTTTTTCCAGCAATATGTTTTTTACCTGGTATATCATTCGATTTACAGAATTCATAAGCCTGCTTATGAACAATTTTGGGGGTCAATGGCATACCTACCTGAGCAAGTCTAATTACCCTTTTACATAAATCCTTCTCTTGTGATTTAGTAAGAATCGGGATGCGACCAGTTATCTTTTCAGTGGATCCAGATTTTATACGGTTTTTTAATGTACGCCTTGGTATGCTATATGTTACAGCTGCTTTTCGCTGTGACATCTGTCGGCTATTTACTGCTTGAAGGGCTGCCGTTAGCTGAGTGTCTGTCAATTCCCCACGCCGTTTTTTTATTTGGTGATTCCATTTTGGCCTATGAACAAAAAATTGATCAAAAACTTTATAACAAAAATCATCAAGAATGATTAGGTATTTCATTAGTTAAGTATATTATATAAATTACAGTGAGGTAAAAAACAGCGATTCAAGAACAACGTGAATCGCTTTTTCCGCACACGTTTCGCTCCTGTAGCGCTTTAGGGACTTCCCTGCAGCACGTGTGCTAGACCCATAAAAAAAAAAGTTAATACAAAAAATAATAATTTAGTATATAATACTTAATAATAAATATTTGATTCCAACAGTTGTAAACAAAAAGTACTAAAATTCTTATTTGTATTAAATTAATAGTTTCTTTGATGCCTAAAGCAATTTTTGTAAGAAAGAAAACTGCTATGAAAGTTCATTTGCAATTTATTGTAGGCTAAATGTATTATTCAATAGCCCTAGAAAGGCCCGGGCCATGTTTGGGAAACATGTAGTGGGCCTTCATAGGAAACTTTATCGGAGTTCTGTGCAATCTCGAAATGAAATAAAAAAAAACAAGTCATTCAATGATATACAGATTAAATATGAAGTTTCACTAGTTAAAACAAAGAAATTCGCTTTATATTTGCTAATTTTTAAAAAAGATTACTTGCAGGATGTTATAAAAGGTGCACCGTCTTATCACGATACAGCAAACTGTCAGCCATTCTCAAAATGGTCGCGCGTTTAGAGTCGAACGAAGATGCACTTTTGTCTATGACCGCAGTCGCTTATACCCGCGAAATTTGAAATGGTTTGGACAATCGTAACTGTGATTTTTTAAAAGTGGGCTATGATAGGAGTTGGGCTATCTTCGGTCACACTACCTTATGGATTCTCGTCAGCCCAGTAATGATAATTTTTTTCTGTTAGGTTTGCCGTTGCTGACAAAATGACTTTCATCTGTCCATAATATATGATTTAGAAAATAACGTTTTTCGTCATATTTAGTCATCATTTCTGCTACAAAGTCAGTCGTCGTTCCGCTTTAAGAGATTTCTGCATAGCCCCATAAGATATATTCAATTACCTGCTTGCTAGTCTGATTGAATTATATGGATGGTTTTGAACATATTGCATAATTTCGGCTACTTTTTCATCTGTTAAAACAGTTTTTTCGTTTAGAAATACGTTTCTGCCCAGAAAATGCATTCATATGCTCCTCGAATTTCGTTCTAATTGACAAAACGTGATCCGGGATATACCTGTCGAGGTAGTTTAACTCTATTGAATTGAATAGGTGTGCAAACAAGAGCTGTTAGGTTAAAGTATGACAGCCATTACTTTTTTGCAAAACAAATTAGAAAAAAAAATAGTTTAAGGATAAAATGTTGAAAAAAATTAGGGCTTTCCAATGCCGTTTTACAAAAGGTATGTCAATGGAAAAAAAAGTTGTTTTGTGTCGTGGCACCCAACGTCGTTTCCACTACCAAATGTCAAATACGTCGTATACTCCTTGACATGCACTATGCCACTCTACATAAAAAAAAATATCTCAACAATTTTCCATAAATAGGGGCCGGGCGTCTTAAAATGATCATCCTGTACTTATGTGTGTGCATTACTAGAAAATTAACCTTAAGATGGAATGATGACGATAAGAGGGATTTTTTTTTTAAATTGTCAAAAGCCTATGCCTAATTTAGACATTATTAAGAGAACAGCATTCAATATACATATATTTAGTAGTGCCAGAGTTACTATTTTCAAACTTTTCTATTTATCTCCTTTACTAATTAATATAAAATCTAGCGTACGGGAGACTTATAGTTTTAGTAATTTTGTCAGTATTGTTCCTTCAGTAAATTGAATCCTCAATCCTCTGTAGAGCTGCGGTGAATATAAATATAATTCGTACAGTTTTTTTCTTGATTACTGACTATTCCTGTTAGTTTTATTTTTGTATCGCTAGAGCATGGATGTATCTGTCTGAAAAGAATATATATGTCCATATCGTTAATAAATTGGTCAGTATAAAAAAAAAACGTAGAATTTTCTATTATCAAAAAATAAATTTATGAAAGGTAAGGTTGTGTCGTTATTACAAAAATATATTTTATATATTTACGTTTTATACGCAAGTGGAATTTGGGGGATGGGTCTGTCTACAGTGCCTACCTTTTTTTTTTTTTTTGGAAGTCGCCACACTACTTTTGGCATTAATCATTCTACATGCTGTTTATAAGGTTAAGAGCTTTTTACTTTGGGTTAGCATCTTTGCTTTTTCTTATTAATTAATTATCATCATTTAACATGTTACGCAGACTGCTGCTTTTCTTGCATAAATGACTGAAAACAGTCTCAACTGGAGTAACTACTGAAGCTTAGACTTTCGTCGCTTAATGAACAGGATGTATTCTTAATTTGCAGTATTATTTTGACCTGTTTATATTATTATTATATAAATAAAGTCGGTTCATTAGATATAGCCTATATAACAAATTTTGAAAAAAGGCTGCCTTAAAGATGTACTTATTTCAGTCCTACTTGCGCCCGTTTCTAAGTGTAAGTTTATATCTACGCTAACAGATAAACTACGTGCACAATAATATGACTACTACCTACCAGCTAAACATCCAGTTCGTGCTCAATGATTGGTGTGTCGAGGTGAGAAGTCGTACCTAAAAAGTTGCAGTGCGATTAGCTGCATAAAGTTGTTTTAAGAAAAAAAAACCCCAATTACTTGAAGAAGATTTGCTTGTTGCATTCGAGATTTTCCTTGTGGTTAATTGAATTGCCAATGCTGCGTTTTCTGTACGTTCGCGTATTTATACAATTTTTCATGTAACCCGGATAAAAACATAGGGTTTGCATTCTGCTGATTTTGTCCAAGAATTGGGTACATTTCCGCTTACCCGGGGAACCCCTATTGGGAAACGTAAGAGTTATGCCTTCTTCGCTCCTGAAATGTCAAGGCGTACCATTATGAAGGAGCCTCATATCTGTGATTGGAAGGAACGTCTTTTAGTATCCAAAGTAAGCCATTTTGAAAAAATGCAGGTAATGTAAACCCGTCATTCGGTTAGGTAATACAAATGAATCGATAAGCATACAAATAACAAAACTAGCCCGTAAATTTACTGAAACTCTTTGTTGACAATTTGATCGGCAAACAACATTGGTGTTTTTTTTTTTTCCAACTCATGTAAGTATTTTGAGAATTATTTAGTCGAGTAATGTTCAACCCAAACCATGGGGTAGGCCAAAAAAAATCTCGCTCTCCATTCTGGGTTGTATAGTCACAGTGTTTCGTTTTTGTCAAGAAAATCATTTGATTACAAGTACAGATTCGCTCTTAAAAAATGTTTAATTAAATTTTCAAGGACGTATCCAGGATCCAAACTAGGGGGCAGCTTATGCTAAATATAAACTGGGGGGAGGAGGTGGTTGCGGTAAGGTGTATCGCGATGACCTGCACTTCCTATATAAAAAAAACAAGATTTTGGGAAAATCTTTTTATTAGTCACTATAAACATTTACACACTATTGTCTTTTCATTAATTTATTATTATTGCCCTATTATTATTATTTTTTTAATAAATAACTGTTTTTTTTTTGGGTTTGCTGCAAATGTTTTTAAAAACTTTCTTCTCAAACTTCTCCCGGTTTTCTTTAACAAAATTTCGATGTACGCTCATCAGACATAATCCAGTCAGCCTTTCCTCTTCCGTAGTGCTCCTCAGCCAGGCGCTCTTCGAAACGGACTAAAGGAACGTTCTGCGGAAAAAAAGAACATTAATTTCGTATTGACGGCTTCAACACCCTTTAGTTTGTCCCCAGTTAATTTTTTTTCTTCCACAAGTTATACCATAAGTCCAGCTCTACCGTGATATCTTCCAACTTTTAAAACTTTATACTTTATAAAGAATTCTGCTTTTTTTATAGTTCAGCAATACTCATTTTTAGCAAGAATCAAATATTTAACGATGACGTAAGCGAAATTAATGAACTTCTCCAGTAGTCATTATACCCGTCTGATGGCGGGTTGTTCCGATGATTTTACTTGAAAATTTCTATTTCCGATTCTATTGCAATATCTTGTACTGTCAGCGGCCCGATCTGCCTCATTACGGTCTTTTTTTAGTAGGTCAATAATTCCGTCCATACTATTTGCTTACCTTACCTAATATTAATTGATAATACTAAATGCCAATAGGTTAAACATGATATCAAATATAAATTCACTTACCAACACAGAAGGTCCAACTATAACAGGCAAATGGGCGTGGTGTATTGACACATATGTATAAACGCGAACATAAATAATATAAAACACTTGACGAAAGAAAATGCAGTCCATATTAGAAATATAGGAGAATTCTTTGTTTTGTTTAAAACGTCTAACTATAAACTGAACATTCTAAACACAATAAATTTGCAAATGTCTCAATCACTAATTGATTAAAATCACTAATATCTTCTATCATTTTCTTTTCTATTGACAACAGTCCCAATGCTGAAAGTCTTTCTTCATTCATGGTACTTCTCAAAAACGACTTAATTCTTTTTAAAGTGGAGAAATTTCTTTCAGTTTCAGCAGTTGTCATCGACTGGTAATAATTAGCTGCAGTAAAGTGTACGTTGCGGAAAAAACATTTTGTAAATTATTTTCGATTATAAATCGCAAACCTCCTGGCAAATTTCTAAAATCTGGCCGTTTATAAATAAGTTTAAGTTCAGTTTGTAATCTAATTTTGTCCAAAAATGGATATGCCTGAACTATATCATTTAAATAGTGCAATGGGAATTTATTTTCAAACTCCGAGAACAGAAACGAATCACTTAGATGACTTCCTTAATTTGAAATAATATATAATCACATACTTCTGCTGCAACTACTTTTGTTAAATAAGGATCTTCCTTACGTCTTTTATTTTGAAAATGAACTAGATTTTCAATTAAAGTAGAAATTTCTTCAGTATTTTGTTTTTCAGTCCCTATACATTTTCCAAATATATTAATTGCTGTGGGTACCTGTGCAGGATCAGAAGTCGATTTTTGCAAACTGTTATATAGGATATCGGCGTGGGGCATAATTTTATGAAAAAATGTTAGCCAGAATACAAATTGTGCATCGTATAACATTCTACGGATTGCAGAGGCTTGATTGATTGTGGTAGATTGTTTCGAAGTATTTTCTACCTTCTCCATACATTCAGTAAGGGCTTCTCTATTCTCTAAAATAATATTTATAGCTCTATTTTTAAAAAGCCACCGTGTCGTAGAAGTTCTTGGAATATAGCAGCGTATAACTTCAACCCGCTGAGGAGAATTTGAAAAAAAATTCGTAATAGCTGTTATATTAGAAAAGAAAATACGTACTTCTGCATTCTGGCTAGTTGCATGAGCTAAAATTAAATTTAATTGATGAGCATAACAGTGAACATAATAGCCGTATTCATAATCATCTTGAATAATTCTGTTTACTCCACCATGGCGGTCCCTCATAACATTTGCTCCATCATAGCTTTGTGAAATTAATTTATTTGGTGTATCTGTAACTTTGAGCAAAACTTTTTTAATACAATTTGCTAAACTAATTGCATTATGATCTCGTGGATTCAAAAAAGCCCAAACTCGTTCAGTTGGGGTACCGTCTTTTAAAATGTATCTGAAAACTACTACGATTTGAAACTTACAAGAAATATCTGTGGTCTCATCTGCTATAACAGAGATGAATTGGGCATCTGCTATTTCATTCTTTATATATTCGTGGCAAACTTGTAGCATGCAATCTAACAATTCGTTCTGAATTATTTTTGAAGTACCTTTGAAGACCGTAGATTTTTTCAAAATGCTCTTTTAAAGCCAGATCCAACTCTGCACCAAAATTGATTAGACCTTTGAAAATGCTCGGATTATGCGAACCATTCCTTTCATCGTGTCCTCGCAAAGTTAATTTGAAATATCACAGAACTTTATACAATTTATAATTTCGACAAAACCTATCTGTTTTTCAATTATGTCGTTATGTTTTTCGATACCTCTTCTGTAGGCACTATCCAGTTGTTGTTTTATATCAACTTTTCCCAAAAGTCTTAGTTCTACCAGCGAATTTATATGAACCTGCTTTTTAATTTTTTGTGATAAGTGTGCCAGATCGACTACCCCACTTTTCACCCAACTCGCTTCAACACTTTCAGATGCAAATAGCAAACATGGAAAACAAAACATAACACATGGGCTGAAAAGTCCCGGGCCTAACACATAGATGGCGCTAGTTTTATTGCAGTCACCTTTTTTTTCAGTTAATACTAACCTTCAAAAGACAGCTGTTAAAATTTCATGATATTCTATTCATTAGTTTGTGAGTTATTGTGCTAAGAGTGACGCTACTTTTGTTATTTTCAAAACAATGGATCAAAAACAATTTCGTGTTTTAATTTTACACTGCTTCTTGATGGGAAAAAATACCGTTCAAACGAAGCAATGGCTTGAAAAGTGTTATGGGGACTCCGCTCCATCAGAAACAACAATAAAAACGTTGGTTTGCTGACTTCAAACGTGGTCGTAGAGATACCGATGATGCAGAACGCAGTGGACGTCCAAATGAGGCGGTAACACCAGAAAACATCAAAAAAATCCATAAAATCGTTTTGAATGATCGAAAAGTGAAGTTGCGTGAGTTAGCTGACATCGTAAAGATATCAAAAGAACGTGTTGGCTTTATATTGCATGAGCATTTGACTATGAGAAAGCTCTGTTCAAAGTGGGTGCCGCGTTTGCTCACTGTTCATCAAAAACAAGAACGTGTTGATGATTCTGAGCAGTGTTTGGCCATGTTTAAACGTAACGAACCGGAATTTTTGCGTCGATATGTGACAATGGATGAAACATGGATCCATCACTTCACTCCGGAATCAAAACGATCGTCATCTGAGTGGACAGCAACTGGTGAACCTCGTCCAAAGCGCCCGAAAGCACAACAATCGGCTGGAAAGGTTATGGCCTCGGTATTTTGGGATGTGCGTGGTGTAACATTCATCGACTATCTTGAGAAGGAAATACCATCAACAGTGAATATTATATAGCGTTATTGGAGCGTTTGAAGGCCGAAATTGCAAAGAAACGACCGCATATGGCAAAGAAAAAAATTTTGTTTCATCAAGACAACGCACCGTGTCACAAGTCAATCAAAACAATGGCAAAACTACATGAATTGAACTTCGAATTGCTCACACATCCACCGTATTCGCCAGATTTGGCTCCCAGCGACTACTGGCTGTTCGCAGACCTGAAAAAAATGCTCGCCGGTAAGAAATTTCGCACGAATGAAGAGGTTATCGCTGAAACTGAGGCCTATTTTGAGGCAAAAGATAAATCGTTCTACAAAAGTGGTATTGAAATGTTAGAGCGACGCTGGAATGATTGCGTTGCTCTTGATGGAGATTACGTTGATGAATAAAGCTAATTTTGAACCAAAAAAACCGTGTTTTTCTTTGTTAGGCCCGGGACTTTTCAGCCCATGTGTTATATCATATAATTCACTTTTAAAACTTCTTTTGAACTTGCGTTTTTGTCCCTTACTTACTTGAGTTATACTAATAATCGGAATCGGTTTTCTCGCAGATTTCACTTTAAGTTTATCCTCTAAAGGCAAAATTTTGTTTGAAATAATTCGCTGTATATTCAAAGTTTCTTCTAACGCCTAACAATTTACTACAACCCGGCTGTATATCCATTTTTTCGTTCATTACATCAATTATAATCAGTTTATGTCTGTATGAAATTGCAATCACGATTTAATACTAACAACACACCCTTTGTTGCAAAATATTGAGCGCCAAAACCAAATTTAACTACTCTGACTGGAACCGCTTAAATTAGATGTAAAACATAAACGAATCAACACGACGCTTTTATCCCAATCCAAACCCGCAGGATCACCAAGTAAGTGTGAACCATGGAGAGAGGAAAACGACGAATTTACATCTTCGTATTAGAGAGAGACACAGTTTGTCAAAACGCAAAAACGTATAAGACGAGACAGCGCTGTATACCGCTTTGTTTTAGATCCAGTTCTTGTACTTTGTGCGCTAAGGGAGCTTCAGTGACAATTTGAGGTTTAATGGTACGTAAAGTATTAGGGTCGTTATAAATTGTTCTTATCTATTTGTAGGGAAGGTTCAGGTTAGTTCAGGTAAATACAAAATAATTTGCATTTTGCCTTGTTATTGACAGGTGTTTCACGTGCTCATGTGCTCCTATAGAGGAGCCACCACTGATTGTAGACAACTGGTACGTTGATTTTCTCATGGCGTAACTTCCT
>CM032446.1:137740759-137771007 GCA_019049505.1 Pachyrhynchus sulphureomaculatus
CTTTGCAAAAACCGCTTGGGAACAAGTAACCAAGGAAACAGTTAAAAATCGCTTCCGTAAAGCGGGATTGAAGCATGAAAAAAGTGAAGACCTGTTACACCTGATCCAGAAGATGACTTACTACTTAACGTACTTGCAGATATCGTCAAAAATAAGAATTTGTTGGAGTTGACTGATAATGTAAATCTTAATGATTTTTTGAACATAGATGAAAATTTGTATGTCAAAAATCCAGATTCAAAACAAGAAATTGAAAATCCAAAATACAACGTTGAAGATTCTGATGTCGATGAGGTTCCAGTACCAACAGATGCTATCCCAAATTATGCTGAAGCTATTACCCTAACCAAGCAGCTTAAAAGTTTTGCCGAAGATCACGGAGATGCAAAGTCTTTAGAGCTTCTTTCCAAATTAGAAATACGATTTGTGGACGCCATTTTAAAGAAAAAGAGGAGACAAACAACAATATATGAATGTTTGTGTCATTAAAGTGAGTTTTCAATCCATATGTATAACTCTATCCTATTATATTTTATATGTATCTAAAGGTAACAAATCTTTGTTTTTTCCATAAATTTAAAGTTTTTTGTTTATTTTAAAAATATGTACATACGTAAGTCGTTTTAAATGTCCCAAATTCTTTAGTTACAGTTTTCATTAAAAAAACGATATTTTCTTTTAAGCGGACACCCCTCTTGAACGGACACTTTCGGTCAGTCCCGTTAGTGTCCGCCCAAGGGAGATTTCACTGAATGTGTATATATATATATATATATATATATATATATATATATATATATATATGTATGTATGTATATATATATATATATATATATAATATATATATATATATATATATATATATATATATATATATATATATATATATATATATATATATATATATATATATATATATATATATATATATATATATATATATATATATATATATATATATATATATATATATATATATATATATATATATATATATATATATATATATATATATATATACATATATATATATATATATATATATATATATATATATATATATATATATATATATATACATATATATATATATATATATATATATATATATATATATATATATATATATATATATATATATATATATATATATATATATATATATATATATATATATATATATATATATGTATATATATGTATTATATATATATATATATATATATATATATATATATATATATATATATAATATATATATATATGTATATGTATATATATATATATATATATATATATATATATATATATATATATATATATATATATATATATATATATATATATATATATATATATATATGTATATATATATATATATATATATATATATATATATATATATATATATATATATATATATATATATTATATATATATATATATATTGATGTCAGTGTCTAGAAAACAGCAGGTACAAGAAACAATAGCGCAGCACATCACGTCGAACGTTTCTTTTCAAGACGGCAACTATAGACCCGTTGGTAATTTCCTTAAGATATGCCAACTAAACGCTGAAAGTATCTCAAGTGCTAAAACTGACTGTCTAGCACGGGTTCTTAAGGAACACGAAGCCGACATAGTTGCTCTGCAGGAAACCCATACTACTAGCAATGAGGATTTACTGAGAGGGGAAGGAACATTGACAGGATATAAGCTGGTCCCAACTTTTCATCATCAGAGTTACGATGTGCCACTTATGCGATATGGATAATATTGGGAACACTTCTGTAGTGAGCGCTGATGCATCTGGGGATGTCTTTACAATTACGGCACAGCTCGGTGATATAAAACTTGTTAATATCTATAAACCACTTACAGTACCTAGGTCCTATCCTCCTTTACCAATTGTAGAATATCCGAGCATTGTCATCGGCGATTTCAATAGCTATTACCAGGCTTGAGGCTATGAAAATAATGACGCAAATGGAGATTTCATTTTTGATTGGGTCACTAACAACGATTTAACTTTAGTGTATAAAGATATAGACCCTTTCCACTCGGCGACAGGAAAAAGGGATTATACGCCAGATCTGTTCATTGGTTCCAATGCGTCATCGGACCAACCGACGACTGTCAACAGAAACAAATTTCCTCATAGCCAGCACCGGTCCGTGATTGCAACTGTAGGTACACAGTTACTATTTGTTGAAAGTATAACTAAATCACGCTGGAACTTTAAAATAACAGATTGGACGTCTTTCACAGAGGTACTATACCAGAATAATGCACATTTATCATCAGTGACATCCAGTTATGACAGTTTTGTGAAGACTGCGCATTTATGTGCCAGACAACATGTCCCCCAGGTTTTCCGAAGAGAATTTATACTCGGATAGGTAGCGGAATGTCAAAATTTGTTTGAAGAATTTCAGCAATTCGAAGATCGATGGGCGGAGACTGTCGAATTTTTGAATTTCGCTCACTATAGTTGACGGGCGTAGGGACTTTTACGTAAACTTAGCACTGATCCCCACCAATGAAGCGTAAACAGAGGTTAAACCCAACTCTGTTGGCTCACGGCTCCCAAAAGTCTCAAAAACAAACGAAACTAGTCGGGAGATAAATAAATAAGGGCAAACAGACATAGCAGCATAGCAGATTTTCTTTGACGTAGGCTTTTGATAAAGTGTGGCATGAAGGGATTAACTATAAATTTAGTAAGATTCCGCCCAGAAAGTATATGGAATTTTGGAGTCATATATTTCAGTTAGAGTTTTTAGAGTTAAACAAGAAGAAGCTTACTCAGACCTAAAAGAGATTAAAGGATGAGTACCACAAGGCAGTGTATTAGGACCATTCCTTCACTTATTATATACTAGTGATATTCCTTAAGTAGCGTACAACGCAATAGCTTCCTTCGCTATTGATATTGCCATCCTGGCTGTAGATGAAGATCATGAAGAAGCAGCGAGAAAGTTGCAAACATCCATTAATAAAATTAATGATTGGACTAAACAATGGCGAAACAAACGGAATGAAACTAAATCTGTTCATATCAATTTTACAAACAAAAGGAAGTAACACATTCCAGTTAATGTAAATAATACTCAAATACACACACAGCAAAATATTTGTGTATTACCCATGTGAAAAAGAAAAGAGAACTCGGCATCAGGAATAAGAAAATGTATTGGCTATTGGGAAGACAATCCACCCTGTTAATTTGCAATAAAATATTTTTGTATAGACAGATATTAAAACCTGTGTCAACGTGTATGTATGGCATCCAGTCGTGGAGTTGTGCCAATAAGTATAATTTGGACATCATCCACGGATTTCAAAATAAACTTCTAAGGCAAATTGTTAACGCTCCTTGGTACTTCAGAAATAGTGACTTGAAAAAATTTGCCAAGAGTAACGAACAACGACTTCTTCAGCACGTCAACGTTGAGGCTATCCAGCTCCTTGACAATAAGGAGCTTGTCAGAAGACTCAAGAGAAAATAGCATGAGTTGGTTGAAAACCGTGTGATTCACAGATACACGATAATATTAGTGTAATTAAATGTTAGAACCTAAGTGATACTGGTGTCCTTAGTTTTAGTTTTTGTAGTAGTAATTTAGGTTAGGTGTTTATTTAACAAAAAAAACTGGATGTTATATTTGCTACAATTTATTATTCTTTAGTAGGATCATTAAACTGGCAAAAAATTTTCCAACTTTTTATAAAACCACAATTTCACTTAAATTGCATTCATGCTCTTAAATTTCTTAAGCGAATTATGTCTCATTGAGTCATATGTTAAATGGTAAATAATGCCGTCTATAAAACTTTCCGTCTGATTACAACAACGCCATTACGGAAGTATTTGTTCCAGTTTAAGTTTGTTTGTGCCTGTTTAAAATATTGAAAATTCCGCGGATTGTGAAATACCCGCCGTAATTCGTTTCTTAAATGCAAGAAACATGAAAGTGAGCGAAATTCATCGGCAGATTAGTGAAGTATTTGGCGAAAATGCTATGAGCGATATAATGGTAAGAAAATGGGATATTTAAAGATGGTCGTACAAACGTGCACCATGAGGGACGAAGTGGACGAGCGTCCCTCATTAATGATGACCTGGTGCGGAAAGTTGATGAAGAAGTTCGAGAAAACAGACGCTTTACGATTTCATTATATGGTAAAATGTGTTTCTTTCAGTTTCAAGAAGTACCGCGTTCACGCTAGGCACCAAAAATACTAACCGAGGTGGATAAAACCAATCGTTTAGCCAGTGCTTTGACTTTCCTCGAGAGGTACAGTGCCGGAGGTGATTAGTTTTTAAGTCAAATTGTCACTGGTGATGAAACTTCGGTTGCTCATGTTACACTGGAATCAAAATAACTGTCCATGGAATGGCGATATCTAACATAACCCAAGAAACTGAGTTTCAAGTAAACAATCTCATCCCGAAAAATGATGTGCCCTGTGGTTTTTGATAGGCAGGAGGTTTTTGCGGAGTTTTTGCCTCGGAGGAGTACAGTAAATGCCGAGACATATTGGGGGACTACTACGTCGTGACATGCTCAGTAGAAGGATCGTTTTGCTTCACGACTGTGCTCCTCCACACATGGCTTATCGAACCCAAGAGAGCGCATTGCTTCATATGGCTGGGAACAACTTGATCACCCCCGTATAGCACTGACCTAGTGCCCACTTGTTCCTGCACTTTAAGAAGCACCTTGGCGGTTGGCGCTACGATGACGATGACGACGATGCCAAAACGACCATGAGGAAGGAAGTTTTACGATACGATCAATACCTTAATATAAGTGGAAATTATGTTGAAAAGTAGAGTAAGGTCCGGGCGTTCATATAAAAATAAAATCGTTAAAAAACATATACATGATACATTGAGAAAAGTTTAAATAAATAAGATGATATAAATAATAAATGTGATCAAGTAAATTTAGAAGTTGCATTTTTTTACCTTAAATATTGGTTTGTGGAAAATGCCAATTTCTGACATAAATTTTGCCAGTTTTTTTGTTTAATTTTCGTACATCTAATTATGTATTTTTAGGTCAAAAAAGTTTTCTTAATGGTCCTACTTTTAATAAAAACTAGAATTCTTGAAAATTTCAAATGAAAGTTTCCTAGTCTGTACGCCAGAAAAGTTATAGGTGTTCCAAATTATTTAAAAATCTTGGAATTCTACTTATTGCCTGCACCGTTTTTTAGTGTTCCGTACGGAACACTTATAAGATTACTTCGGTGTCCGTCTGCCTGTCACACCCGATTTTCTCCGAAACTATTTGACCTAGAAAGTTGAAATTTGGCTCTAATATAGGAATTGATGGCCTCATCAGAGTCGTGTAGTTTTGAAAGTTAAATTTTGACTTAAGGGGTTAGTTTTGGGGGGTAAAATCGGAAGTGAAAATTTTTCACCAGGTCATCGAGTACGGTGTTAAATGAAAGTTTGTAAAAAGACGAGTTCAAAAATATATATAATGTAATTCTTGCGCACAATTCTCTTTATATTATTTTTTACCAAA
This sequence comes from Pachyrhynchus sulphureomaculatus, assembly GCA_019049505.1. NCBI lineage: Eukaryota > Metazoa > Arthropoda > Insecta > Coleoptera > Curculionidae > Pachyrhynchus > Pachyrhynchus sulphureomaculatus. The sequence goes on from CM032446.1 coordinate 137,746,297, forward strand.
GTGCGAGAAATCGAGTTCAACTTGCACTTAACCGTTTATTTTAATATAAAACAATTATAGAGTAAGTTGTTAACAAAAATAAAAGTGCTAATGCAATGTTTAAAAATTATTAACCATTAGTAGACTAAATACTCAGCTTCAAAGTTCAACATTTTTTTTTATATAAAACTGTAATACTACTCAGTATGTATCACCACTACACCAAACACTTTATTTTTGCACTCGACGCGCGTTTCGCTAACCATGTTAGCTTCATCAGGAGCGATGATTGACTAAAGTTAAACTACAAATCTACCCTATTTATACTTAGCCTAACCCTTGAATTACTCAAGCGGAACTAATGACATAGGCCAGGCCATCAGTTCCGGTTAAGTAACCAGTAGAGGGGACTATAAGGAATAGGCCCTCTGTCTTTATTTAAACTACTTTTACATTTTATGATTTCCATACTTTCGTGTGCATTCAACAATCTCCTATCAGATATATTTTTTATTAATCTTAGTTTATCTAATGTTACAGTATGATCAGCTTCAAGTGCATGGTCGGCAATGCTAGACTTTTCTGTTCTATTGTATTTTAAGTGTGCTAAATGTTCTTTAAATCGTGTTTTAATTTACCTGTTAGTTTGCCCAACATACTTTTTATCACAATCATTACAACTAATTTAATAAATTCCACTTTTCTCACAATTAGGAATCTTATCTTTGGGATTTCCTAAGATATTCCTCAGATTGTCTGATGACTTATAGACTAAGGTGAGGCCTACCTTATTGAGTCCCTTGCTATATTTCGGATTATATGGTATAGAGACATACTTGGTGTTATTTTCTTCGCGTGTAAAAAAGGTCGAATTCTGAATATTAAACCTAAACTTATGTCTATTTATTAGCTTATTTACTAGGTCATCGTCATAACCATTAACTCTAGTTATATTTCTAATACGATTCCTTTCTTTATTAAAGTTTACTCTATTCAGAGGGAAAGTGACTAAACGATGAACTAAAAAATGTAATGAGGCTAATTTATGTTGTTTGCAATGAAATGAATCATTAGGAATATATCTATCTGTTACTGTGTCTTTCCTATAGATATCAAATTCTAATCTATTATTATTTTTAATAATTAAAATATCTAGAAAAGGCAATTGTCCTTTGTTCTCAACTTCGTAAGTGAATTTAATTGAATCATACCGGCTATTTAATTTAGAAACAAAATCATCAATATTTGCTTTCTTTGTATCAAAAATCGCGAAAATATCATCCACATACCTATACCATACCCATGGGAAATATTCGAATTCTTGACTGGCTTCGATTTCAAACTTACTCATGAATAAATTGGCTATGAAAGGTGACAAGCAATTACCCATAGCTGTTCCTTCTTTCTGAACATAAAATTGATTGTTATATTGGAAATAATTTTGTTCCATACAAAGTTTAGATAATGTTAAGTATTCACGAATAATTTCGTCTTCAAAGTCATTCATTCTAAGTAATTCTTCGAGTGTAAAGTTTGTGGAATTGGCACACTTGGGAACAAAGAACTAACATCAAAAGAAATTAAGACTTCACCTTCATTAAGAACTAGATTTTTTGTTTTATTATTGAATTCTAACGAATTCTTCACTGCGAAAGTATTTAATGGTAACTTCTCAAGTTCTTTTGGATATTAAATATGTGGGTGATCCGACCGATGAAACAATGGGTCGCATTACTTTTCCAGGTTTGTGAATTTTGGGTAAGCAATACAATTTTGGTATGGTCGGTTTACTCACATTTAATTTAAATTTTAACGAATCGGAGACAAGGTTCTTACATTTTTTTAAAGAATTTTTAACCTCTGATATCATTCTCGGTAATGTATTTCTTATTACCTTTTCATAAGGGCCAGATTCGATAAGATTATCTACGTGTTCAAAGTAATCTTTCTTATCCAATATAACAACCTTATTTCCTTTATGCGGTTTTAAGTAGAAGACATCTTTCTTTTTCAATCCTTTAATTTAATTTACGAAAAAACATAAAAGTAGTTAAAGGATTGAAAAAGAAAGATGTCTTCTACTTAAAACCGCATAAAGGAAATAAGGTTGTTATATTGGATAAGAAAGATTACTTTGAACGCGTAGATAATCTTATCGAATCTGGCCGTTATGAAAAGGTAATAAGAAATACATTACCGAGAATGATATCAGAGGTTAAAAATTCTTTAAAAAAAAATGTAAGAACCTTGTCTCCGATTCGTTAAAATTTAAATTAAATGTGAGTAAACCGACCATACCAAAATTGTATTGCTTACCCAAAATTCACAAACTGGAAAAGTAATGCGACCCATTGTTTTATCGGTCGGATCACCCATATATTTAATATCCAAATGGTTATCAAAAGAACTTGAGAAGTTACCATTAAATACTTTCGCAGTGAAGAATTCGTTAGAATTCATTAATAAAACAAAAAATCTAGTTCTTAATGAAGGTGAAGTCTTAATTTATTTTGATGTTAGTTCTTTGTTCCCAAGTATGCCAATTCCACAAACTTTACAATATCTCGAAGAATTACTTAGAATGAATGACTTTGAAGACGAAATTATTCGTGAAAAAAAAAATCTAAACTTTGTATGGAACAAAATTATTTCCAATATAACAATCAATTTTATGTTCAGAAAGAAGGAACAGCTATGGGTAATTGCTTGTCACCTTTCATAGCCAATTTATTCATGAGTAAGTTTGAAATCGAAGCCAGTCAAGAATTCGAATATTTCCCAAGGGTATGGTATAGGTATGTGGATGATATTTTCGCGATTTTTGATACAAAGAAAGCAAATATTGATGATTTTGTTTCTAAATTAAATAGCCGGTATGATTCAATTAAATTCACTTACGAAGTTGAGAACAAAGGACAATTGCTTTTTTTAGATATTTTAATTATTAAAAATAATAATAGATTAGAATTTGATATCTATAGGAAGGACACAGTAACAGATTGATATATTCCTAATGATTCATTTCATTGCAAACAACATAAATTAGCCTCATTACATTTTTTAGTTCATCGTTTGGTCACTTTCCCTCTGAATAGAGTAAACTTTAATAAAGAAAGGAATCGTATTAGAAATATAACTAGAGTTAATGGTTATGACGATGACCTAGTAAATAAGCTAATAAATAGACATAAGTTTAGGTTTAATATTCAGAATTCCACCTTTTTTACACGCGAAGAAAATAACACCAAGTATGTCTCCATACCATATAATCCGAAATATAGCAAGGGACTCAATAAGGTAGGCCTCATCTTAGTCTATAAGTCATCAGACAATCTGAGGAATATCTTAGGAAATCCCAAAGATAAGATTCCTAATTGTGAGAAAAGTGGAATTTATTAAATTAGTTGTAATGATTGTGATAAAAAGTATGTTGGGCAAACTAAAAGGTCAATTAAAACACGATTTAAAGAACATTTAGCACACTTAAAATACAATAGAACAGAAAAGTCTAGCATTGCCGACCATGCCCTTGAAGCTGATCATACTGTAACATTAGATAAACTAAGATTAATAAAAAATGTATCTGATAGGAGATTGTTGAATGCATACGAAAGTATGGAAATCATAAAATGTAAAAGTAGTTTAAATAAAGACAGAGGGCCTATTCTTTATAATCCCCTCTACTGGTTACTTGACCGGAACTGATGGCCTTGCCTATGTCATTAGTTCCGCTTGAGTAATTCAAGGGTTAGGCTAAGTATAAATAGGGTAGATTTGTAGTTTAACTTTAGTCAATCATTGCTCCTGATGAAGCTAACATGGTTAGCGAAACGCGCGTCGAGTGCAAAAATAAAGTGTTTGGTGTAATGGTGATATATATTGAGTAGTATATAGAGTAGAGCCAAAGATTCCACATTCCCAACTTAGTTAAAACTGTAATGTAAGAAATTTCTAATTCCAGTTACTTCCTGCTAGGCTGGAAGTGGATGTTTTTGATAAGGGATGAAAAACTAGCATAGGAATGTACATATTTTGTTGATTTACAGTTTAGACTCTGTACCCTATCAAAGTCTAAAAATGACAATTTTTTACATCTGAATATCGAGATATCGGTCGATCAACTTCTTAACACAAAAATAGTAGACAGAGTATGTTATTCATAACATCGTTTCCCGCCAAATCAGTGATACATTAGAATCTTCAATGAGTGCGGTAAAAACAAGCAGAATACACTAGATAGAATTCTAATTCTGTCTTATGTAAAAAATAATCGTTCTTGGCTTCCTGGTAACGCCGCAGAAAACCCGAATGAACGCATGTGGTATGGTAGTAAAATCTGCTGGGAATATATGTATCGGTGTTGTATATAAATTGTTAAGGTATTTTTTACGAATAACTGTTAAAACCAGTTTTGCTTGAAATTTTAAGAATTAATAGATTTTAGCATAATGCATTCACTGCTTCAATATAAAGATGGTTTACTACCACGCCGTTTTGTTATAATTAATTGTAAAAGTTTCAGATGTTCACGTATAAGATAGGAATCCACACTTTTTCTTTGATCAAAAGCATGCGTTTTTTACTATTTTTGTTGTCGTATGTACATTAAAAAGTAAAAAGTCACAAAAAATTATATATACATTAAAAAATTACTTCGCTAGGGGTTGTTAAAATATGAAGGCAGTTTACCACCTAGTTGTTGCAAAAATGTTAGATAAATATTACTTTTTATTGAATTTTATGAAGTGAATTTTCGATATGGCAACGTAGCTTAAAGGTGACTACTCGAGCGGACCCGGACGTTCTTTCAAATTTTGAATCATACATAGCCTGGAAGCTCATAACCAAGATTTTGGATTTATCGAAGAGCGGCAGACAAATATACATATATCACATATCACTTATTAAATGTGACAAACTGAACAAAAAAATACAACTTATAGATCCAAATTCTGGTTCCTGACGTGGTTAAGGAGGAAGGAACTTGCAAAAAAATTGAGGGTAGGTGAACCCATCGCAAAGTGGCAGTTTTATATGTTATGAGAATACAATAGCCTTAATATCTGCCACGGAGACTTGTTCCTGTGGGAGTAAACCTTTTTTTTCTTGAAAACAATGAGCTCAAAATATGAATTCATCGCTGAGTGGCAGATATTCGAGATATAGTTAGTTTGGGACCCAAAAAAGAAGTGCCATAGATCCTGGTTCTTTGAATTTCTATGAATTTTTGAACCTGTAGAGTTTTTGGATCCACCTGAACTCATTCGAGAGCGGCAGATAAATGAACCAGTATTCGAATACTATAATACTAGGTGAAATCCCGAATATGTGCGATGAAGCCAGTCCCTTTTATCAGTAGAATTTTTGTATTTTTAATGCAAAGCTTAAGTTATAAACAACTTATTTTTCCTATTCGCATTATTACCTAGCTGCGATGCATGAGTTCATATGTTTTTGACACGTTAAAGTCGAATTTCTAATCCATTTTTGCTGAAAATTTATTAATTTTTGTTTCAAATATTATTTTTTTTGTAACTTAATATAATATTTAACTCGCTAAATTTAAATTCTCTGTTCATTTTTTCAAAAACTCAATTATTTTATTATTACTGACAATTTATTAGAATTATATTAATTTTTCTTTGGGAATTTAACACAAATATTTTTATTTAAATGCATATACTCGTAAATAAACTGATTAGCTAATAAATTGGAAAAATGGATTAGAAACTCAGGCAACAGGTTAAAATTAATCTAAAAAATTTGGGTAGAGCTCGCAAAAACCTTAGATTTTGCTGTTATGGAGATAAATTCTATGATATTCTGCTTATTAGGACAATTGTTTATAATAAATTGTTTATAACAATAAAAAGGTTAAGTTTTTACGAAAATAGATTCTGAATTTGTATTCAGTGGGTCGAAATATGACTAAAAAAATTTGGATGGAGCGTTTAATAAACTTAGATTTTGCTATTATAAAAATAAATTATATCAAATTTCTTGTTTTAGATAATTGCTTAAAAAATTGTTAGTAACAATTAATAGATCATTTTTTCAAAAAACTAATTGCAGATCGAATTCTACGACCCAAAAAAAACATAGCGTACACTAGAGTGGAGCTGCAACGCTCAAAGTTTAAAAAGAACACAGTGAAACCCGGGGTGGCTGATGAAGTATTCGGTCATTGTTGTATTGACAATTCCGCACACATGCCGCTCCTGGAGAACTTTAGGGACATCCCTGCAGCACGGGTGCTAGACCCATAAAAAAAAATGCGGCAAAAATTATTGTACGTTTTAAATATTTAAAATTTTAATTCTTGAGGTTTTTTGGATCACTTTTATTGTCTGTCATGTTAAAAATCAAAAATTTCAAATGTACTAATCCAATATAGTTACTAAAAAAAAAAATTTTAAAATTTATACCTATTAAAAAAGTTTTGGGGCTTTTGAATAAAATAATAAACATAAACAAACTTTAAAATTAAAATATAAAAAAATATATAGAGCGAAATTGCACTGAAAATTAAATAAATATATTAATCTGCTTATAACTGTTTCAGTGATGATTTGAGCATCTCTCGAGACACTGGCGCATATGTATATTATTTGAGGGAAAAACCAAATTACAGGACTGGCCGTGCATTGTAGGATAGGCGCGAGCGCGTCTCAAAAATACTTATGCGTTATTGCAGCAAAAAATTTAATTTATTTTAATAAAGATCCAGACTCCATGGCAAATAATGTTATTTTTAATATCTACAAATTTCACGAACATGTTAAAACAAATTTCATTCGCTCCTCTATGGGTTCAGGTGGGTCCATTTTTGGATAGTTATAACTTTGGATTGACCCAATATCCATAGCAGATATTCATTTTTCAGTCATATTTCATAGAAATGAAGCTATACCCAAAATATCTTCACTCAGCGTTGGGTGCGTCCGCCAACTTTTTCTTGCAGCTTTAAAGCCTATTTCCAGGAACAGGAACCAGACTTGAGGCTTCAAACTACCTGGAGGGACTAAGGGGGCCATAATTAACAAAGTGGTCGGAAGCTCTCGGACTAATATGTGATTGCGTGCGCGGGAAACAAGCGAGAAGCTACATTGCCACATTCATTTTACTTTGAAAACCAAATTATTTCGCGTCTTTCTCTAACATAATGGTTATCTGTCTTCCCGTAAGAGATACTTTAAGTACAAATTTAGGAAATATTCAGCTGTCTGTTATAAATATGTTATTTACTTTCTTCTCTATTAGCTAAAATTCTACACTTCATTAGAATGGATTTTTAATCGCATTGAGAAGGCTAATGAACAATTCTTTAAATATTGGAAGTATGACAACAGTATACATTTGACCGATCAGTTCACATGTTATTTAATTAGTCTGTTTTCAGGCCAGCTTAGATGTGTGATCGCGTTTTATTATAAACGTGCTGTATTATTCAGTATTTACAAAAAAAAAAACAATTTGTAAACCTTCTGTTTGTCGGCTGAACGGCTTTCGATAAAATTTTGCATAAAGATAACATAGGCGATAGGTCAGGTCATAGATCACATATACAGGCTGTTTTACGGAAAAGACAATTTTTTTTGAGCAGATTTGAAAAACCAATATCAATCCTATGATGATTGAATTGAATCGTGGAGAGAAAATGTGGTGACGAACAAGAACAGAACCCACTCAATATCTTTTTTTCCTTTTAGTGGAACTTTGAAAGGATGACCGAGAATATCTTTATAACCTCTCCTACCATCCCACCATTAGAGAAAAAGGAGCGGAAAATCTTCAAGAAAAGCCTTTCCTAACAATCCGCATAAAAAATGATAATCAAAGGGAGAAAATTTTAAAAAATAACTCTCCTATGATACTTTACTGTCTTCCCAAATTGATATTTCCAAACCAAAAATCTTTTATAAGATTCTACCATCTTAATTTTGAGTGAAATGAGATTTTTAAAAAAAGAACCCTCCTACTATTCTGCCAAGAAATTAGTGACCTTAGATGTGAAAAATCTTCCCCCCTCTGAATCACCGTTTTTTAAATCGACGGAATGTTTTTAGGGTTCTACTGTGGGCAGGAGTTTTTTTTTTGTGAGAGATTTCCCCCCTACCGGTCACTGATTTTTAGTTTGTGTTGGAAGCAGTCTATGCTTTTAGATTTCTAGTGCACGAGGTTCTTTTTTTGTCATCAAGGGGTTTCCCCTCCTTGTTTGTAGGTTGACGTACCACATTTTGTCGATTTCTCTTTTTTTGCTTAAAGAAAAGCCTCTAGCACTTATATAGCCTCCCCTCTTGAACATGGCTACGCCACTGCTTAATGGTAGCCGAATCATGGCATGTCAAAATTCCGAGAGTTAAGCAATAAGAATTTATTGTTAATTTTAGAATGTAAATATTGCAACATGTCGGAAAAGCTAAATTGATAAACTAAAATTTAGAGAATATATAGAGATTTGTAAATTAAAATTGATATAAGTATTGATAGTCTCGAGGATTCTTTACTATGTAGTTAAATATACAGCTCAATAGTTTTAAGTTTAAAAAGTGGTATTTTTGAGCCAAAAAGTATTGAAAAAAAAAAACAAGCATTGTTAAAATCTGGATGAGCAAAAATAATACTCGCTAACGTTATGCAAGGGTTGCTATTTTAACTCATATTTTATTTGTATCGGCTTTTCCAGTTCCATAGCGTGCTAAAATCATAAAGAAATTATATTTTTTTCATTAGTATGGAAAAGATTAATTTTAGATTAGTACGAAAACTACAGACTGATAATTTTTCGACGAGGATACAAAAAGTTTAATATTTGTTTGGAGTTACAAAACAGTTTTTATTTTAGATCGATTTTATTGTTTTTCAACTCTAACTACAAAATGATCAATAAATTATGAACCTAAGCTTAAAGGTAATTTTTATTCTTACTAGCCGATTCTTTAAAATTTAATTTTGAAACTGGTCTATTTTAGTAACTGACAGCATAAATTAACAAAAATATCAGTAGCCCAATTAATCATGAAAATGAGGTATAAGACCAGAAAAATCTGTTTGTATTTATGATGAAACCGACAATAACGAAAACTATTTTTAAATTCTAAAAACTTTCGTGATATTTACTATATAAAATGTAATAGTGCCAAAAACAAACGTTACAATTAAAACTAGAAGTTTTAACTTCAACGACAGCTAGATAGGGATTTATGTTGTAAACCATTTTTGGGATCTTACCTGTGGGCAGAGCATACTGTTTATTAAGATGGCCGAAATATGGGTGCAAATTTAAATTTCTAACGTGTGAAGCATAGGGAGTGTGACAATATTTTTCAAAAATGTTATTAACAATTGGCAATATTTGCAAATGGGCCGGTACAAATCCTGCCTAAAGGAAATTCATACTCGGTGAAAAACTTCTAAAATCAAATCTTTTCCTTGGGTGTGGAATAACGCAAAGAATATATATTTACACAAATTTTAGTGAAATGATACGTTACACTCAATAGCAATGAGAACTGGTTTCAAATCAAATGTCAATTCACTTTGAAGGTTAATATTTATCAACTATTTATGACGTTGAATGAATATAAAATAATTGAGACAGAATTTTATCAAAATAAAAATGTTATCTAAGGAATTTTTGTTTGACATACATACACAAATTACAAAAATTCAAGAATAAATAATTTTACATACACGGAAGAATATAATCTCTTTTAAAATGTTTAGAACAAACAAAATCAATTGAGATTTTCTGTTCAATTAGAACTTTTTCCATTTGCCCAAATGCATTAGTAATATTTAAAAACATTTAAATCCTTTTGCAGCGGACTTTCACAATTGTAAACACAACATAAGTGTTTTTTTTTGTATTTTTCACGAAAAGCAAAAATCTCCGTGTTCCTTTTTAAGAAAATTTATAATATTAATTTACACAAATGCTTATGACGGATTTAAAAATGCTTGAGAAAGATCCGCGAGATGCCGTATTGAATAGGCAAGATCCCAATAGTGAATTTGATAAAAAAAAATGCCAAAGAAAAATCTATTTTTTAAATTTGTACAAAGATTTTTTCTGGGTAATCTTTATACTATGACTGCTCATGCTTAATAATAAATAATAGTAAAACAAAGTGAGGTTGAAAGGTTCTGAAATGAAACTTCTTGATTTCTATATTTTTTTTTTACAAATTTGACATACTAGCACCGTGATTAAGAGTTTTTCGACTTAAAATAAGGTTTTTTACTATAAAATTAACAAACTTTCAAAAAAAAAACTAAGTAAAATATTACTTCGCGCTCCTTTCCAGACGTCACGTCGCAAATAACACCGTAGTGGTACCTGTAGTATAGGAAAATAACTGGTGATTCCGCAGCGGTGTTGATATTTATATTAATTTTAATTGGTATAATTTATTAAAATCGACAAATATATTGTTTTTCTCTCTACTAACTAAAACTATGTAGGATAATTTTACACGAGATTCAATTTTAGGAATAGAACAGATTCGTTATTAATCAATACTAGTTGATATACTCGGCCAATTCAGAGTAAATTTTCAGTATTAGAGCGTATTTAAACGCAAGTATGTAGAGGCTTGGTTGCCACTTTTATTTTAAATAGCTGGTTATATATTCAACTCATTAAAATTGAAATTTAGGAAATATTCGATTGTTTTGTAAAATCCAGTGAGCCAAGGAATTTTTAAAACTTGGTAGTCCGACACTATACATTTGACCCTTCCGACAGTAGCCGATGCAGTCAACGAATTTTGAGGGTACGTTAGATTGATCGTGTTTTAATGTAAATATGCGGAGACTTGATAACCACAACTTATTGTTATTTTTGTGTGATTTAAAGATTATCGAAGTAGTACCTATTAAGTTTGCTTCATCTAAACGAGAATTTTTCCGATATTTTTATTTAAATTTTTTTGGTAGTCGATAAGAACAAGTTTGAAATTGGCGATTCACAATTTGCGTTTATACGAAACCAGCTTTGAAGTTTTAAACAAATAATTCTTTTTATTAACATTTAGGAACGAAACTAAAAATACCAGATATTAAAAACGCCAAAATTTATTTGTTGAAAATGGCATAAATTATATTTACAAAAATTTTGGAACGACAAAATTGAATACAAATTTTAGTCTACTTTTGTAATATCAGATTTATATCATTAGGAAGTACTGAATGTATAGAACCTGTCTAAACATAAATGAATGAAAAGAAGATCTTAAACTCTAGAATACTTTTACCGACTGGCACGAAATATTATTGAATTACAACTAAGAACTTAAAAACATCTTTGCTTCACAATACTAGGGATTATTGATTGAGTCTTATATGGTTAACTAAACCTACCGATTAAAATATGTTAGTAAATAAGTCTTAATTGAATAACCTTATTGGATATATTGGTTAAAAATAATATTACTGTAAAATCTAATTTTGACTAAAATATCATAGAGCCATGTGTATTGGTACATCCTTAGTGTCTACAAACTAATTAAAATAAATACTTTAATTTTACTTAAGCATCCCTAATATTTAGAAACACTGATTTTTTTTCTTTAACTGGATACTTTAATCATCATCTTCCTCTTCTTCATTATCACTGCTTTTGCCATTCTCTTCTTCAGCAGAGCTATCTTCTTTCTTTTCTTCCTTCTTTGCTCTGCCACGCCTACCTTTTGTTGGAGTCGCTGAAATAATTTTTTTTTAGTGATATTTCAATATATAACGCAGGGTAGGTATTACAGTATGAGATAGCATCAGACAGATCATATGTTTTATATTTCTTTGTCTATTAAGCTTATTTGTCGTTCCTTTTTAAAAGACTTCTTTCCTTGATAAAGGAAAGTTCTCGCGAAAAAAATTGTTCTCCGAGATTTTTTTGCTTTCCTTCACGTTTTAGGGCTTTTAGATCACAAAAAAATAGTCACTCATTTCTGTTGGTCTGCTGCCAGAGTGTTGATACGATAACTCTCATGCGAAGTAAGACATTAATTTCGAATTTAATACATTAGGTAGTGTAAAGGGATAAAAATCATAGTTTTTATGCGATTTTCCTTCAAGAGAAGAGAGTCAAAGGAGTGGGTGTCTATAAATTTTGTATGGTTTTAATAGTAATATGGTCATTTTTCTAGGATAAAAAACAAGTTTTATGCCTCGTTAGATATTGTACCTATGATAATTTTTCCAGGTTGGGTGGGGTAGGGTGACTTCATATTTCTGATTTTACAGATCTTTTTAAAGTTTCTTTAAGTACAGGAATTTAAAAACATTACTTTTTCATTATTTTTCAGTGTTAACAGGGAAAAAGTATGACAGGGGTGAAGATTAAATATTGAATAATGTAGTGAGAAATGTTTCCGATTTTTCGGTGGGATAATAAACAAACTTGAGCCATGATTTATAAAATATAAGAGGTTAAGTGTAAGGAGATTTATAAAAATATAAGAGGTTAAGTGTGAGGAGATTTAAAAAAAATAACTGGCCAAGTGCAAGTCGGACTTGCGCAATCAGTGTTCCATACGTTGATTGCTTTTGAAATAAAATTTTTTATTATGGAGGTAAAAAAATGATCTATGACTTCACAAAACACACTCCAAATGAGTTTTCAACAAATTTTGTTTCTGATCTTTGTTGAAAACTGATGATCATGAAATTTTTATATTTTTTATATACCAGATAAATTTTAAAGGTAATGCACTCGTGATAGATTTCTTCGATCTACACCCTGCGGAGATTATACCAAAACCTTTCCAAAATTTTTTGATCGATACTTTTCGAGATAAGGAGGGGGGGACAGCGATTTTTGGCAAGTTTTTAAAAATAATACAAAGAAAAGTGTGTGCAAATTACATTATATATCTTTTTGAACTCGTGTTTTCACAAGCTTTCATTTGACACCTACTTGACGACCTGATAATTTTTTTTTTTCACTTCCGATTTTACCCCCAAAACTAACCCTCCCTTTAAGCCGAAGTTTAAGTTTCAAAACTACACGGCTGTGATGAGATCATCAATTCCTATATTAGTGCCGAATTTCAACTTTCTATGTCAAATAGTTTCGGAGAAAATCGGGTGTGACAGACGCCAAAGTGATCTTATAAGTGTTCCGTACCGAACACCAAAAACGACCTTTTAAAGGTTCTTGGAGTCTAGGAATATAAAACTTTTTTGAGTGGCGTGAACAATGTATAGTTTCAATATTAACCTGAGAATTTGTTTCTAGTTTTTAGGGAGTTATTGGAAATTTGTTTAGTATAATTATTTATAGTAAGAGTTATATAAGGGAAGTATTGAGCAAATTCCTTTAGTATTAACCATTGCCTATTTGTATCGATATTTTCAATTCTGTATTTGATTCTACTGTTAGTTTGTATTTTTGATTAAGTTACTGGTACATCGCTAAAATCTCTGAAAAAAGCCTTTCTAGGTTTGATTATAAATTTACAAGCTTCATCAATAAGAACATTGTTTCCTGTGAGGATAAGGAATATCTGGGTTTGGATGTTACAGTTTATTTAGTTGCAGAAATTATATTTTTTAGATGCCAGTATCTAAATTTTTACATTAAATTTTATAAAGGCTTTAAACATGAGATACACTTGCTATTTTGTCTAAATGAGAAAACATTATTCTGTTCTTTTAGTTTCTGCGTAAAATATACACCCAAGAAAACAAATTTTCTGTAGGCCCATATGGTTAGTGCATTGCCAGAAGCATAGAGAATTTAGTTATCATTATAGAAAAATAAACGTGGAACAAAACGTCGCCGGCTGCCCACCGTAGGCACGTTAAAATGATCTTTGTCAAGTTTTTTAATAGATGCTGCGCAAGTAGAAGTCACAATATGTAACAATCATAGGGGAAAATATGCGCGGTAACTCTGAGAGACTTGACGCGGTACATTTCGCTCTTCCTTTTGCGGTGATGTTTTGTTCCCCGTGTTTGTCTTCCTGTAGCGGTAACTATGTTTCTGTGCTAGAAGCCAATAAAGGTTTTCAGATATATGCTTTTTTGCAGAGTGCACCAAGGAAATACCAAAAAAAATAATGTATTGTAATTGTAAAAGTAAATGTAATATGGCAAGTTAAAATTAGTATTAAGACGAGGGTATTAAAAAGTAAACTAAATAATAAATGTGATATAGCAGAGAAGTTTTTTGAAGGACATCTCTTAAAATAAAAATTTGTGATTGCAAAAATAAAACTTGCCAACCTGAAAAACTACTAGATATACAGATTATAATATAACTAGCGGAAAGCAATGACTGAAATTCGATAGATTCATTGATATCTTACGCTGCCTTTTTAAAAATATAAAAAATTGTATGTGTATTCTGCTCAGGCACTAACGTGTTTAGCGAGATTTCCGATATATTTTTAATTAAAAACCAGATTTTACACAAAATGACTGACCATTATTTTTTAAGAAGCCTTTTATTGTGCCTCAATATGTGTGATGTACCTCAAGAGATAATGCTGTGATGGTTCTGCTGTTCAAAAACGGAAATAAGTCTAAATTAACCAACTATAGACCAATCAGTCTTTTATCCTTAACGTATACCAGGTGTACAAGTATGAAATACGGATTTCAGACAACAGATGGTACACCAATGCAGTTTGTGCTATAAAGATTTGACACTGCGCCATTTTGTTGTGTCATCAACAAGTGTCAGACGCGCACGAGTGATAAATTGGAAAAGTGTGTGCATAGTGTTGTGTTCAATATGTCGAAATTTATACCGAACAAAGAGCATTAGCGGACAGCATTAATTTTTTGTTTTCATTTGAAGAAAAACTGTTGAATCATACCGATTACTTCGAGAAGCTTATGGTGAACATGCTCCATCGCAAGATACGTGTGAACGATGGTTTCGGCGTTTCAAAAGTGGTGACTTCGATGTTGCAGACAAGGAACGTGGAAAACCGCCAATAAAATACGAAGATGTGGAATTGCAAGCAATGCTGGACGAAAATGATTCGCAAACACAAAAACAACTGGCCGAGCAATTGGGTGTTGGTGAACAAGCTGTTTCCAATCGGCTACGAGAGATGGGAAAGATTCAGAAGACCGGTAGATGGGTACCACATGAGTTGAACGACAGGCAAATGGAAAAGCGCAACAACACGTATGACTTTTTGCTCGCTGGGTACAATAGGAAGTCGTTTTTGCATCGTATAGTTACAGGGGATGAAAGTGGATTTATTTTGAGAATCCCAAGCGCAAAAAATCATGGGTAGACCCAGGCGCACCATCCACATCGACCGCAAGACCGAATCGCTTTGGCAGAAAGACGATGCTCTGTGCTTGGTGGGACCAAAGGGGCGTGGTCTATTATGAGCTGTTAAAACCTGGGGAAACTGTTATTACTAAACGTTACCAACAACAATTGACCGATTTGAACCGTTCGCTGCTTGAAAAAAGGCCAGAATATCAAAAGAGGCAACACAAAGTCATTTTTCTTCATGACAATGCTCCATCACATATGGTAAAACCAGTTTGCGACACGTTGGAAGCACTCAGCTGGCAAGTTCTACCCCATGCGGGTTACTCACCAGACTTGGCTCCTTCCGATTACCACTTGTTTGCATCGATGGGTCACGTACTTGCTGAGCAGCGCTTTGGTTCGTACGAAGATGTGAAAAAAATGGCTCGATGAATGGTTCGCAGCAAAAGGAGAAGATTTTTACTGGCGTGGTATTCACAAATTGCCCGAAAGATGGGAAAAATGTATAACAAGCGATGGAGCATACTTTGAATAAAGCACTTTTTATCATTCTTCCGAATTTAACATGTTTTTTAGAAAAAAAATCCGCATTTCATACTTGTATACCTAGTAAGTTATTTATGAAAATTATGATCGCGAGACTAACAATGAAATTGGACGCTCATCAACTTGGAGACCAAATATTTAGAACTCTAATAGACAACGAATAGTATAACTTCAAGAGTTGGCTGACGTACTTGAATTATAAGAAAGTATCTGACCCCGTGGAAACCTCGGCAACATTAAATAGTTTAAGAACCTGTAGAATTGACGACAGTTATTCACAAATTAAAAGAAAATACCAACAAGATGGAAATAAACAGAGTCAAGGAGACACCATCTCGCCGAAATTGTTTACGTTAGCGCTTGTATCTAACAGCAAAGAAGAATTGGAAGAAACGCTGAATGAACTTAGAAACATTGAAAAAACAATACAAGAACAGATTCGTACTTGGACAAAAAATGGGATATACAAAGAAAACTTGAAAGTAGATCTACCAAGGATAATATCGTTAGCTTGGTATATGGCTGCGGAACTTTCCAATGTTCCAAACACATTTGATCAATGCGTATTGCCAGTATTGATATATGGAACGAAAATGTGGCTCCTGAATCGAGAAATTTTAAATCGCCTATAAGTAGCTCAACTAATGATGCAAAGGAGGATGTTGGGTATATTATTAAGGGATAGGCTGACTAATGAAGAAATTCCAAGATAACTGATGGAGGTGAGAAAGTGAGCAGACTGAAGTGGAACTGAGCGATGGTCTGACAGCAAAAGACTAGCAACATACAACTGGGGCCCAAAATCGAAGAAGATGGATGTACTTAGGGGAGGCTTATGTCTGACAATGGACTGCATAGCTGAAATGATGATATTTTTACAACTATAATAAAAACCTGACATTCTATTTCAGTCAGTCAGATCTTCTCAGAAACATAACATGGCGAAATAATAATGTTTAATAATTTAGAAATTATATTTAGGTGTTCCAAAAAGACTGTTACTAAGAAAAACTGAAAAAAAACTTACTGCCATTAGTTTTTGTTTGTTTTTCTTTCTTTTTAGTAGCTCCGGCTTTTGGTCTTCCCCTGCCTCTTTTTACTGGTGGTGCCTCGTCATCATTCTTTGTAGTTTCCTGTAAAAAGTTTTAAAAGGATTAGAAAAGAAATACTAATTAAATTGGACTTGACAACTGAATCGAATTTTGTTTCTTAGTAAAATACTTCATTTGGAATAATGTTTTTCTTTAGTCATCCTAAATAAAGTGGGTAGATAAGAAACATGCTTAGTTTATTCTTTGGTAGAGAAATTATATCGTTTTAAAGATATGTCTCTTATATCTTTTAATTGAAAATTATAGGAATCTTTACTTAACTATTTTTCAAAGGTTTTCGAAAAAGTTATTTACAATAAGATAATTCCATTTCTTGATAATAACAAAGTTCTAACCTTACACCAGCACGGTTTTAGAGAAAAGCACTCTACAGAGACCGCAGCGATCGACTTTATAAAGAATATATATAAAAAACTTGATATAAATGAGAAAGTAGTAGCTCTACTATTTGATCTAATAAGGGCATTTGATACAATAGACCCAGGCTTTGTTGTAAAAAAATTTGAAAGGCTAGGTATTGGAGGACCACTAAATAAATGGTTTAATTCATTTCTGAAGGGTCAAAACTTTAAAATAAAAATTGGTAATATTTTTCCGCAAATGACAAACTGTGACTTAGGGACCCCTCAAGGCAGTGTCCTGGGTCCTCTAATTTTCTTGTTGTTCATAAACGATTTACCTGAATACATTTCATGTGGAATCGTTTTTATGTTCGCTAACGATACGACCATAGTCATCTCAGCCAAAGATGAGAATCTTTTGGAGGAAAAAATTAAAATAATATCTCAAACTGGTGTAAAAAGAATAACCTTATAATAAATCTATCAAAGACCGTGTCTATGGAATTTAAGACAAAAATGCGCAAAGCAATAAACCTAAATATTGTATTTAATAATATGAATTTGCCTGTTAGCCATAGTTCAAAGTTTCTAGGAATCATAATAGATTCTAACCTCGAATGGAGTCTGCACATAGATGACGTTTGCTCAAGACTAAATAAATGTTTTTTTATGATAAAAGCTTTAAAAAAACTCATTAAGTGTTCCCAATCTCATAACTGTCTATTATGCTAATGCATACCCAGCCATGTCATATGGTCTGGCGGTTTGGGGGAGTGCACATGAACTTAACAGAGTGCTGGTAATGCAAAAACGAATCATGAGACTAATTTTTGGTATGCCATCCTGTAGGGAAGTCTTGAAGAATAGAAAAATATTAACAGTTACAAGTATTTATATATATAAACTCTTAATGCATATCTTCCAAAATCAAGATAGCTTCATTTCGCATGGATCTTTTCATCGTTATCCGACTCGAAACAGAGAAAATTTTTTTATTTTGAAAAACATAATCATGAATATGTTAAAAAAAACTAGTCATTACTTAGGTTGCAGACTATTTAACTTACTGCCGGAAAATGTAAAAAGGATTGAATCTATGGCACGTTTTAAAAACTAAATAAAAACTATACTATTAAATAAAACTTTTTATTCTGTAACTGAATTTGAAAGTTATCTGCTGGGCGGAGTGTGAATGTTATTCTTTATAACATCTTTACTTAATTAAAGGATCTTCAGTATGTATTTTGATTGTTATAAATTTGTTTGTTATAAATATGTATGGTGTGTTTTTTTTTATATATATTGTATTTACTGTGTATTAACGTGTTTAATAGTAAGATTTCTTGTTTTTTATTTTATTATTTTTGATATTACCTAATATGGGATCATACATCCCTCTTGACATGTCTTATCTACTTTTGTAGCCGAAAAGATGAATAAACTGTCTATTGTCTATGAATACATTCAATACTCGTATACACTAAAGGTGTCAATTTAGTATTGGAGAATATGGATGTCAAAAGTTTATTTAACACAAAAATTAAACTACCAAGTATATCTTTATTTGTGTTAGAATACCCTATGTTTTTATACCACAGATAGTTTTTTAATATAATACTTTACATATTTCAAAGTGAAGGTCATTTTACATTTCAAAAATAGAGTATTCTTTCTTACCTGGAGCTTAAAGAATCTGCACAATATATTATAGACATCAAATAATCCTTAAAAATTAACAAACATTAAACTCTTATAGGTACAATTCTTCTGGATTTCTCCTGCATCAATTGGGAAAATGATGTGGATGTTTCGCCGGTCATCCTGCCGGCTTCTTCAGACCTTGCTCCAAGAACTGACCTTTACTTTTTAAAATGAGAACATAATTCTTAACGTGCCTCAAACCTTTACAACTTCTTAGTCAAGTATAAGATTCCCCTTGAAAATCCAGGAGTCTACAGTATCCTCCATAGGTGCGGTAAAAGTTAAATCGGCGAAACGAGCAAAAAAATATGTACTAGAATTTAAAAAATATCAAAGGGCAGTATGTCAACATCAACACCAACAGCACTAGATAGGATACCAGATTCCTTTTGACCAATCAAAGACCCTTGGCACAAATTCCCGTTTCTACCTTAGGAAAATTCCGAATTCCATCGAAATATTGAAACATCCTCACAACCCTTAATTGTGGCACTGGTCTCTGTCACTCACCGATCTGGTAACAAATCATTCATGAAGCTTCGTCACCCCAGCTCACTAATATAAAAAGGCGCGTGCAAGTGGAATTAATCAGTTTCCTGTTAGATTCTGAAGAAGGCAGTTCTTGGAATAAGCTCCGAAGATATTGGCAGGAGGTCTGACGAAGCGTCTGCATCACTTTTTCACATCAAGAAATCCAGAAGAATTTTACCTATACGCTCTGTAACTTGTGGAAGTATCCGATTAAAATTAAATTATTTTGTATAAAAGTTAAATTAACTGTTTGCTTGGTTGGTTGGTTTTGTATCAACATACCCTGTTGTATGAGTTAACCAGAAATTTTAATATATACAGCGTGGAATAAAAAACTATATTTTAGAGTAAGATTTTTTACTCAGCACTACTCAAGTTTAACTTCAAATTTATTGTGAAGCAATTTTTTAAAAAGGCCGTTGACCTACATACCTAAAGGCCTACAGTTTTAAATTAGTTCTGACAGTCCTATTACAATGGGTATGTAATTTTTTGCAACATCTGGCCAAAGATATGAGAGGAAAGTAATTGGCGGCCCCTCAAAGAACTTAACAACTGACTTCCTTTGTTTAACAAGGGCCTAGACCAAACTATCGGCTAGTGTCACCTGAGGAAACATTTACAGAAAATGGGTATCTATAATGGTGCCACGATATGTAGGCTATGTGGTTAAGAGGAAGAAACCTCTATGCATATACTACATGAATGTGCGGCTTTATCTCGGAACAAACATAAACTGTTCTGAGATCTACATAGTAATGATACATTATCACATGAAGGGCTTGGAAGGAAGCTAATAATCTTTTCTAAAAGGAGGGCGCTCATGTAACCAAGAGAGAGGAGCACAATAAACCAAGAGAGAGGAGCACAATAAACCAAGAGAGAGGAGCACAATAAGCCAAGAGGTTGCAATGCCGAAACAGGTGCATTCACCTACAAACAACCAACCAATAAAGATATTAAGGTATTTCTTTTATTGATTATGAAAAACTACTTTTTCAAACATAATTTTTTACACCTCTCTGTATAAATCATACTAGAAACATAATTTAAGCATACCTTTTTAGTGACTTTCTCAGCATTTGCCTTGCGGCCTCTCTTGGCTGGTGCCTTGGTTTGAACTTCATCATCAGACATGACCTGAAAATAAAATTAATTTGTTTTGTAACAGTTGTATTTCAGTGAACTGTTGTACATTATTTTTTATTCGCTTTGCTTTATCCTACTTAATATAATTGAAATTTGTAAAACGTTTTACAGGTAGAAAGTGCAGAAAGTTTCGTAGAAATGTTTAAAGCGCCAAGAACATATTATTTTGTATTAATATTTACCAACATAGTGAAGGCAATATTTTAAAAGCACATTTACTACAGAAACATTTTGCTTTGAGCAAGCAGATAGAAAATAACTATCATATAGTACAGAATTGGTTGGTATTTATTGGTAAAAAAACCGGTCAAGTGCAAGTTGAACTTGCACAATTAGTGTTCCGTACGTTGATTGTTTTTAAAATAAAAGTTTTTTTGTTAGGGTGGTATAAAATGATCAGTGACTTCACAAAAAACACACCCCAAATGAGTTTTCAACAAAGTTTGTTTCCAATCTTTACTGAAAACTGGTGACCTTGAAATTTTGTTTTTTTTTTTTTTTTTATATACCAAATAAATTATTAAAGGTAATGCACTCGTGATAATTTTCGTTGAATCTATACCCCGTGGAGAATATTCCAGAATTTTTTCAAAATTTTTTGATCAGTACTTTTCGAGATAAGGTAGGGAACAGCGATTTTTTAAAAGTAATACGAAGAAAAGTGTGCGCAAGTATTACATTATATACGAGTATATATATGTATATATATATATATATATATATATATACATATATATATATATATATATATATATATATATTATATATATATATATATATATATATATATATATATATATATATATATATATATATATATATACATATATATGTATGTATGTATGTATGTATGTATGTATGTATGTATGTATGTATGTATGTATGTATGTATGTATGTATGTATGTATGTATGTATGTATGTATGTATGTATGTATGTATGTATGTATGTATGTATGTATGTATGTATATATATATATATATATATATATATATATATATATATATATATATATATATATATATATATATATATATATATATATATATATATATATATTTACTCGTGTTTTCACAAGCTTTCATTTGACACCACACTCGATGACCTAGTAAAAAAAAATTTTTTCATTTCCGATTTCACTCCTCAAAACGAACCCCTTAAGTCAAAATTTATGTTACGGTGGTATAAAATGATCAGTGACTTCACAAAACACACCCCAAATGAGTTTTCAACAAAGTTTGTTTCCAATCTTTACTGAAATCTGATGTCCTTGAAATTTTTGTTTTTTTTTTATATACCATATAAATTATTAAAGGTAATGCACTCGTGATAATTTTCGTTCAATCTACACCCCGTGGAGAATATTCCAGAATTTTTTCGAAATTTTTTGATAAGTACTTTCCGAGATAAGGCCCGGGACAGCGATTTTTCGCGAATTTTTAAAATTAATACAAAGAAAAGTGCGCGCAAGTATAATATTATATATATATTTTTTACTCGTGTTTTTACAAGCTTTGATTTGACACCACACTCGATGACCTAGTAAAAAAAATTTTTTTTTCGCTTCCGACTTCACCCCCCAAAACTAACCCCTTAAGTCAAAATTTAATTCTCAAAACTACATGGCTCTGATGAGGCCATCAATTCCTATATTATTACCAAATTTCACCTTTCTATGTCAAATAGTTTCGGAGAAAATCGGGTGTGACAGACAGACAGACACCGAAGTGATCTTATAAGTGTTCCGTACGGAACACTAAAAACAGGTGCTTGTATTTAAAAACGTTGTAGTATCTAAAATTTTGTACCACGAGAGTTTAGTATTAGACTCTACAAACACATTAAAAAAGTAATTTATTAATTGATTAAATATGTTACTTTTGATTTAGTGGAGAGGTTAGGATTAGCTACACTATAAAACATTTATTTAGGTCTATTTGGAACTATCTTTTAAAGATATTTTTTGTTACTGAAATAGATGAAACTTGAAAATAAATCCCATTAAAAATTTATAATATGCAAGAAAAGTAAATATTTAAATATGCTACAGTTCAGGTATAATCTGCTGATATAAGTTTCTGAATCTGCAGCTTAGTAGAAACATCTTACTATTAATTTCTCAAAGCTAGTTACTGTGATTTAGATGTATTTCAAGCCATTGTTTGAACCACCTTAGCATATTTATAATTATATTTACGATTATACTAAAATACACCTAATTAAATAAATTTTAAAATTCATGTAGTTAGTTGTTCAGCTCTATTAATTACTTGCTTGTTAGGTTATTAATTTATAAAATAAAAACATGATGTCTTAAAATATAAAAATGTAAAGACTATAAATATTAAATTTTGTAAGTGCAAAACAAATAACACTTAATTAAGATTAAAAAGTCAAACAATGTTTTCCCCAAAAATTGGTTAAAATTGCCTTTTCATACTTTGACCTTAATTATACCTGTAACAGTACCTTTTAGAATGAACTTCTCTAAACATTTTACTCTGAATGTCTAAATTTAAATTTTCTTAAGATATGATTTTTTGTATGACCAGTACAAAATATTAAAAAACCGGTCAAGTGCAAGTTGAACTTGCACAATTAGTGTTCCGTACGTTGATTGTTTTTAAAATAAATTTTTTTGTTAGGGTGGTATAAAATGATCAGTGACTTCACAAAACACACCCCAAATGAGTTTTCAACAAAGTTTGTTTCCAATCTTTACTGAAAACTGGTGACCTTGAAATTTTGTTTTTTTTTATATATATATATATATATATATATATAAGGCAGTTAGTCAAAATTTCACCAAATCCACCATACCACCACTCACACGGCCAGATAATTCTATTGCAACGACACCTGTTGAGAAAGCGAACTTGTTGGCTGAACTCTTTGCTTCACATTCTACTGTCGATTTCCAAGGAAAAAACACCACCTACTATTCCCATAGTGCAGTCAAGGATGTCCGATATTGTCTTCAGACAGCGTATCATAAAACGTATTTTGATGAAGCTAGACACCAAAAAGGCTTCAGGCGCTGACGGAATACCTGCCATAGTTCTCAAGAACTGTGCGAGGGAACTAACACCAGTTTTCTGTAGACTTTTCAACCTATCCTACAGAAAGGGAATATTTCCTTCCTGCTGGAAATGTGCCACAGTTCAGCCGATACCTAAAAAAAGGCAAGAAGACCTTGCCAAATAACTACCGACCAATCGCACTACTCTCAATAATATCGAAAGTCATGGAAAAGGCTATCAATCAGCATCTTCTAAAATATCTTGAAGGATTCAACATTATTAGTGATCACCCAATATGGCTTTCGTAAAAATAGATCAACAGGAGATATTCTGACTTATGTAACACATGTTTGGAACAACGCAATTGAACACTTTGGAGAATCTCGAGCGGTTGCTCTTGACATATCCAAGGCATTTGACCGTATTTGGCACGATGGGCTGTTGGCTAAGCTACGTTCTTATGGTATGTCTGAAAAGTTCTGTTTGTGGCTCTCATGTTTCCTCAGAGAGCGTTCTTTACGAGTGGCACTTGGCGGATTTCTTTCTAACACCTTCACTCTCAACGCCGGTGTGCCCAAGGTTCTATACTGTCTCTACTCTCTTCCTCATTTATATTAACGATCTGCTGGAAAAGACCGAGAATCCAATCTACAGCTTTGCAGATGACAGTACACTTATCTCTTCATTCACTTTGAACGCTCGGACATCGACTACTCAGACGAATATCCGCAGACAGCAGGAAGTCATTCAACTTAACAAAGACCTGGAAGAAATTCTATCTTGGGGTGACAGTAACCAAGTGGAATTTAACGCTACAAAAACCCAGGCGGCAGTTTTTTCTAAAAAAGTTAACGTTGCACAACCCGACATAGTTATGTCGGGGCACTCCATCTCTCTAACATCGTCACTCAATCTGTTAGGCGTTAATTTGGGAGCAAATATGTCCTGGCATGAACATGTTGCAGGCATAGCAAGAAGAGCTTCTCAAAAGTTGGGAATATTGTTTCAAACCAGAAAGCTTTACACTCCACAACAACTGTTAATTCTTTACAAAGCTCAAATTCGACCAACTATGGAATACTGCTCCCATGTTTG
>CM032446.1:137771107-137895329 GCA_019049505.1 Pachyrhynchus sulphureomaculatus
AGAATGCAGTTTTGCCCCTTTTTTTAATTTTTCAAAAATTTTCAAATTTGGAAAAAAAGTATTGAATATGCTTCTACATGGCCCCAGGAGTCACCCATTTCAATACTGAAGTGAATTTTATAACACCCTGTATATATATATATATATATATATATATAGAGTGTGAATAAAGATCGTTTAGTATATTAAAATAGGTGACCGATGGGTTCGTATGGAAACACATTAAACACTTTTTATACACGAACAACTAAAAAAAAAAAGGACAAAACTGAATTCTTCCGTATATATATATATATATATATATATATATATATATATATATATATTCATATATACATATATATACAGGGTATGTCAGTATGACTTATACATAGAATTACTGTGGATTTCTGGGATGAAAATATGACCATTTAAGCCAACTTATCTTAGTCCAAAAATTCGTAATTTTAGAGATACAGGGGCTCAAAGTTACACTTTTATTTTAGTTTTTCTTTAGTAGCTTTCTTAATAATTGTACTATTTGTACAAGATTCGGTGCTAAGGGGTTTTCTGAGCTGAGAAATCGAAATCAGCTCACAGTTTTGTTGTAAATTGTAGAAGACGCCATTTATTGCACTGTATATGCTTTTCAATTGTCACAACTTTTTTATACCACTCTGCAGTTTTATTTAAATATTCGTATTCTCCGCCTTATCCTGTCGAAAAAAGCTATCTTGGTAAATGTTGCTCCGAGCAACAGTTTCTGAAATAGTGGGATTTTTGTTTCCATTTTTTTAATTCCATTGTCAAATTCGCAAATACGTTCCTTTACACGTTCCTTTACACGTTTCTTCACGTTGTACAGTTACTTGACAACGCTCAAAAATCACTCTGGAAATGATGTAAGATATCAAATGTTCTATGACTTAACTAACTTGTAGTAATACTGACAGAACGTAATTTTTGACAGATATCAAACAAGTTTTGCGAGTATTAACAAGACTCAATCCCTTCTCACGCTCAACAGTGTTTTATATCTATATTATTATGAAGTACACTTTTGGTGAGCAAACTAATATGATTTTAGTGTTTGGTTTTTGTAACGGCGACGGTCGCAAAAGTGCTCGCGTATATCACAAAAGATTTCCGCCTCGTCGGACTCTTAACCATCAGACTTTTGCCAATATTGAGAGGCTACTTCGAGAAATTGGACAATTTAAGCCGATCAAGAATAATGCTGAGCGGCCTTCAAGATTAGACCACCCGATGTTTAATTGAACGCCAAACGGGAATATCAAAAAGTACAACTAACCGGATCATTAGACAACAAATTATTCCGTCCAGGACCTCTTACCTCCAGATCTTGGATCCCGTTTGCATTTTTCACAAATTATTCGAGCACGCATAGCGACTGTTCCGGCTTTTCACGCTAAAATCCTGTTTACAGACAAAGCACGCTTCACTCGACGTAGTATAACAAATATGCATAATATAATCATGGTTACGCTGAAGAAAACCCACATGCTGGGCAACAAAGACAGTTTCAACGCGAATTCAGTGTTAATGTATGGATGGGATTTGTCGTGAACTATTTGATCGGGCCGTTTAGATTACCAGATCGACTTGATGGTGACATTTACTTGAATTTCGTCCGTGAAACTATTCCTGAATTATTGGAAAACTTGCCCATTAATTTACGTCGCGACATGTTTTTCATGCACGATGGTGCACCATCTCATTTTGCGCGTAATGGGAGAATTTTTTTGAATCAAGGTTACCGAGATAAATGGATCGGAAGAAGTGAGGATGCTCCTATTTACTGGCCACCTCGTTCCCCAGACTGAAATCCATGAGATTTTTTCGTTTTAGGTACATTGAAATCGAAAATTTATCAAGTTCAAGTCGACAACATTAAGCAGTTGTGGAATAAGATTCAAAATGTTGCTAACGCTTTACGAGATGAAGACATTTTAAGAAGAGTACATTTAAATTCCTTGCGACGTAATAATTTATGCATTAACGAAGATGGCGGCCATATTCAACACTTATTGTGAAACCAATACCTTCTCAGTTGAGCGGTTAAGTTTTTTCGAATTTATCACGTTTAAATTCTGCAACCCATTTTTTCACAGTGGTATATGACGAAGCAGATTCCCCTAGTGTTGTTTTCATATCATCGTGGATCTCCTTTGGTGTTAATCTTTTTTTTGAACAGGTACTTGATCACCATTTTTCAAAAATTTTCAAATTTGGAAAAAAAGTATTGAATATGCTTCTACATGGCCCAGGAGTCACCCATTTCAATACTGAAGTGAATTTTATAACACCCTGTATATATATATATATATATATATATATATATATATATATATATATATATATATATATATATATATATATATATACATGTATATATGTATATGTATATATATATATATATATATATATATATATATATATATATATATATATATATATATATATATTTGTTGAAAAGATGGCCTATATTCATTGAGTTCTCCTCCTCTCCAATAGTATAGAATAACTTAGTAATGTTATGGTGCTACGACTAATCAACTTTATTATTTACTTCACTATTTGTAGGGTTATTGTGGGAGCACCTAAAAAAATAAATAAATATTACGTTGAAGATAACATAAAAACAGTTTATAAATGCAGCATAGAGAAAAAACCAGCTTGCGAAATACTATTCAGTGACGATGGTAAGTGGGTATTCCTTCTATCTATAAATTATGTATTAATAATTTTAAAAAGAGAGATTTTGCAACGCTTATTTTGGTAGACCACTGTCTTTATCGTTATTTGAAGCATGCGCCCACCATTCGGAGCTTGCACAGTATTGAAACAAAATAAGAGAATACTTTATTAAGGATTTTCCTTATTTATGAACGTATAAGAGAAGTTATTTGAAGTTCGTTATTCTTATCGCTATTATGGTAGGGCCTTTTTTTTCCTACTTAGGTATACAAATCACTAAGAAAATACAATAAAATTGGAATGATAATAATCTTTTATTGCAAATAACACTGACCACAGTTAATTAGTGTTCAGATTATGTTGAGATTTGGCAATCTTTGGTACAATAGCATTACAGTGCATGTATTGCTAATTTCAAATGACATTTTATTTATCGCAGATTCGTATTACCTTCGAAATATTGAAGAAAGTGATAGAAACTTGCTAGACACGATTTTAATTTAGAAACTTGTATTGATCCATCAAATACTAATAATGGTGTGCTTAATCATGAAATGAATGAAAAAATCCCCTAAGTTTATAGAAGATGAATACTAACGTAACCTTGCATTTCCTTCGCATTAATACTACGCATGTTTGAAATAACATAAGGACAAGGGCATTTGAAAAATAAGTGTTTTAAAACCTCTCTAGTATTTCAAGAATTACTGGATAAAAATTAAGTTTGTATATATTTATATATATATATATATATATATATATATATATATATATATATATATATATATATAAATTAAGTTTGTATATATATATATATATATATATATATATATATATATATGTATATATATATATATATATATATATATATATATATATATTATATTTTACGTGTTCTTGGAATTAGATCATTAAAACTATTCTTCGATCTGTTATATATTTATTGACGTTTCGACCTTCGGAAGAGGTCTTCTTCAAAATTTACTCTAAAAGATGACATTAGAAGGATTAAATATAGATAAGTAATTCATCAGTTTGTTGTGTATTTCGGGGTTAAAATGTTTGTAGCTTTTCGTAGTTTTTAATTTAAGACACTTAACTGTATACAGTAATGAAGGTCTTACCTTAGAAAGTAGTTCATTGTGTGGGGTGTTAATTTTAAATCACTGTCAAAATCACATTTTTTACTTTCTACAAACAAACCGCTTAACTTGAAGGACTTTATATGACTGGTAGGTAGATACGGTTTAGGTTATTTACATCTGTTTTTTCGTTTATTGCAGTGGGCGTCAACTGAATGTGTACGGATTCGAGTATTTCTTTTTTTTTGTATTTGTTTTTTTTGAGAATTCGGGGTGGTGTGATTCATAATTAAGGTATCTAGTATTTTTAGTATACCATTCTGTTTTTATATTTTCATTATTGTGGTGTAATGTTACATCTAAGAAATTTATCTTATTGTTGTCTTCTGTTTCCAATGTGAATTGAATATTTTTGTGGTATCCGTTAAATTTTTGTAGGTTATAATTAATTTGGTTTTTAGGTATAGCGGTCAAACAATCATCAACGTATCTGTAAAAAAATGGACTGTTGAAGTTTAATTTTGGTATGACATCAGTTTCTAAAGTCTTCCATTACTAATTGTGCAATCACGCTAGAAATAGATGCTCCCATTGCACACCCATCTATTTGTTCGTAAATTTTATTTTTGTATTGGAAATACATCGATTTTAGAATAAGTTCTGTTGCGTTAATAAATTCACTCATAGGGATGTCGGTGAATTGTTTAATTTTATCCCAATTTTTCTTAATGGTTTTAACGGCTAATGCTATGGGTATACTGGTATATAATGATATGACGTCCAGTGATATTAAGATATAATTATTTGGAAGTTTTATGTTTTTAAGTTTATCCTTATATTGGAAAGAATCTTTAATGTAGTGGTCATTTTTATATAAGATTTTGTGTAAGATATCTTTCAAGTATTTGGAAAGTGAAGCAAATGGGTATTGGATACATGATACAATGGGTCGTAATGGAACGTTTTCTTTATGGAGTTTAGGAAGACCGTATATTTTGGAGGAACTGCATTCCGGATTTTCAGTAATTTTGCAGTGTTAGGAGATATATATTGTTTTTGCTTCCCATCGATCAATTAGTTTATTGTTATTTTTTTGGTATATGTTTGTTGGGTCTAATTTAATTTGTTTATAGGTTTTTTTATCATTTAATAAATTTTCCATTTTGTTTTGGTAAATCACTTGATTTCATAATAACTGTTTTGTTGGTTTTATCAGCTCTTAATATTTTTATTTGAGGATTTTCTTTTAAAAATTTTTTAGTTTTTCTTAAGTTTTTTGATAGATCTGTGGTTTTGTTTTGACTTTTTAGTTTGTTTTTGAAATTCGTTAAGATATTACAAGTTTTTGATCTAAGTTTGTCTTTTTCGCTATTTGTTAAGTGATTAATGCTTGTTTCTACATTTGCTATTATATTATGAACTGGCAGTTGTGATTCGTTTGTTATTTCCATAGCGAAGTTTGGTCCTAAGCTGAGGATTTTTGAAGCATAATCTGGGACTGCCATATCTGTAAGGTTTTCGATCCAACCGTCAGTAGCTTTTTTGTCTTTATTGTGACTCTTATTTGAAAGCCCTTTTATTTTTTAATGTTTTTGGTTTTTATTTTTTGGAATAGTTTTTTTTCCGCATTTTTTTGGGTATTGGATTTTAAAATATTAAATGTGTGTATTGGAATATTTGATTTAATAATGTTTTCAATATTAATTATTTCTTTTTGCAATTTGTCGATATAATAACAAGTGTCAGTGATTAGTAATTGTAGCGTTGCCGTAATAAACTTATTATAGAGTGTGTTTGTGAATCTACGTTCTAGGTTTACATTTTGAAATTTTATGTGAATAATTTTAAGGTTCAGGAATATTGGTCTAAGTTTATCGGTTTTACATCGTAATAGAAATATTCTTCTATTCTTTTGGTTTACGAGTTTATTGGATAATGAAGCGTCCTTCCTTATATGTTTGATAATTTCTTCTCCATATTGATCTTTTAGTGTTTTATGGTTTAGCATATTTTTTTCATCCATGCATTATATATATTTTTGTTGAGTGTAAGGTTCTTTGATCTTGGTATATATATATATATATATATATATATATATATATATATATATATATATATTTTATATTTAACGTGTTCTTAGAATTAGATCATTAAAACTATTCTTGCATCTGTTATATATTTATTGACGTTTCGACCTTCTGAAGAGGTCTTCTTCAAAATTTGCGCTAAAAGATGACATTAGAAGGATTAAATATAGATAAGTAATTAATCAGTTTGTTGTGTATTTCGGGGTTAAAATGTTTGTAATTAAAAACTACGAAAAGCTACAAACATTTTAATCTCGAAATACACAACAAACTGATTAATTACTTATTTATATTTAATCCTTCTAATGTCACCTTTTAGAGCAAATTTTGAAGAAGACCTCTTCCGAAGGTCGAAACGTCAATAAATATATAACAGATCCAAGAATAGTTTTAATGATCTAATTCCAAGAACACGTAAATATATAAAAATATATATATATATACCAAGATTAAAGAACCTTACACTCGACAAAAAAATATATAATGCATGGATGAAAAAAATATGCTAAACCATAAAACACTAAAAGATCAATATGGAGAAGAAATTATCACACATATAAAAAAGTATGCTTCATTATCCAATAAACTCGTAAACCAAAAGAATAGGAGAATATTTCTATTAAGATGTAAAACCGATAACCAATATTCCTGAACCTTAAAATTACTCACATAAAATTTCAAAATGTAAACCTAGAACGTAGATTAACAAACACACTCTATAATAAGTTCATTACGGCAACGCTACAATTACTAATCACTGACACTTGTTATTATATCGACAAATTGCAAAAAGAAATAATTAATATTGAAAACATTATTAAATCAAATATTCCAATACACACATTTAATATTTTAAAATCCAATACCCAAAAAAAATGCGAAAAACTATTCCAAAAAATAAAAACCAAAAACATTAAAAAAATAAAAGGGCTTTCAAATAAGAGTCACAATAAAGACAAAAAAGCTACTGACGGTTGGATGGAAAACCTTACAGATATGGCAGTCCCAGGTTATGCTTCAAAAATCCTCAGCTTAGGACCAAACTTCGCTATGAAAATAACAAACGAATCACAACTGCCAGTTCATAATATAATAGCAAATGTAGAAACAAGCATTAATCACTTAACAAATAGCGAAAAAGACAAACTTAGATTAAAAACTTGTAATATCTTAACGAATTTCAAAAACAAACTAAAAAGTCAAAACAAAACCAAAGATCTATCAAAAAACTTAAGAAAACCTAAAAAATTTTTAAAAGAAAATCCTCAAATAAAAATATTAAGAGCTGATAAAACCAACAAAACAGTTATTATGAAATCAAGTGATTACCAAAACAAAATGGAAAATTTATTAAATGATAAAAAAACCTATAAAACAAATTAAATTAGACCCAACAAACATATACCAAAAAAATAACAATAAACTAATTGATCGATGGGAACAAAAACAATATATATCTCCTAACACTGCAAAATCACTGAAAATCCGGAATGCAGTTCCTCAAAAAATATACGGTCTTCCTAAACTCCATAAAGAAAACGTTCCATTACGACCCATTGTATCATGTATCCAATACCCATTTGCTTCACTTTCCAAACACTTGAAAAATATCTTACACAAAATCTTATATAAAAATGACCACTACATTAAAGATTCTTTCCAATTTAAGGATAAACTTAAAAACATAAAACTTCCAAATACGAGGCATGTTTTTTAAGTAAGTACCGTTTTGCGATTCCGCCGCCGCAGCGATACGGTCGGCGTTCCGCGCATGCGCGCTGGTAACCTACATTTCATGTCTACGCACTGACGCCATTACAGTCTGATTCTTCATTGTATACGTTGTTTACTGAGTGTTTAAGATGCCTCCGACAATCGTGAGTCCCGACGATTGTGAAGTACGGGCTGTTATACGATTTCTTATTGCTAAAGGCGTAAAACCGATCGATATTCATCGTGAGATCTGTGAAGTTTACGGACAAAACATTATGAGTGATGGAATGGTAAGGAAATGGGTGAGAGCATTTAAAGATGGCCGCACAAATGTGCATGATGAAGAACGGAGTGGGCGTCCTTCGGTCGTTAATGAAGATTTGGTGCAGAAAGTGGACGAAAAGGTGAGAGAAAACAGACGCTTTACAATTTCATCATTGTGCGACTGCTTTCCTCAATATTCTCGTAGTGTTTTGTATCGCATTGTGACCGAGAACTTGAATTACCGGAAATTGTGTTCACGTTGGGTTCCAAAAATGTTGACGGATTTGCACAAAACCCAACGTTTAGGCAGTGCATTGACTTTCCTTGAGCGGTACCACAATGAAGGTGAACATTTTTTAGACCAAATTGTTACTGGTGACGAAACATGGGTGGCCTACGTCACACCAGAATCGAAACAACAATCCATGGAATGGCGACATTCATCATCACCCAAAAAAGTGAAGTTTAAGCAAACAATTTCTGCCCGCAAAATCATGTGCACAGTTTTTTGGGACAGAAAAGGAGTATTGCTAGTGGAGTTTCTGCCTCGTAATGAGACAATCAATGCAGCGTCTTATTGTGAGACATTGAACAATCTGCGTCGTGCAATCCAGAACAAAAGACGTGGCAAGTTGAGTAAGGGTATCGTTTTGCTGCATGACAATGCCCGTCCACATGTGGCTAATCGGACCAAAGATCTCATCAAATCTTTTAAATGGGAAACTCTAGATCATCCTCCATACAGCCCTGATCTGGCGCCCAGCGACTACCATTTGTTCCTGCACTTGAAGAAGCACCTGGGTGGTCAGCGTCTTCAAGACGATAACGAAGTCAAAACATTTGTGATACAGTGGTTAACAAGTCAGGCGGCAGAATTTTATGAGGAGGGTATTCAAAAACTGGTGCCACGTTATGACAAGTGCTTCAATATTCACGGAAATTATGTAGAAAAGTAGATTAAGGTACAGGCTTTCATGTAAAAATAAAATTATAGCGATATCTTTGCACGTCTTTTTTTAATTCCAAAACGGTACTTACTTAAAAAAACATGCCTCGTAATTATATCATATCACTGGACGTCATATCACTATATACCAGTATACCCATAGCATTAGCCGTTAAAACCATTAAGAAAAATTGGGATAAAATTAAACAATTCACCGACATCCCTATGAGTGAATTTATTAACGCAACAGAACTTATTCTAAAATCGATATATTTCCAATACGAAAATAAAATTTACGAACAAATCGATGGGTGTGCAATGGGAGCATCTATTTCTAGCGTGATTGCACAATTAGTAATGGAAGACTTAGAAACTCATGTCATACCAAAATTAAACTTCAACATTCTATTTTTTTACAGATACGTTGATGATTGTTTAACCGCTATACCTAAAAACCAAATTAATTATATACTACAAAAATTCAATGGATACCACAAAAATATTCAATTCCCATTGGAAACAGAAGACAACAATAAAATAAATTTCTTAGATGTAACATTACACCACAATAATGAAAATATAAAAACTGAATGGTATACTAAAAATACTAGATACCTTAATTATGAATCACACCACCCGAATTCACAAAAAAACTCGGTAATCATAGGTCTAGCAGATTGAGCAATCAAGCTTTCAGACGCAGAATACAGAGAGAGTGCAATAACCAAAGCTAAAGAAGCATTAACACTTAATAAATATCCGATGTACCTTATAAACAAAATCTTCAAACAAAGAATACATAACTTTTACAATACCATAATAAGTAAAAAACCAACCAACAACAACCATAAAACATATATTGCTTTACCGTTTATAAATGGACTATCCCAACCACTCAAAAAACTTTTTGAAAACTACAAAATTCGGTTATGTCACAAATCACATAATCTGCTTCATCCAATTTTTCCAGGCTTAAAACCAAAACCCCAAATAGTAAAAAAAGTAACATAGTGTACGAAATCAAATGTAATAACTGCGAAGGAATATACGTCGGGCAAACAAGCCAATATCTAGAAAATAGAATCAAAGGCCATAAATACGACAAAAAAAACAGTACAGCTCTTACGAATCATGAAATAAATAAAAGTCATATCTTTAATTTTAAAAACATCAAAATTATCAACACCGAAATAAAGACAAAAAAAAGAGAAATACTCGAATCCGTACACATTCAGTTGACGCCCACTGCAATAAACGAAAAAAAAAAACCAGATGTAAATAACCTAAACCGTATCTACCTACTAGTCATATAAAGTCCTTCAAGTTAAGTGATTTGTTTGTAGAAAGTAAAAATGTGATTTTGACAGTGATTTAAATTAACACCCCACAAAATGAACTACTTTCTAAGGTAAGGCCTTCATTAATGTATACAGTTAAGTGTTTTAAATTAAAAACTACGAAAAGCTACAAACATTTTAACCCCGCAATACATAACAAACTGATTAATTACTTATCTATATTTAATCCTTCTAATGTCATCTTTTAGAGCAAATTTTGAAGAAGACCTCTTCCGAAGGTCAAAACGTCAATAAATATGTAACAGATCCAAGAATAGTTTTAATGATCTAATTCCAAGAACATGTAAAATATAAAAAATATATATACCAGGATCAAAGAACCTTACCCTCAACAAAAAAATATATAAAAAGCATGGATGAAAAAAATATGCTAAACCATAAAACACTAAAAGATCAATATGGAGAAGAAATTATCAAACATATAAAGAAGTACGCTTCATTATCCAATAAACTCGTAAACCAAAAGAATAGGAGAATATTTCTATTAAGATGTAAAACCGATAACCAATATTCCTGAACCTTAAAATTACTCACATAAAATTTCAAAATGTAAACCTAGAACGTAGATTCACAAACACACTCTATAATAAGTTCATTACGGCAACGCTACAATTACTAATCACTGATACTTGTTATTATATCGACAAACTGCAAAAAGAAATAATTAATATTGAAAACAGTATTAAATCAAATATTCCAATACACACATTTAATATTTTAAAATCCAAATACCAAGATATTACACTCGACAATATATATATATATATATATATATATATATATATATATATATATATATATATATATATATATATATATATATATATATATTTAATGGTTTAACGTAAAACCACTAAAACTAGACATCTGTCAGTCTATCTCGAGCCATGTTTCGTCATATCACAGCTAATCTGTCAAATTTGGGTGGACCAACTAAAGAACAGGACTTCGAGTAGATGCAATAAATGCAATAAATTGAAACGTATCCTGCCCTCAATTGGTGGCCGTCTACGGCGATAAGTTGAGAGAAGAATAGTTAGAAAATTGCTAATCTTCACAGTAAGTAGTGCGTTTTAACGCGGGTTCCGCCCTATGCATATGTTGTACAATGTAAAACCACTGAAACTGGACATATGCACGGTGTGAACTTTAGTCGAATTACGTTGCCTGTGGTGAATATTAGCAATTTGCTGACCATTCCTTTGTCAGCTTGTGGCCGTAGATGGCCTCCGGTTGACAGCAGATATGCATTTCAATTTTAGGTACAATTTATTGTATCTTACCACAATGTTACGCCAGTACGAGAATAAATACTTGTTTGTCGATCCTAAGTCGACTGATGAGCTTTGATAAGCTGAAATGTGTCTCGAGATGAATTGACAAATAAGAGAACAGTAGTTAGACTGTTGAAATATGGGCTTTGTTCAATTTTAATGGTTTTACATTAAATCACCTATGCATGGAGTGGGACCTGGGTAGAATCGCGCTGCCAGGGGTGAATGTTACCAATTTGTTCTTCATCCCTCTGTTGGCTTGAGGCCGTTGACGGCCTCCGATTGACGGTAGGTATGCGTTTTAATTTTAGGTACAATTGATTCAGATAATCGAAATTTCGGTTAATCCGAATTTTTTTAAAAAATAGAAGTTTAGAATGAATACAACATTGCAGATTGACTTAAAAGCATTTATACGATATCATATATATATATATATATATATATATATATATATATATATATATATATATGTATATATATATATATATATATATATATATATATATATATATTACATATATATATATATATATATATATATATATATATACATATATATATATATATATATATATATATATATATATATATATATATATATATATATATATATATATTATATATATATATATATATATATATATATATATATATATATATATATATATATATATATATATATATATATATATATATATATATATATATATATATATATATATATATATATATATATATATATATATATATATATATTATTTGAAATAATATTCCCAGCTTTTGAGAAGCTTTCTTTGCTATGCATACAATTGGTTCAGGCTAAGACATATTTTCTCCCAAGTTGACATCCAGCAAATTGAGTGATGATGCTAGAGGAATGGGGTGTCACGACATAACTATGTGGGGTTCCATAAAATTAATTTTTTTTAGAAAAAACTGCCGTTTGGGTTTTCGTGGCGTTAAATTACTTGGTTACTGTCACCATATGCTGATATTTCTTCTAGGTCTTTGTTAAGTTGAACGATTTCTGTTGATATTTGCATGAGTAGCCGAGGATTGAGCGTTCAAAATAAATGAAGAAATAAGTGTACTACCGTCTGCAAAGCCGTAGATTTGATTCCTGGTCCTTTCCAGCAGACCGTTAGTATAAAGAAAAAAAAACCGGTCAAGTGCAAGTTGAACTTGCACAATTAGTGTTCCGTACGTAGATTGTTTTTAAAATAAAATTTTTTGTTAGGGTGGTATAAAATGATCAGTGACTTCACAAAATACACTCCAAATGAGTTTTCAACAAAGTTTGTTTCCAATCTTTACTGAAAACTGGTGACTTTGAAATTTTGTTTTTTTTTATATACCAAATAAATTAGTAAAGGTAATGCACTCGTGATAATTTTCGTTCAATCTATACCCCGTGGAGAATATTCCAGACTTTTTTCAAAATTTTTTGATCAGTACTTTTCGAGATAAGGTAGGGGACAGCGATTTTTTAAAAGTAACACAAAAGAAAAGTGTGCGCAAGTATTACATTATATATATAGTTTTTACTCGTGTTTTCACAAGCTTTCATTTGACACCACACTCGATGACCTAGTAAAAAAAAATTTTTCACCCCTCAAGACGAACCCCTTAAGTCAAAATTTATGTTACGGTGGTACAAAATGATCAGTGACTTCACAAAACACACCCCAAATGAGTTTTCAACAAATTTTGTTTCCAATCTTTACTGAAATCTGATGACCTTGAAATTTTTGTTTTTTTTATGTACCATATAAATTATTAAAGGTAATGCACTCGTGATAATTTTCGTTCAATCTACACCCCGTGGAGAATATTCCAGAATTTTTTCGAAATTTTTTGGTAAGTACTTTTCGAGATAAGGCCCGGGACAGCGATTTTTCGCGAATTTTTAAAAATAATACAAAGAAGAGTGCGCGCAAGTATAATATTATATATATAGTTTTTACTCGTGTTTTCACAAGCTTTCATTTGACACCACACTCGATGACCTAGTAAAAAAATTTTTTTTTCACTTCCCACTTCACCCCCCAAAACTAACCCCTTAAGTCAAAATTTAATTCTCAAAACTACATGGCTCTGATGAGGCCATCAATTCCTATATTATTACCAAATTTCACCTTTCTATGTCAAATAGTTTCGGAGAAAATCGGGTGTGACAGACAGACAGACAGACAGATAGACAGACAGACAGACAGACAGACAGACAGACAGACAGACAGACAGACAGACAGACAGACAGACAGACAGACACCGAAGTGATCTTATAAGTGTTCCGTACGGAACACTAAAAAGAGAGTAAGAGACAGTATAGCGCACTGAGGCACGCTGGTGTTGATAGTGAAGGTATTAGAAAGAAACCCGTTAACTGTCACTTGTAATGAATTCTCTCTGAGAATACACTAGCCAACATTCCGTCATGCCAAATACGGTCAAATGCCTTGGATATATCAAGTGCACCCGCTCGAGATTCTCCAAAATGTTCAATAACGTTGTTCGAAAAATGTGTGACATAAGTCAGAAGATCTGTTGATCTTTG
This sequence comes from Pachyrhynchus sulphureomaculatus, assembly GCA_019049505.1. NCBI lineage: Eukaryota > Metazoa > Arthropoda > Insecta > Coleoptera > Curculionidae > Pachyrhynchus > Pachyrhynchus sulphureomaculatus. Next base: position 137,785,086 of record CM032446.1, read on the forward strand.
CTTACTAAAGCCATATTGATTATCGCTAATAATGGTGAATGTTGCTAGATACTTTGGAAGATGCTGATTGCTTGCCTTTTCCCTAAGTTTCGATATTATTCAAAGCAGTGTGACTGGTTTGAAGGTATCGGCTGAACTGTAGCGTACTTCCAGTAGGAAGGAAATATTACTTTTCTGTAGGATAGGTAAAGAAGTCTACAGAAATCTAGTGTTAATTCGTTTGCGCATTTTTTTAGAACTATAACAGGTATTCCATCAGCACCAGAAGTTTTTTGGTGTCTAGCATCAATAAAATACGCTTTATCTGGGACTGCATATTGAAAATCGATAGAAGAATGTCAAGCATGGCGTTCAGTTAACAAGTTGACTTTCTCCACAGGTGTTTTTGCACTGATATTATCTTACCGTGTGAGTGGTGGTATAGGGGATTTAGTGAAATTTTGACTAAAGGCCTTAGCGACCGATCAAAAGGACCTGTACTTTTGAGGCAGGTACGAAGTTTGTTTTTAATTCTGTGATTGGCTATTGTATCTGTTCTGGGCACAAATGAAGATATTACGATATATGACGTTTCGATTTTCACGTCATTGTTGGTAGACAAGTTTTTTCGATCTAACCAATACTTGGGAGAGCATTTCTTCGAAGCAGGATGTATAGTAAGTTTCAACGTCAGCCAAAATGACATCAGAAATCTCCTTAGTGCAGTCAGATGGGTTGTCGGATATAAAACAAACTTCTAATCAAGGGAAAGTTCGATAATATTCCATGAGTTCTTCCCATTTAGCAGATTTGTAGAGCCAAATCTTGCGCGGTTTAGGCGGTTCTCTGGCACTGATTAGTAGGATATTCGATGTCAAAAGCAGTTTATAGTTGGAAGGACCTAATGGCGGATTTACCGTGATGGTGTAAATGTCTGAATTAGTGGTTAAGAATAGGTCAAGACGACTGGTGAACTCTCCGTCACGATCAGGAATCCGTGTTAGTTTATCGATAAGCTGAGTAAAGCCACAACGGATGTTAACGGTTTCACCGTCTTGTTCGTTGGTCGTATTTAAATACTTAACCATTTGATATTAGGGACATTAAAGTCGCCCAGGATGGCAATTTCAGCATTTGGATCTTTAAATGGGCGGCAGTCTGCAAGAGAAATGAAAAGTGTTCTGAAGTTAATATTACTTGGTGGTCGGTAGAGGCAGCAGATAAACCTTGCGGTGTGTTGAGTCCTTATTTTTAAAGATATAACATCATAGTTTTGGGGCTCCTGGGTCTCTTCTCGTTGGCAACAGAGATCGCTTTTGACAAAAAGGCAGATTCCAAAGCTACGCTTAAACCGAGAACAGAAGTTATACCCAGGATAGAGAGAGTTGACTGTGCTGTTTAATGAACGGCCTTAGTTTCGCAGTACATGAGGCTTATTTTATTGCAGGTATTCGGGCGCTAAATTTATGATCGAATTTATACTTCGTATATTACAAAAATCTATGTTAAAGTTACGATCTCTGCAGGTTGATATCAACGAACTAGCCCCTCTCCGGAGATCTGAATGGGGGGGGGGGGCAATACTTTTTCCACACGAAACCCAGGGACATCGGCACAGCCACCCAACGTAAAGCAACTGCACAGAGCCTAAGCCGATGCGATGGTATCATACCGCGCCATGTCTAGTGGAATCTGGGCATCTGCCATCTGATTTGTTCTTTCAGTCGACAGGCAGGATGTAGCGGGGGTGTCCTACACCTCCACGGGCAAATAGTTATCCATATATTGTTAGTTGGCAATATATAGATAGGCATCACTTATTTCTACCAACTGATCATCAGTTTTAGAAGGTGTATTGTCTCCTAGGTTTTTAGCTATTAACAGTTCATTTTTAAATAACCGGTCAAGTGCAAGTTGCACTTGCGCAATTATTGTTGCGTACGTTGATTGCTTCTGAAATAAAAATTTTTGTTACGGCGGTATAAAATGATCAGTGACTTCACAAAACACACTCCAAATGAGTTTTCAACAAAGTTCGTTTCCGATATTTACTGAAAACTGATGACCTTGAATTTTTTTTTTATATACCAGATAAATTATTAAAGATAATGCACTCGTGATAATTTTCGTTCAATCTACACCCCGTGGTGAACATTCTAGAATTTTTTCAAAATTTTTGGATCAGTACTTTTCGAGATAGAGGGGGAGGACAGCGATTTTTCGCGATTTTTTCAAAATAACACAAAGAAAAGTGTGCGCATGTAAGACATTATATATATTTTTGAACTCGTGTTTTTGCAAGCTTTCATTTGAACCCCATTCGATGACCTAGCAAAAAAAATATTTTTTACTTCCTATTTCACCCCCCGAAACTAACCCCTTAAGTCAAAATTTAACTTTCAAAACTACATGGCTCTGATGAGACCATCAATTTCTCTATTTAGTACCAAATTTCAACTTTCTACGTCAAATAGTTTCGGAGAAAATCGGGTGTGACAGACGGACAGACAGACAGACGGACAGACATACACCGAAGTGATCTTATAAGTGTTCCATACGGAACACTTATAAGATCGTATTGTATTGACTAAATAACAATTTAATTAATGGGAACAAGAGCTTTTCTGTACCTGGAGCGTAATCAAGTCTACAAATTTAAAATAAGTGCAATGTTACTTAGTTTCTCATCGAGGTCTATCTGAAATATCAAAATTACTTAAAAACCCAAGTTGTGCTGCTGCAACCATCATGTAAATTGTTTTCTAGATTTTAATTTTTTGCTAATAAGTTTGTGGCAAAATACTTCTTAAGGTTTTTACTAATAGAATCGAATAAGTTTTCAGAAAAAGTTCTATAGGGAAATTATAGATAAATGAACAAGTTGTTTAATGGTATGAACTAATTTTAGTAATAAATAACAGTCTTAAGAAAAGTTTCCTAAATGTTATTATGTTTAAATATTAATTTATTGAAATCTATGTTGAAGTGACGTGACCAAGTAACGTAAGGTTTAATAATATTACTTCGGCATAGCAGCAGGCGACTAAAAAAATTATGACACTTATCACAGATAGAAACGAATATTTAATTAGGATTAAGGCAACCTTACCGATTTCAGGTTATGAGGGCATAACTTTTTCATTTTTTTTTCTTAATATCATAAATAAAATATGGCTCCCATTAAGTTGTGATATTATAAATTCCAATTTTTTGTTTGAAACTGGAGGTAATTTTTGGGTATTTTTAAGAATTTTTTGGTTCATTTCTCTCACATAGATTTTAATTAGGAATTCGGATTTATGTTTTTAATACTGAAAGACAATATTTCTCACATATTGATGGAAGCCAAATTTTGATTTCTCACTTATTGGTGGTTATTCTCCTATCCCCATCGTTCTGAAGAAACCTGTGGGAAAATGAAACAAATCGATATTTTCAGTTAATTTCTGTATTAATTTTTATTCGCCTCCGAAAAAATCTAATCTTCTGCCGCTAGTTCATTAATAGTTGCAGTTAACAATTGAAACTCCTATTTCTCAAAATCGTTTAATTTTAACGTACCTTCACATGCGTATTCTATAGATTTCAATATCTTGTACGATAGGAAAAAAAAGTAAATTTTTGAGATTTATTAAAACTAAAGAAATAAGTAAGTTATATTTTAATAAGCTAGTATCTTTAGTCGGATTTATTTGTGTGCATCTTTTAAATCTTTGATGAGTATCGTAACCAAGTAGAAGCAAGCACCTTCCTAATCGTTTCTTGTTTCTCACACCTTTGTAATAGATCAAGAGGGCGACTCGAAATTTTGACCTGTCTAATCTATTGTTCATTCTATCGGACGGGTCGAATAAAAGCCTTTAACGTTGATTTTGCGGCCCCCGATCCCTGGAATGACCAAATGCTACATCCAAAAATGGACTGTCAATTAACCATTTGAATCAAGTACCATAACATTTGTTGACACTAAAAAAGTCGAGCGCCCCAAAGGGCAGACGTCACCGAGACCGGACTCAGCCTTAGGGCCTAAAAATGGCCCACCATATAAACTCAATAAATTTAGTTTGTTCTTGATTAAATAAGAGGGAACCTGCAAAAAGGCAGACGCCACCAATACCGGGGGACGAAGCTGGACCCGCATTTTCCAGATAGAATGAACAACTAGGCAGACGGTTAGTAGACAGGTCAATATTTCGGGTTGCCCTGTTGGTCTATAAATGATATGTGATATCCATAAAGAAACAAAAAATATCGGTAAAGTGATTTACCCTATACTTCATTCACAAATACGTAATTCTAAAATAAATACTGCCTAATACTTTTCACACTAAAGAATGATTATTCAAGAACTAGAATTCGATATTTAAATAACGGATACTACCTATTAACACAAGAACCTTAATCATAAAAATGCAGTAAAGTGATTTACCCAATACTTCCCTAGTAACACGTAGTATTATCTGGCCGTGTAAGTGGTGGTATAGTGGATTTTCCTTAGCGCAGTCAGATTGGTTGTCGAATCTAAAACAAACGTCTAACCAAGGCGAAGTTCGAAAATACTCCATGAGTTCTTTCCACTTAGCAGATTTGTAGTGTCAAATCTTGCGCGGTTTAGGCGCTTGTATGTCACAGGTCCGTAGAATACTCTTATGTTGAAACCAGTTTATGGTCGAAAGAACCTAATAGCGGATTTACGGTGACTGGAAAACTCTTGATTAAAAACAGGTCAAAAAGACTGGCGAACTCTCCGTCATGAACAGGAAACCGTGTTGGTTCATCGATAAGCTGAGTAAAGCCACAACTGACTGAAAATGATGCACAAAGTTGCACAGGATGGCAATTTCTGTATTTAAATAAATAATCCGCAAATGATCAATAGTGTCTACAAGACACACAGCGAAAAGTGTGTTAAAGTTAGTATCACTTGGTGGTAGATAGAGGCAGCAGATCAATCTTGTGATTTGTTGAGTTGTTATTTTTAACCACAAAGTATTAAAGGTTGCCTCCTCTGGCAAGAGGGGTCGCTTCTGACAAAAAGACAGATTTTAAAGTTATGCCTACACCGAGAATAGAAGTTGTACCCAAGACTGTGATAGTTGACTGTGCTGGTCGATGAACTGATCTTAGTCTCTCAGAGACCGAGTATAAGACGCCTATTTGATTGTAGGTGTTGGTACACTGAATTTATGTTCGGGTTTAAACATCATATATTACAAAAATATATTTTAAACAAAAATCTACTTTAAACATAATAAACTACATATTTGACTGAGAGAAAAAATAACACTATTTTCAGATTCGTCAATTTGGACAATCCTTAGATGGACGTATAACATAATACATTCTAAGTAACGTCTCTAACCCCCTCCCCTTTTTGATTATTATTTTACACATTTAACAAATTATAAAAAAATAACACAATGTTTTAATTAGTAAACTCAAGAACCCTGAAAAGAATGTTTAACATGATATATACTAATTAACTTATCTATGTAAGATTCTGCTAATACTATTGAAATAAAATATTTAACCGGCTATTATCTTACAGGCTGTTTCCCTGGTAAAATTAAAAATTGTGAGAAGATGATATCATCATCCACCAGCACAGTAAACTATCTTTATCCTGGGTACGATTTCTATTCCCGATTTAGGCGTAACTTTGGAATCTGTCTTTATGTCAGAAGCGACCTCTCTTGCCAACGAGAAGAGGCTCTGGAGCCCCCCAACTTTGATGTTATGTGGTTAAAAATAACGACTCAACCAACCACAAGGTTCATCTGTATCCTCTATCGACCACCAAGTGATACTAACTTTAGAACACTTTTCGCTTCTCTTGCAGACACCATCGATCATTTCCAAAATAAACTATCCAAATGCCGAAATTGCCATCCTGGGCGACTTTAATGTCCACAACATCAACTGGCTTAAATATTCAAATACTACCGATGAACAAGGTCGTGAAGCCGAATCATTTTCAATCAGTTGTGGCTTGACTCAGCTTATTGATGAACCAACACTGATCCCTGATCGAGACGGAGAGTTCGCCAGTCTTCTTGATCTGTTTTTAACCACCAATCCGGAGATTTACACGATCAGCGTAAATCCGCCGTTAGGTTCTTCCGACCATAGACTACTTTCGACATCGAGTATTCTACCAATCAGTGATAGAGAGGCGCCCAAACCGCGCAAGATTTGGCACTACAAATCTACTAAATGGGAAGATCTCATGGAATATTTTCGAACTTTCCCTTGGTTGGACGTTTGTTTTCGATCCGACGACCCATCTGACTGCGCCAGGGAGGTTTCCGATGTTATTTTGGCCGGTATGGAGGCTTACATCCCTTTTTCGAAGAAATGCCCTTCCAACGGCAAGCCTTGGTTTGACCTAAAATGCAAAGAAGCTGTTGCTTCTAAACATCTTGCATACCGACAGTGGCGTGAAGATCCTAACACCATAAATCGTAACATCTTTATTTGTGCCAGGAACAGATGCAAAGGAATTATCGACGAAACCAAGGAGGTACACAATCAACGGATTAGAAACAAACTTCTCGCTTGTCCCGACAATTCCAGGTCCTTTTGGTCAGTCGCTAAGGCAGTTAGTCAAAATTTCACCAAATCCACCATACCACCACTCACACGGCCAGATAATTCTATTGCAACGACACCTGTTGAGAAAGCGAACTTGTTGGCTGAACTCTTTGCTTCACATTATACTGTCGATTTCCAAGGAAAAACACCACCTACTATTCCCATAGTGCAGTCAAGGATGCCCGATATTGTCTTCAGACAGCGTATCATAAAACGTATTTTGATGAAGCTAGACACCAAAAAGGCTTCTGGCGCTGACGGAATACCTGCCATAGTTCTCAAGAACTGTGCAAGGGAACTAACACCAGTTTTCTGTAGACTTTTCAACCTATCCTACAGAAAGGGAATATTTCCTTCCTGCTGGAAATGTGCCACAGTTCAGCCGATACCTAAAAAAGGCAAGAAGACCTTGGCAAATAACTACCGACCAATCGTACTACTCTCAATAATATCGAAAGTCATGGAAAAGGCTATCAATCAGCATCTTCTAAAATATCTTGAAGGATTCAATATTATTAGTGATCACCAATATGGCTTTCGTAAAAATAGATCAACAGGAGATCTTCTGACTTATGTAACACATGTTTGGAACAACGCAATTGGACACTTTGGAGAATCTCGAGCGGTTGCTCTTGACATATCCAAGGCATTTGACCGTGTTTGGCACGATGGGCTGTTGGCTAAGTTACGTTCTTATGGTATGTCTGAAAAGTTCTGTTTGTGGCTCTCATGTTTCCTCAGAGAGCGTTCTTTACGAGTGGCAGTCGACGGATTTCTTTCTAACACCTTCACTATCAACGCCGGTGTGCCCCAAGGTTCCATACTGTCTCCTACTCTCTTTCTCATTTACATTAACGATCGATCTGCTGGAAAAGACCGAGAATCCAATCTACAGCTTTGCAGATGACAGTACACTTATCTCTTCATTCACTTTGAATGCTCGGACATCGACTACTCAGACGAATATCCGCAGACAGCAGGAAGTCATTCAACTTAACAAAGACCTGGAAGAAATTCTATCTTGGGGTGACAGTAACCAAGTGGAATTTAACGCTACAAAAACCCAGGCGGCAGTTTTTTCTAAAAAAGTTAACGTTGCAGAACCCGACATAGTTATGTCGGGGCACTCCATCCCTCTAACATCGTCACTAAATCTGTTAGGCGTTAATTTGGGAGCAAATATGTCCTGGCATGAACATGTTGCAGGCATAGCAAGGAGAGCTTCTCAAAAGTTGGGAATATTGTTTCGAACCAGAAAGCTTTACACTCCACAACAACTGTTAATTCTTTACAAAGCTCAAATTCGACCAACTATGGAATAGCGCTCCCATGTTTGGAGCTCCACTCCCAAACATACACTGCATTTGTTGGATTCTATCCAGAGAAGAGCTGTTCGTCTGATTGGACACCCGGAACTGACCGACGGCCTTGATTCGCTGGAACATCGAAGAACGGTTGGCGACTTGAGCCTGTTCTACAAGTACTTTCATGGAAAGTGTTCGAAGAATGTGGCCCGCTTAATTCCTCCCAGAGCGGTGCATGTTAGGAGTACACGTCGCGCTAATACTTCACATTCGTATGAGGTTCAGCTTGTTACTCCTCGTACAACGCTTTTCAAGCAGTCTTTTATATGGAGAACATCATACCTTTGGAATAGTTTGCCCAGGACTGTGTTTCTCATCGAGTAAAATCTACAGCGATTCAAGATGAAACGTGAATCGCTTTCTCCGCACACGTGTCGCTCCTGTAGCGCTTTAGGAATTTCCCTGTAGCACGTGTGCTAGACCCATAAAAAAAAAATGATGTTCGATTTACTCGATCTAAAAAATAATGAAAAGGACGTAAAACATGATATATACGAAACTATGCCTCTAACCTTTTCCTCATCCCGTTAACTCTTTATATGTTTTACTATAAATAATTATGCTTAAATTTGCCGTTTTTCCCTGCCAAAAACCAGGAAAAATTTTTATAATATTACTGAAGTCATTTAAATACTATTTAGTGAACTCCATCTCTATTATCCTACTAACCATTTCCTGAAGTAAGGTTGCTTAATAACTATAGGGGGCATTTCTACTTGAGATATCTTATGTGTACTAAATTCGTTTGAAATTAACATTCTCCTATTGGTCGAGAGGTATAGTGCCAACAGATTAACCGACAGAGCGACGGGCAGACAGACTGACAGACCTACAGATATTAGAAATTATTCTTCTCTTGATCTCAAGACCCTGAAATGTGAAGAAGTGCTAAAATTTCGTATTGCTATTTTTTCGAAAGAAAAGTTTTTTCGAAGAAAAAGTCTTAATTCTCTCGTTCTTCATGTTCAATCCTATAATACAATGGAATGCGAATGGATTTTCTCCTAGAAAAGAGGACCTGCAGCTTATCATCGCATCGTATAAACCATCTATTTTAGCACTACAAGAAATAAACTTCAATCAGTCCTCAAACTTCAATTTAAAAAATTTGAACAGCATTAGGAAAAATAGAACCAATCCCGAAAGAGCCCCAGGAGGCCTCGCGTTATATATTCATAAATCCCTAGACTATTCTCCTCTGGATCTCAACACCGAAATCGAAGCCTGCGCTATCCGCACTCACCTTGCTTCCGGATTAACCATTTGCTGTATTTACATTCCACCCCATCACAATACTCCTCAAGATATGATGGATAATCTCCTATCCTCCCTTCCCTCTGCTTTCTTGATCCTGGGCGATCTCAATGCTCACAACCCTTTATGGGGTTCTTCTATATCTATCCCTAGAGGAAAAATCGTAGAAACAATGTTAACAAACCATAACCTATTCCTTCTAAACCCTCCTGCACCTACGTTTCTTAGGTCCTCATCGGGTACGCCATCAATCTTAGACTTGTCCATATGCAGTCCAACCATCGCTCCTAGGTTCTCGTGGGACATTCTAGAGGATACTTATGGGAGCGATCACTTCCCAATCATCCTTGGATCCAGCTCTCCTGCTCGTCCAACAATCCAAGATACACATAGATGGAACCTTAAACTTGCAGATTGAACTTATTATGCTAACATTATCCACGCCCCCACATCACCTCCTTCTCAAACAAATACCCTCATCAATCAGTTAACACAGAACATTTTAGAGGCATCCAAATCTATCAAAAATGCCAGTTCCTTGGTGGACAGATGCTTGTCTCCTGGCCATTAAAAGCAGGAAAAGTGCCCTTAACAAATTCAAAAGACATCCGTCATCCGAAAATTTTATTAACTTTAAAAGAAAAGGAGCAGCAGCTAAGAGAACAATCAAGGAGGCCAAGATATCCTCTTGGCATTCCTTCACTTCTTCTTTTAATCATAACATCTCCTCCAAGGATATGTGGAATAATATACGGCGAATGAGAGGTTTTCCTCCCAGAAACATTTCAGGCCTTTTGATAAATAATACATGGATCTCTGATTCGGCAGTCATTGGCAATTCACTGGCAAAACACTATCAGGACAAATCTTCCCAACATCAAATCCCCTTAACCCCTTCAATTAACACTTTCAACTGAAACATAGTCTTTCCCTACAATGTTTCTTTCTCCATGAGGGAACTGAGAGACTCTCTCGTCAAAGCCAGAAGAACAGCTCCCGGCCGTGACAGCATTCATTTGGATATGATCATCAACCTCCCATCTTCTCTCATCATATTAATCTTGGAGTACTTCAATCACCTCTAGTCGAGCTGCGAATTCTCGTCCTCCAGGTTAACAACAACTATCATTCCCATCCACAAGATGGCAAGCCTAGAAACTGTCTCAATAGCTATAGGCCTATATCCCTCACCAACCATCTTACCAAAATATTGGAACGCATAGTAAAAGCCCGCCTTTGTTGGCATTTAGAGTCTCCCCACCAATATGGCTTCCGCAGAAGTTTTTCTTCCCTGGATCACCTCTCGGCATTCGATACTGACATTAGATCGGCCTTTCAATCCGGGAAACACTTTCTGATCATTTCACTGGATCTGCAGAACGCTTTTGATGTGACAAACAGTAAACTCATAGCAGACAAGTTGATGAGGATGCGTTTCAGGGGCAACCTCCCTAAATTTATCATCAACTTTATCCAACCTTGATCATACAGAGTCAGTGTGAACGGCTTCCTCTCAGACAAACATGTTCTAGAATCGGGAATACCTCAGGGCTCTATACTGAGTCCTACGTTATTTCAAATAGTCATCCAGACACTGGAGAATCACATACCAGTACACACAAAAATAAAGTTATTTGCTGATGACATTTTAATTTATCAAGCTTCCAGTGACAGTAATGCACTCACAGACCTCATGCAATCTTCCTTGAACAATATCCAAAAATGGGCTATAATTTCGGGTTATTCCTTTTTCCCAAACAAATCATCATACATACATTTCTGCAGGAAAAGAAACTGCCCAAAATTAAATCCACTAAAACTCCTCAATGACCTATTACACCTCAGAACAACTTTAAAATATTGGGCATGATCTTCGATCCAACCGTGAATTGGAAGGAGCACCTCAATTATTTTGATTACTATGAAGGATATCAACTTGAGATTGTTAGCTAGTTCTCAATGGGGAGGAAGTTTTACAACCTTAATTAGGATATATACAGTCCCTGGCCAAATTATTAGACGCACTGTATTTTTTTTAGTAATTTTATGTTTCTTAAGAGTTTTTATGCAATAATGGTATATTTAAACTACAATATTATTGATTTTTATTTAAAAGAATTGCTGTAGACTCCATATTTGTATTTATTTTTAACATATGGCAACACTGTGTTGACAAAGTGATACATGAACGTAAATAAGTACAAACCTGTATCAGTCGCGATCGGAATCGAGTCAGGTACGGACGTGTTTCTGTGGCTTTATGGACTGTGATTGTTTGTTTAACAGTTTTATACTACTCAGTTATTAGTTTATTTTGTATGCAGTGTTTTAAAAAAGTAATTGGACTATTTTCATTATGGGTAGAAAAGGCGATCTTTCACCACGTAAAAAAAACTGAAGTGAAGGCCCTTGTGATTGCGAAAACATTTACAAACCGAGAAATATCACGAAGATTGGAGGTTTTTGAAGCTAGTGTACGACGCATAAAAAAGAAAATTGAGTCAGGGAAGGAATTAAGCCCGAAAAGAAAGAAAAGATGCGCTAGAAAACCAATTTTCACTCCACGGTCAGAGAGATGTTTGAAGAAAATTTGTGTAGAAAACAGATTTGCTACCACAAAGGTAATAAAATCACAACTCCAGGATGCTAGCGTAAATGCTTCTGAGCGCACTGTTCGAAGAAAATTGAAAGAATTAGATTTTAAGGCCTGTCGCCCCGCCAGGAAGCCCAAGTTAACAGCTGCAATGAAAGCAAAGCGCCTGAAGTGGGCCAAACAATGGCAAGACAAAGATGTGGACTTCTGGAGATCGGTAAGATACAGCAATTTAATCAATAATTGATACATTATTATCATTTTCAGTTAAATAAAGCAAATAAACATGGACGTTTATATATTTTTCCTATTTTTGACAGGTCTGCTTCAGTGACGAAAGCACATTCGAAATTTTGCAGAATAAAGCTCAGTATGTGCGTCGTCGTCATGGAGAAAAGTTTTATCCTGATTGTGTCGTCCCGACGGTTAAACATCCCACCAAAGTGATGATTTGGTCAGTCATCAGCGGCAAGGGCACTGGACGTCTGTACGTCGTCAAAGGAATAATGAGGCAAGATCAGTACAAAGAAGTATTACAAAATCGGCTGATTCCGCAGCTCAGAGAATGGTTTCCAAATGGGGAACCATTCACTTTCATGCAAGATGGAGCTCCCTGCCACACTGCTCGGTCTGTTAAAGCTTTTTTGGCAGAAAAAAATATCCCTCTGCTAATATGAACCCCATTGAAAATGTGTGGGAGCTGATGAAAAGAGAAGTGGCTAAAGATGTGATTACCAACAAAACCCAGCTCCTAGAAAAGATTATTCATGTGTGGAATCATCATCCTCAAATGCAGGAGTACAATCTTGCATTGATAGCATGCCGCGCAGAATTAAAGCTTTGATAGCGGCTAAAGGTGGCTCAACTAAATATTGACTTTTACTAACATTAATTTCACTTTTCTCTAAAACTTAATAAACTTATGCTTTTCTAAATTAATGCTGTTTTATTTATGTCAAATAAATAGGTAATTGATTGGATAATATAAAAATAAAAAACAAATCAATTTAAAATAATAAAGAGGCACAATATCACTCGGTAATTAATATTTTACATGAAATCTTGCAGTGCGTCTAATAATTTGGCCAGGGACTGTAGATCTCTCATACCATCCAAATTAAATTATGGGGACTTCATATACGATGCAACAAGACCCTCTTACAAGAAAAAATTAGACACAATCCAGAATTGAGCTCTCAGATTGGCTACAGGAGCGTATCGTACCTCGCCTATCCCAAGTTTGCAATGTATCTCTGCTACTCCATCTCTCAACCTTTCAAGACAAAGATCCCTCATGTTATACTTTTCAACTGCCTTATTTAGTCCCATCATGAAAAGAGCATTAAATCTAAATCCACCACCTAACATAATTATTCCACCGAACTCCATAGCATCTAGAATAAAAAACATCCTAAATCGTCACAACCTCTCTCTTCAAACCAACGACTCTTCGATAGTATCTATATATCCGCCTTTGTTATCAGTAAGATCCTCCACTGATTATACGCTCCAAAAATATGATAAGAAATCAAATCCAGGCTCCATAATTAAATCAGCCTTCCTATTACTCCTTCAAGAGAAATCCACAGACTTTTCTCATATTTATACTGATGGTTCTAAGACTGCCCAGGGAACGGGGGTCGCTTTCGTATACAATAACACTACCATTAAATTCAAAGTAAACATTTACACGTCTATCTTTTCAGCGGAATTATTTGCTATCAAACAAGCGTTAAGATGGATAATATCCTCTAAACTAGATACCAAAGTATTAATCATAACAGACTCCTTGAGTTCATTACAATCAATCATCTCTTCTACTCATTCCCACCCGATCACTACAGCCATACCTGATCTTATACAAATGGCATCCAATAGGGATATCTTTCTTTCTTATGGGTGCCCAGCCACATTGACATAAAAGGCAATGAAAGAGCCGACTTATAAGCTAGGGTTGCTATCACCTCGGGCACACCAATTAACACAATTCTCGCTCCAAAAGATCTAAAAACTTTTTCAAACAGACTTTTGATAATCTATTTCAGCTGGAGTGGGATCTGCGGGAGGATTCGTGCAAGTTGTGGGAAGTTAAACCTCTCGTTTTTCCGCCTCTCCAACTCGATGCTGTGTAACGTAGAGAGAATACAATATGGAGAAGGGTCGCTATCGGGCATACTTACGTTACTTACTCTTATTTGTTGAAAGGTGATCCGCCACCCAGATGTCCAAATTGCGACAATATTCTAACAATCAAACATAGTTTAACTTCTAATGAATACTTAGACATCAAGACAAGGTTAGATCTAATAAAACCTGACTCCAAACGTTACAAATATCTCCAATCTGATTAAATTCTTCAAAGAATCACAATTATTTTCAAAGATTTAAATATCCTACATATGGAGCCAAATGATCGATCCTCGATATCGACGCGCCAAACTCAAATAATCAATCAATCAATAAATCATTTAAATACTATTTAGTGAACTCCATCTCTATTATCCTACTAACCATTTCCTGAAGTAAGGTTGTTTAATAACTATAGGGTCCATTTCTACTTGAGATATCATATGTGTATCAAATTTGTTTGAAATTAACATCCTCCTATTGGTCGAGAGGTATAGTGCTAACAGATTAACCGACATATCGACGGGCAGACAGACTGACAGACCTACAGATATTAGAATTTATTCTTCTCGTGATCTCAAGACTCTGAAATGTGAAGAAGTGCTAAAATCTCGTAGTGCTATTTTTTCACGAATACATAGAGACTGCAAGCTTGTCATGCGCAAAATTTAAAAAAATAATTATCAAAAAGTGTACAGATTTTAGCTTTCTTAAATATATTGTTTGTTTTGAGTTGAATTTAAGGAGATTTATTTCACTTTCTCGCTCCTCTGAAGCTGCGTTTTATGGACCAACGAAATCATCACCATAATCTATGATGAGCCAAAGGCATTTTAAAAAGGTTTTTGTTAATTATAAACGATTTGATTAATTAAAATTGTTATTCTATTTCGTGATTGAGTAGACTTTGCTGCTAAGCGTTTATGAACTTGTTAAGGGGATTATCTCAGACGTCCCATAAAATTGATGGATTTGGCGGGAAATGTTCTAAATCTGTATAAGTACTTCTGCTTCAGAAAGCAGCGCAACTTATTGTGCGCTCTATTTCTTTAAAAATATGCATTATTATTACTTTAAACATTTATTGTCATAGGACTGCCTTAATTATGTAGTAATTCATAATTGAATTTTAAGTAAGAAAGTGATTCATAATTTGACTAATACTGCCGCATACCAATAATAATATTTTAATTTGCAGTCTATTTGTTATTATAAGAAGTACAGTGATGGACTGGCCCAAAATAGAGTTTAGCTCCATTGTAACGTTTCATCAGGCTTTCGAGGTTCGCTTAAAGTCAGTCTTAATTGACAATCTTCATTGTAATTAATAAGAAATAAGGATGAAAAGAATTGCACATTAACAATATAAATAGAATTAGTTATTGTATCTACACAATGTATACTACTATCAAAGTAAATTGAGAAGAATACCAATTAAAACAAAGGAAGAAACATTCTCGTTGGTTGATACTTTTAAGTTTAGTATTTTAACAAATGAGAATTTTTAACTTGAAAGTTCCAACCAATGATAATGGCTTTCGTTAATTTAGTTTAGCCGAAAATTTTTCCAATTTACCTTCGTAGTGGTATAGTTTGCTACTGTTTTGTCTAGACCTGGTAATAAAAATATAGAATGGTTGAGTTGATGATTGATTAATGTTTAATAAATAATATTTTAATCTTTGTTTGAACAAGTGTGCCAAATAAGGCTAATCATCTTACAGCTCTTCAAGAACAAAAAGATCTAAGGTGGTAGGATTTTTCTCCTATACTCTGACCTTGTAAATCCTTTTATTAAATGATTTAATATAAAACTATTGAAAATAGATAAAGTCCATATTTCAACAGTCTACCCACTGTTCTCGTATTCGTAAATTCATCTCGAGATGCGTTTCGTTGTATCACGGTTGATCAGTCGCGCTAGGATCGACAAACAAGAGAATAGAATTTACTAGCCCTTATTCAGGTACTTACGGAACGTAATAATAATTACAATTCGTCGTACCTTACCATTCATCTTCTTTATAAGTTACGATTTTTCCATTGCTGGAAATAGACCTCTTCAAGTTTTTTCCAATTATCTCTTTCCTGTGCAAGTTGAAGCCATCTACTGCCTGTTATCAACCTGATATCATCAGTCCATCTTTTTATTGGTCTTCCGACACTTCGTCTGCACTTCCAAGGTCTCCATTTAAGTAATTTTGTCGTTCATCTACCATCAATTTTGCCACTCTTTCTCCGATACCTGTAATTTTTGTTGCTCGTCTGATATCCTTGCTTTTAATGTGTTCTCGTAAAACACATATCATATGTCTTTCCATGGCCCGTTAAGTACGCTGGAGTCGACAAAGATAGTTTTTTATATACGTACGTACTGGAAATATTCTGCTCTCGTACACTTTTCTTTTTAAGGTCATGGGAATATGTCTGTTTTTTCCCAGTTTTTCAAATGCAGTTCAGCTGAGATCAATTCGCCTTGGTATTTCCGCTGTTTGATTATCCTTATCCAGTCTACTCTTATGTCCCAAGTATATATACTCTTCAACTCTCTCGATCTCTTCGGTGCCGATCGTAATTCTTGTGTTTTGTGGGCTTATAAATTTTATTTTCATCTGATGTCCAACTTTCTGTGAAGTTTGATTAAGTTGTTCTATCTTGATATTGAGTTCTTCTAGATCTTCGCTAACCAGTACTACATCATCTGCGAATCGCAAGTGACGTAAATATATGCCATCGATTTTAATTCCTTCTTCCCACTCAAGACTTTTAAATACATCTTCCAAGGCTAGGGTAAACAATTCTGGTGAAATTATGTCGCCCTGCCTAACACCTTTCTTGATCTTTATGGGTTCGGTTTTTCGATCTAGTTTAACCGTTAATGTCACATTTTCATATATGAATTTTAGGAGTTCGGTATATCTTGAGTCTATTCTGGCATGAGCTAATAACTGCATAATTGCATAACGTTCCAGGCAGTCGAAAGCTTTGTTATAATCGATGAAAGCTAAGTGCAGCTTAATATTATATTCGGTTGCTTCTTCTATTAAAGGCGGAGCGTCTGGATATGATCTGTTGTTCCAAGTTCCTTGTGAAAGCTCTCCTGTTCGACTGGTTGGTAGTCATCGAACTCATTTGTCATATGATTTGTGACAATTTTAGTAAGAAGCTTGTACACATGCGATAACAAGCTGATTGGGCGATAGTTCGCAAGGTTTTCGTGATCGCCTTTCTTGAATAAAAGTGCGACCTCACTGTTTTGTCAATGTACAGGTATTTTTTGTTCTTCAATACATTTGCTGAGTAATATCCGTATCACTTCAAAAAGTTCATTGCCTCCCATTTTTAATATTCCAGATGTTATTTTTATCTTCACCTGGAGATTTCTTATTCTTCATCTGTTTTAAAGCGATTTTCACTTCACTTCGGCTTACCGCAGGAAGTTGTTCCGAGCTAAGAATATGTTTTTGCTGGTGATTTGGATTTGGTATAGTCGACAAATAGACTTTTGTGTAGATTTCCTTTATTTCGTCCGTTATTTCCTTCCTGTCAGTTATTATTTTACCTGTTTTATCTCGTAATTTTATTATTTTAGTTCTATCTTGCGACATCTTGGATTTCGATACTTTCATATTTTTGGTTTCTTGAATGATGTTAATTATTAAGTTTATATTGTATTTTCTAACGTCTTTTCTTGTTTGTTTCTTTATGGCTTTGTTCAATGTTTCATACTCATGTGTACCTCTTTCTTTAGATTTTCTTTATTCTATGAGTTTAATTATTTCTGGAGAGAATTTATTCACTTTCTGTTATTGGTAGAACATTTTCTTAATTGTTACTTCTATAATAGATGTAATTTTTTCTGCAAGTTGGTTTATTTCTATGTTTTTTTTTTTAAACTGTCTACTGGTTGGAGTTTACTTTGTTTGCATTATGAATGATTTTTCTTAAGCACCTCCATGGTTGGGAACTTTGTGTGTTTGTGATCAATTATCTTCTTTTTTTTTCTATTTTTAGTTTTATTTTAAATAAAGCTTTTACTAGCCGGCTGTCGCTACCTGTATAAAACTTGTTGAGAACTGATACATCTTTGCAGTATTTTGTTCGGTTTGTGATAATATAATCGATCTTTTTTCTTGTTTTATCATCCGGACTCTTCCACGTTCACTGCCTTTGGGTTTTTTTTTGTCGCAAAAAGGATTCATGCAAAAGAGTCATTTGCCCTGTATATACTCCATCTTACCATTACGTTCATTTTATTAATTTCTATTCACATCATCTTGAAAAAATTTTATAATATGCACAATATTCATGCAACGTCTGGTGTTCCGCAGGGGTCGAACTTGGTTATTCATTATGTTTATGAATGACGTCCAGCATGTCATTGACTCGGAGTACCAGATATTTGTAGATGATCTGAACTTGTATGTTTCAGTTGAGTCCGGTGACGATTGGGAGCGACTACAGAGCGGGGTTGACCCGGTGCAGAGGTGGTGTGTCGCCAGTGGTCTCTTGTTCAATGCAAAAAAGTGTTTGGTAGTGACGATAAGTTGGAAGGTATCTTCACTAAACTATAAATATAATATTGGTATTGATGAGTTGCAAAGAGTGGAAACTTTCAGGGCCTTAGGCGTTGTTCTTGATTCTAGGCTGAACTTCAGTCATCAGATTAACACATTGGTTTCGGATGCGATGAAGATGGTGGGGTTTGTAATCAGAATTGTAATTTCAGAATATTGCGATTCTTATTACAGTATTTAATGCATTGGTTAGAAGTAGGATTGAGTATGGGTCTGTTGTCTGGGCACAATTCTATAGTAAATATATTGTTGCTCTGTTCATAGGAAATTTATATATAGAAGAATGGATGGAGTATACCCACAGGTTGATATAGACAACGATATCTTGTTGGGAAGATTCAATTTTCCGACCTTGAAGAAACATAGAAATATAGCGAGGGTGATGTTCCTATATAAGCTAGTTAATGGTAGGATTCAGTGTCCATCACTGCTGGAAGAATTGAAATTTATTGTCCCCAGATTTGTAAATCAGGTTGGTAACTTCTTTTACCTTCCTTCGGCACACACAAATGTATTGTATGCATCTCCTGTTTACGGGATATGTTCTGTTTACAATGAAGTGTCGCACGCATGTGATCTCTATATGACTCAAAATGACTTCTTCCATACTTGTTTGAACCTACTTTAATAATTGTAATGGTATGTGACATGATATTTATCATTGTGTTTATTAAACTATAAGGTTAATTTTAGTCTTGAGTTACTGTCTATGATGTATTATTATATATTGATGTTGTGTAATAGCTATATTATCGGCCCTATTAATTACTTTTGTTGGGCTTGTGGTAAATAAATAAATAAATATTTTGGCTTCGATTGTTATTTCTGGTGTTAGTATTAAAATAGCACAATGCGATAATTAAGTACTTCCTTTAAAAGAGTACGACTTCATTTATATATCTGCAAAACGTCTTGGGTGAATCTGCTAATTAAGATTTTCTGTATGAGTGGTTTTTGAGTTTAAATGCGGCAGAACTTCGTATGAGAATGAATTTGCAGCTCCCCTGAGTAAGGGGAGCGGAACCTCAGGCTTGAGTTTAAAGAAATAGCATACTACCTTTATGATGATTATGTGAACTAAAAAGTCATTTAAAAAATTAAAATAGTTTATAGCTCTTCAAGTAGATGGCTTAAAGTATTTAAATAATAAAAGTGTAGCAGTTTAGTAAAATTTCTATGTCAAATATTTCTAGAATTAAATTTATTATTTGAAATTTTTAAGCTATTTGCAATGAAGTCATTTTAAATATTTTAAAACTACTTTTAAATCAGTTAATGTTTCTAGGGCAGGTTGTTGATCCAGGTGTCCTAATAAGGTATTAGCTTCCATCAGCAATCATTTTAATTTTGTTTGTCGCACATTACTTAAGCTAAAAATCTGGCAAAAATATTTAATTTAAATTGGAAATTATTAGTGATTTATTTATTTTTTTAACAACCAACCCTATACTAGATTACTTGGAGGCAAATATATTTACTAATTTTTAGCAACCCCAGATCTGATGTATATTAGATTTTGACGCTTGTTAGCTTGAATTATAAGGTTAATAAAATGACTTATTAATTTTATGAAATTATTATTATTTATTTATAATTATAGATCATTATCCTCATCTGAAGTCTAATCGTTATTGCTATGAAAGGCTTAATTATGGGAATTTTTTTTTCACTTTTATTCCCTTATCGCTGTTGTGTTGAAAGGGGAAAGAGATTTCAATTACCCTTTAGAGAATGGTATTCTGTATGTGTGCTGGACCTAAACATAAAAGTAGTGGGTATGAGATGAATAATAATCTATTTATTATATCGATTTTGTACGGTGTTTAGCAGGTGGTACAGCATTATTTCAGGTCATGTATTATTACGTGACACAATTTCCGTTTTGAACAACATTCAGATATCGTTTCCTGCAGCAACAAGTAAATAGGGTAGAATTTATTGCATGTACTTTGAATTAGTATTGTATCCGAGATAACTTGACTTTCACAATCACTGCCTCAGTTTACATTAGATTAAGACTTCTTGAAAATTTGGTTAACACTTTTAAAACTGGAGTAGCTTCGCTTTTACCAGTAGACATTAGATTTATTGATTTTTTTATTCAAGCCACTACTTTTTTTTAAATTTTGTAGATTGTCCCGGTCTGTAACTTTGTAGTATAGGAAATCAATCTTTTTTGATGTCCCTCTCCATGTATTTTTGGTATGCACACCTCAATTTATTTTTAAAGGTACTGACTTTACTTGATGGGGTAATTACAAATTTGTATCAAAATGTCCATATATTCTATTTTTATGCAATTAAACTGTTGGAACATTGCTCAACGTAATTAAAGAATATAACTCGTCTTCTTCGCACTTTAATCAATTTCGGTTAAGAAACAAATACCTTATTGAAATTTTTAAAATTGAATAATGACATTATTATAAAAAGAAAAGTCAGTAAAATAAAATGGCTTATACACTCCGAAAATGTTTTTTCTGATAGAGATAGCCTTATTCATAGGTCGGTGTAGCAATTTTTTCCCTGACACCTGACTGACAATTATACTAAATTACCATACTTCGAAAAAAAAAAACAAAAATGCATTAATTAATATAACAATTTTCAATTAATAAAACTTGGACAAAAAATTGAGTCAAACCTAAAATATTACATATTAACATATATATACTTTCTACTTCTAAATTCATAATGAATTTGAATACTTGCAAACATTCTTATAACATACATTTTCATCGTAAATCTTTTTTCGCAAAGACTTATCGAAGGCCTAAAGAAACAAAGCAATAATGAAAGGTGACATGTGATACCACAAATTTAAGTTTATGCAGAAAATGGAATGTATTTTTTATTTCGACTAGTAAAACCGACAGTAAAATTAGCAACCCATTTCAATATAAAACCTACAGATCAATTCAAAATCATCCCATATTACGGTACATATAGTTTCTGCAAGTTGATCCAGAATAAATATATGTCTGTTAATAAAAATTAAATGTCTAATTTTTCCTTTAATGCATAACGTATTTCAAGAAACAATTACGTTCACAAATTTTCCAAAGCGTCATTATAAACTTTTTTGAATGTTTGTATGTGTAAGGTATTTGCCCATTAGTAATTATTGCAAATAAAGATAACAAATTATCTTATATTTATCTACTAAATTACAATTTTTAATACACTACGGATGTAAAAAAATTGAATATATATATATATATATATATATATATATATATATATATATATATATATATATATATATACATATTCTAAAACGCAACGTCTGTCTGTCTGCCTGTCCGTTAGTGCGCTTATCACTCGAGAACCACTTTTACGTGTTTTTAGTGTTCCGTACGGAACACTTATAAGATCACTTCGGTGTCTGTCTGTCTGTCCATCTGGCTGTCTGTCTGTCTGTCTGTCACACCCGATTTTCTTCGAAACTATTTGACGCAGAAAGTTGAAATTTGGTATTAATATAGGAATTGAAGGCCTCATCAGAGCCATGTAGTTTTGAAAGTTAAATTTTAACTTAAGGGGTTAGTTTTGGGGGGTGAAATCAGAAGTGAAAAAAAAATTTTTTTAATAGGTCATCGAGTGTGATGTCAAATGAAAGCTTGTGAAAACTCGAGTAATATATATATATATATATATATATATATATATATATATATATATATATATATATATATATATATAATCCTAAGTTATGAAATTAGTTGGGGAACTCGGCAAAAAGGGCATCAACACATATTCATACTATATTCATTTAGCCAATATTTCGGTCCTAGGTTGGGACCTTCATCAGGGCACAAACTGAAAAAGAGATAACGAAGCAATCAATAAAAAGAATTAGGCACGAAGAATTGGTATTGTTGAGTCTAATTTTTAATTATTAATTTTTAATTTGTGATTTTTAATTTCAATATTATAATTATTAATAAAAAACTATTGTAGTTTAAAAGTATTATTGTTCTAAAAAGTCATAAAATATTATTATTATTATTATTTATTATTATGAAGAAATGTCAAAAACAAAATGCAAGTGAATCACATGTAGCAAACAACCTGGTTGTTTAACCTTTTTCCTTTGATTTATTTTGAGCGATCCCTTGCATCTGTCAGGTGGTCGTCCTTTGTCAGTGCCTTGTCGAAATTGTCATTTTTCTTTTAGATGGCAGGTGGTTATTTTAACTTTGATTTTTCAGCATCCAAGGTTTCTAATGGCATCCTTGCTGTAAATGCCATATTTTTATATTAGTATGTTAGTGAATAGTGGCTGTTTTATTTCAGTGTTGGTCTTTGTTATGGCAATTGTTATTTATAGACATTCTTGTTAGATTAATTTGCATGCTACATGTGAGTCACTTGCATTTTGTTTTTGACATTTTTTCATAATAATAATAATAATAATAAACATCACATTTAGTGCAATTAGGACTCAACACAGACATACACAGAAACATTCAGAAGTCAGTGATTTTGAAATGTAACATTGTCAGGTCATTCCTTAATACGGAATGGTAATAGCGTTTGTGCTGACTTGGTTTTGGCCCGTCAGCCAAACATGGAACCACATGATCAAATGTGAGAAAGAAGAACTTATTGTAATAATAATAATAATATTTTATGACTTTTTAGAACAATAATACTTTTAAACTACAATAGTTTTTTATTAATAATTATAAGATTGAAATTAAAAATCACAAATTAAAAATTAATAATTAAAAATTGGACTCAACAATATCAATTCTTCATGCCTAATCCTCTTTATTGGTTGCTTCGTTATCTCTTTTTCAGTTTGTGCCCTGATGAAGGTCCCAACCTAGGACCGCAATATTGGCTAAATGAATATAGTATGATGTTGATGTCCTTTTTGCCGAGTTCCCCAACTAATTTCATAACTTAGGATTTTGTTAGATACGGCAACTTTTGCTTTCTCTCTCTTTATTTATATATATACGAGTATATATATATATATATATATATATATATATATATATATATATATATATATATGTATATATATATATATATATATATATATATATATATATATATATATATATATATATATATAGATATAATGTATTACTTGCGCCTTTGTATTATTTTTAAAAAATCTCGAAAAATCGCTGTCCCCCCACTTTATCTCGAAAAGTACTGATCAAAAAATTTTGAAAAAAATTCTGGAATATTCTCTACGGGGTGTAGATTGAACGAAAATTATCACGAGTGCATTACCTTTAATAATTTATCTGGTATATAAAAAACAAAAATTTGAAGGTCATCAGTTTTCAGTAGAGATCGGAAAAAAACTTTGTTGAAAATTCATTTGGGGTGTGTTTTTGTGAAGTCACTGATCATTTTATACCACCGTAACAAAATTTTTTATTTTAAAAGCAATCAACGTACGGAACACTAATTGTGCAAGTTCAGCTTGCACTTGACCAGTTATTTTTTAATTTATCCATATGTTCTCTGGCCAGGTTTCAGTATATATTTTGTTACGTTAGGTAACATAAGAAATAAGCATTGATGATAATTGGGATCTTACCTGTGGGCGGAGCATAGTATGATTTAAGCCGAAATATGGGTGCAGATTTAAATTTGTAACGTATGAAGCATTGGAGGATGACAGTATTTTTTTAAAAATCTTATTAACCGTTGGCAATATTTGCACATGGGTCAGTACAAATCCTGCCCAAAGCAATTTCACACTCGGTAAAAAACTTTTAAAATCAAATATTTTCCTTAGGTATGGAACAATCGGTGACTAAACTGTCGCGAAAATTCAACAAGGGGGAAATTTTATGTATGAAATCTCTTGTAAAGCCAGTGAAGGTGAAAAATGCAAACATATTCTCGCAACTCTTTTGTATTGTTATCGGTAAGATTCTAACCTATAAATGTCTAATATTTACATTTCAATTTTTGCGCGAAAATTAATTTTTTACAATGATTGTAACGAGTGTTTTAACCTGCACTGATATCAAATGTACCTGAAAAATGAAACGTTCGAACCGGAAAAATTTTAACTGGTTTCAAAACAAATGCCAGTTCACTTCGGAGGTTAATATTTATTAATTATTTATGACTTTGTATGAATACAAAATAATTGAGACAGTATTTTATCAAAATAATATCTGAAAAATGTTATCTAAAAAGGAATTTTTGTTTGACACACGTACACAAATTACAAAAAAAAAACAAATGACTGTTCAAGAATAAATAATTTTGCTTATCTGGAAGAATGTAATCTTCTATTTTAAAATGTTTAGAATAAACTTTAGCATCAATTGGGATTTTTCGATCAAGGGGAACTTTTTTCCATACTTTCAGACCGTCAATTTTTCCACTTGCCCAAATGCATTAGTAATATTTATATAACCCTCATTCGCTTTTCGAAATGCATGAAAAACTACATTTAAATCCTTCTGCAAGCGACTTTCACAATTATAAACACAGCATAAAAGTCTTTTTTTTTTATTTTTCACGAAAAGCAAAAATTTCGGTGTACATTTTTAATATTAATTTACACATACGCTTATGACAGATTTAAAAATGCACCTTAAGTTTAATTCCTGAAAAAGCCGCGGATGTCGTATTGAATAGGTAAGATCCCAGCAGTAAATCAAGTCGTAGTCCACGTGAGCGGAATTGTGGGCACAGCTAGTACGAATATATATATATATATATATATATATATATATATATATATATATATATATATATATATATGTATATATATATATATTATATATATATATATATATATATATATATAAATATATACTTTTCTGTTAGTGAGTGTTTTTGGTTAGATGCATTTTATCTAGTCGGTGATGGAGATTAGTTCAGTTAATACTAAATAAAATTCCAATATTTCTTATCATTTTAATCAACTCCAGCTAAAGACAGTTGCTAACTAGCAAACGTCGGCATAGAATTCCATTTTTCTCAGGAACCCAGTTTCTATATTTTATTTTAAATTATTTTTTCCTTATAATTATATTTTTAAATAATTATATACATATAATAAATAAACGGTCAAGTGCAAGTTGAAGTTGCGCAATTAGTGTTCCGTACGTTGATTCTTTTAAAATAAAAAATTTATTACAGAGGTATGAAATGATCAGTGACTTCACAAAACACAACCCAAATGAGTTTTCAACAAAGTTTGTTTCCAATCTTTACTGAAATCTGATGACCTTGAATTTTTGTTTTTTTTATATACCAGATAAATTATTAAAAGTAATGCACTCGTGATAATTTTCGTTCAATCTACACCCCGTGCGGAATATTCCAGTATTTTTTCAAAATTTTTTGATAAGTTCTTTTGAAGATAAGGCGGGGGGACAGCGATTTTTCGCGATTTTTTAAAAATAATACAAAGAAAAGTGCGCGCAAGTATTACATTATATATATTTTTTACTCGTGTTTTCACAAGCTTTCATTTAACACCACACTCGATGACCTAGTAAAAAAATTTTTTTTCACTTCCGATTTCACCCCCCAAAACTAACCCCTTAAGTCAAAATTTAACTTTCAAAACTGCATGGCTCTGATGAAGCCATCAATTCCTATATTATTACCAAATTTCAACTTTCTATGTCAAATAATTTTGGAAAAAAATCGGGTGTGACAGACAGACAGACATACGGACACCGAAGTCATCTTATAAGTGTTCCGTACGGAACACTAAAAAGGACTATTTCTTGTTTGAAATATAAACGTTTAGGTTTACGGTAAATTGTTTATTTTGTATAAATAATGTTTTTAATTACGACCCTGGCTAATGGTAATATAATATTTAGTTTATTATGATAGTTAAATCATGTTTAGAACTAATTTATATTTTTGGTATCATAAAACTAAATTTACTTACTCAGAATCGAAAAAAACACTTTAACTTACAATTTCTATGTGACTTCCCTGTATGAATAGACAAAATTATCTCTCTATGGTTTCCGTTTATATTCATCATCATTTAAAGTTCATATTTTTCTGTTTATTGTAAATGACAATATAAAAGTTGAATCATGATACTTATGCCAAGCAATAGGAAAATAAACTTTTAGTAAAACCTTATTAATGCTATAGTAAATCGATTTTAACTACTAACACTGATAATTAATAATAATAATGCATTTTACGGCTCGTATTTCTTTGATTTTAAGTTTTAGTGTGTGTCTTGTGTGTTGTTATAATTTTAATTTTAAAGATGTGATACTAATTAGTGAAAATAGTGTTAAAAATACATATTTTTCTTATTCGTTATTGTTACAAAGAGGAGAAACTATGTCATCGTAAGTATTTTTTTAAATATTTTCATAGTAAAGTTGTTAAGTCAAACGTATACGTTATTTCTAAGTTTAAAACTTGTAATGTATATAAACAAAATTTAAATACTCCATTTTACTTCCTTCTCATTCAGCAATATTACTCAAAAACGATAGGTTCCTTTTCTATTTCAGGTGTTATATGTTTACGAAAATTTTAAATCGATATCTTATTTCGTTCGAAAGTTAGTATGCCAACAGTCTGACGGAAGTTGGAGATTATGTATTTCATTATCCTGGGACCCTGAAGTGTGAAGAAATGCAAAACCTCGAAAGTGTTTTTTTTTCACAAACGTAATAGGAATTACAAGAGCAGTCAGTGCCATACGGTAATGTTAGGTTAACAAGAGAGAGATAAATGAGAACTGAAACGTTATGAAAAATAGTAATAGTGTTTTTCAAGCAGATTATTTTCATAAAATGAATATAATTTTGGATTTCTGTTTGATCGAATGATTATAGAAACTAAATGAGTAAAATTAATTTTCTTTCTTGTATTTTCGCTATTTCTTCAGAGGAAGGAGATGAAAGGAGTCGATACATTTTTTATAGTTATTATAATATAATAAAAGTACACAAATGTTTACTCACAATATACAGTTTTAAGTTTTAAATGTCCACATTTCTAAATTTGCTATTCCATATAGCTTTTTAATTTGGATTGGCTTATTGATATTTTTTTCTTTATGGACATAGCACACTGGCGGCAGGGAAATCTTGTCTGTAGTCTACCTCTTTCTTCTATGTTTTCTGGGCCTCCACTTAACCATACGGCGTTTCCATCTGTTATCATTCATCCATTGCTCTTTGGGTTTCTTGGAGTATATCTATTATACTTTTATTTAAAGCTCACGTTTCAGTGCCATATGTGAGTACCGACAGCACATATTGATTGAACATTCTGGCTTTTATTGTATTTGGGATATCCAATTTAAATAACCTTCCGAACACAGACCAATCGGCGAATCAGGCGAATATCCGCAGACAGCAGGAGGTCGTTCAACTTAACAAAGACCTGGAAGAAATTCTATCTTGGGGTGACAGTAACCAAGTGGAATT
Source organism: Pachyrhynchus sulphureomaculatus (assembly GCA_019049505.1). Lineage (NCBI taxonomy): Eukaryota > Metazoa > Arthropoda > Insecta > Coleoptera > Curculionidae > Pachyrhynchus > Pachyrhynchus sulphureomaculatus. The sequence goes on from CM032446.1 coordinate 137,812,975, forward strand.
TAACGCTACAAAAGCCCAGGCGGCGTTTTTTTCTAAAAAGGTTAACGTTGCTGAACCCGACATAGTCATGTCAGGGCACTCCATTCCTAGCATCGTCACTCAATTTGCTGGGCGTTGATTTGGGAGCAAATATGCCCTGGCATGAACATGTCGCAGGCATAGCAAGGAGGGCTTCTCAAAAGTTGGGAATATTATTTCGAACCAGAAAGCTTTACACTCCACAACAACTGTTAATTCTTTACAAAGCTCATATTCGATCCACTATGGAATACTGCTCCCATGTATGGGGCTCCGCTCCCAAACACACACTGCATTTGTTGCATTCTGTTCAGAGAAGAGCTGTTCGTCTGATTGGAGACCCGGAACTGACGGCGGCGGCCTTGATTCGCTGGAACATCGAAGAACGGTTGGCGACTTGAGTCTGTCCTACAAGTATTTTCATGGAAAGTGTTCGAAGGATGTAGCCCGCTTAATTCCTCCCAGAGCGGTGCATGTTAGAAATACATGTCGCGCTAATACGTCACATCCGTATGAGGTTCAGCTTGTTACTCCGCGTACAACGCTTTTCAAGCAGTCTTTTATATGGGGAACATTATCTCTTTGGGCTAATTTGCCCACTTGCCGCTCCTGGAGCGCATTAGGGACTTTCCTGTAGCCCGTGTGCAAGACCCATACAAAAAAAAAACAAGCTAACGAAACTCTTCTATCCACGTCAGCTTTTAAATTATTTTCTGATATTTCGATTTTTTGTCCACATTATATGAATGTTTGTACCTTTCCTCTCTTTCTGTTAATAGTTCTTTGCTGTTATCTTCAGTGTCGTTGTTCAAATATTTAGCTTTGGTGAAGTTTATTTTTAGACCTGGTTCTCGAGACTTGCTATTTAATTCCATCAGCATTTCTTGTAATTCCTGTTTTGTACTGGCGATCGCAGTGACATCATGTAAACCTTAAGTGATTCAATCGTTCACTGTCCATTAGTATTCTTTTGTTTTCCCACAAAAACAGTCGTTTTTGGCTGGAAAAAGCGGGTCCAGTTTCGTCCTCCGGTATTGGTGGAGTCTGCCTTTTGCAGGTTCCCTCATATTATTTTTATCAAGAATAAACTAAATTTATTGATTTTATATGGTTGGACAGTCCATTTTTGGATCGAATCGATATTTTTTGGGGTCTAAAGCTGGGTCCGACCTCGTTTACCCTTTGGGGGCGCTCGACTTTTTTAGTGTCAATAAATGTTATGGTACTTAAATCAAGTGTTTAAACGACAGTCAATTTTTGGATGTAGCATTTTGGGCCTTATCAGGACATTCAGGGCAGGGGGGCGCAAAATCAACGTTAAAGGCTTTTATTTGACTCGCCCGATAAAGTGAATAACTGGGCAGACGATTAGTCGAGAGGTCAAAATTTCGGGCCGCCCTCTTGGTCTATATTGGTTTTTTCTTCAAGTATTATTTGTGATGGGGCATTTTTATATATGAACAGTTTACATATACGTTTTTATATATTGAATACATATATAAAAATAACCGGTTAAGTGCAAGTTGAACTTGCACAATTAGTGTTCCGTACGTTGATTGCTCTTAAAATAAAAAATGTTGTTACGGTGGTATAAAATGATCAGTGACTTCACAAAACACACCCCAAATGAGTTTTCAACAAAGTTTCCAATCTTTACTAGAAACTGATGACCTTGAATTTTTTTTTATATACCCGATAAATTATTAAAGGTAATGCATTCGTGATAATTTTTATTCAATCTACACCTCGTGGAGAACATTCCAGAATTTTTTCAAAATTTTGTGAACAGTACTTTTCGATTTTTCGCGATTTTTTAAAAATAATACGAAGAAAAGAGTGCGCAAGGATTAAATTATATATATTTTTTTACTCGTGGTTTCACAAGCTTTCATTTGCCACCACACTCGATGTATAAAATTTTTTTTTTCACATCCGGTTTCACCCCCTAAACCTAACCCTTTAAGTTAAAATTTAACTTTTAAAACTACACGGCTCCGATGAGGCCATCAATTCCTATATTATTACCAAATTTCAACTTTCTATGACAAATAGTTTCGGAGAAAATCGGGTGTGACAGACAGACAGACGAGACGGATAGACAGACAGACAGACACCGAAGTCATCTTATAAGTGTTCCGTACGGAACACTAAAAATACATAAAAGTATACTTCGATTAATATTTTGATAAGAAATTTTTCTTGCTAAAGGAGAATACTGCATATAGTTTCTATACTAATATGAGAATTTTTGTCTGGTTTTGTTGCGATCATAGACAAATTTTAACCATTATATTACAAAGTAAACAGATAAGAATTGGCGGACGGGGTTGCTTCGTTATACATTCTTTTAGCGTTCTTGGAACAAGGAATCTAAAAATTGTATTGTTATTCCATTATTTCTAATTTTTTTATTGTATTAGCCACTAGTTGCTGGCAATCCATTATGATAAAAATATAGAAACACTTTAGTTTTAATTTCCAATTTATTTATTTTAACAACTTAACAATTGTTTCAAACACACAGTGTCTTCTTCAGAAGTGTATTAAAAGTAACATTATTTCTAATTTCAATAGAAGCTGTTTCTTTGCTGTAGAGGGTGAGTTAACGATAGAGTAAGGTTCATTATCTCATTTGTTTCGGGAATGACGAAAAAATGTTAAATATATTAGTTTTAGGGAATGTTAAGGTGCACAGTTTAAAATTATTTTTGAGTATACAGGGTACTTCAAAAAGTGTGGCCGATATAACATATGTTTTTTTAAATGGAACATCCTATTTTCTAATTTATTTTTAAATTCCGTGTAAAATTTTATAACTTTTTTATTAATAATATTATATAACTAAACCTAGTAGTTTTTCTAATATTTCATTTTTTTTAAAAAAAATACCTGTTTTCAGTTATGTAAAAAATTGCCAGTAGCGCCATTGTTTCTGAAGGTAGAATACTCATAATTGGTACGAGCGTTCTATAGAGATGAAAAAAAAGATATATGTAAAGAAATTTGAGTTAGATGCTACAGGGTGTTCAAAATAAATTTATGCATATCGACTATTTTAAATTGATAATCTCAGATATTTTAAATGGCACACCCTGTATATTATTATTTTTTTTGATAGATTTTACAAAACCCTCCAACTTTTATTAAGTATATCATATACCTATTTCTAATAGTTTTCGATTTATTTTGAATTTTTCAATTGTTACCCTTGTTTTTAATACACTTACGCTATTGTGAAAACATAAACAAATAGTTAATAATAATTTTAATATAGTTTAAATTATCTAATGATTAATTATTATGACGTAATAAATGTTCAAAAATATGCCCGTCTACTTGTTGTACACGTTTAGTGGTTTTACTATATTTTCCTTCACTTTCCTTAGCATAAAGGGCGTTATTGTCCTGCACGCATTCCGTATCCTATTTTACATATCTACTGGTGTCGTAGCAGGATTCACATAAACACAATCTTCAATGTAGCCCCATAAAAAGAAGTCTAAAAGTGTTAAGTCACATGATCGAGGGGGTCACTGAATGAATCCATCTTCCCCCGAACCTGCCGGTGGTAATGCGCAGGAGCTCCGTCTTGTTAAATCCACATTTGTTACCTAATCAATTTCTTCAAGAAGCTGGGGTAATTCGTTTCGCAAAAAATTTAGATATCTAGGCCCGTTAAGCGGGTCGGTGAAAAAATATGGACCGATAATTAGAGAAATTTAATATTCCACACCATACAAGCGACCAATGGTTTTGGTTTTGAACTTCCCGGACCCAAAATGGATTAACTGTTGAATAATAATGCATGTTGTGGCTGTTAACTGCTCTATTACTGCGAAAAGTAGCTTCATCAGAAAAATTATTTTGGATAAAAAATTTAGATCTGCCTCTATTGCTCCATTCGTGGAGGTACAAAAGTTTACTCGTTGTTCAAATCGCGGTCTTGAAGTTCTTGGTGTAGTTCCATATGAAAGGAATGATACTTGTATTTTCTCGTGGTGCGATTAGCCGTAGATTGGGGTGTGTCAGATAAGTCAGCTAGTTGACGGCTGCTGACCTGGGGATTATCTTCAACATGAAGTAAAATCTCCATTTCTTTTTCCTCACTGGTAGCATTCTGGTTTACTACTTTCCGTTTCGTATGCTCAATGCTACCACTACCATCAAACCGTTCCATTAAGCACTGAAAAGATTTTCTAGATGGTATACGTCTATTAGGGTACTTCGCTCCGTAAAGCCTTACTGCCAAAGACATTTTTTCCCGCCTCGCCCAGTATATAAACCATATCAGTTAATTCATTTTTAGGAAAATCCAAACCTATTACCTTTATACGTTACTTTCTACAACAAATTAAACTATTTTCACTTGCTCAATAGACATGTCAAAATTTGACAATGCCTACATTTTTGTTTTGTCTTGGCAACTATGATGTTATAGCGTAAGTGTATTAGAAACAAGGGTAAATATTGAAAAATTCAAAATAAATCGAAAACTATTAGAAATAGGTATATGACATATTTAATAAAAGTTGGAGGGTTTTATCAAATCTATCAGAAAAAATAATAATATGCAGGGTGTGCCATTTAAAAAATTTGAAGTTTTTCAATTTAAAATAGTCGAATTGCATAAATTTATTTTGAACACCCTGTAGCAACTAACTCAAATTTCTTTACATATATCTTTTTTTTCATCTCTATAGAACGCTCGTACCAATTATGAGTATTCCACCTTCAGAAACAATGGCGCTACAGGAAATTTTTTACAAAACTGAAAACTAGTATTTTTTTTTAATAAATTGAAATATTAGAAAAACGACTAGGTTTAGGTATATAACATTATTAATAAAAAAGTTTTAAAATTTTAAGCAGAATTTAAAAATAAATTAGAAAATAGAATGTTCCATTTAAAAAAACATATGCTATATCTGCCACACTTTTTTGAAGTACCCTGTATAGTCAAAAATAATTTTAGCTATGCACCTTAACATTCCCTAAAACTATTGTATTTAACGTTTTTTCGTCATTCCCGAAACAAATGAGATAATGAACTTTACTCTGTCGTTGACCCACCCTGTACATGCATTTTACTTTCCTTGCTAAAGTATTTTATTAGCGAAAAAATCTCTGCTTGGGACCCTTATATTTTCTTACGGTCAGAGCCCTTAAATTACGAAAAATGGGGTTTTCCGTTTCTGTAACTTATGTCTCTCTGATAGTCTGTTGGCACAATTCTCGTATGAAATTTATTTCGATATCTTATATCTATTTTAAATATGGTAAGCACTTAATACTTGGTGTAGTAATAGAACCTATAGTTATCTATATCGTTTCTACAAAAGGGGATAAAGAAGTTAAGGATCAATAAATTTTGTGTAATTTCAGTAGTATTATGAGAAACTATAAACGTAAAATTACTTAGTTAAATATGTAAGGGTAGGAGAAGGAGTACCTTAAGTCTTTTTTTGTTGCCTTGGACTCAAGGAATCTAAAAGTTGTGTTATCTCTAATAGTAACAGAAATGTGGTATATATGATTATTGGATAACATCAAAAATTATATTGTCTTAACAATTTGTATTTGTAAGAGTTTACCTTTTTACTACTATCTTCTTATAAAGCCGCTATAATTTAAAATGAGTTGTAAACCTTGAAAATCTATTTTAGAACTGCGTGTTTGCGGAAGAAGTACTATTACCTTACATATTTTTTTGATTATCATTTGCTGTGCAAAATATAATGAACACTTATTAAGTAGTTAGTTTTCCAAAAATAATACTTTAACAATTCTAATTTCTTCATGTCGATCAAGACTGAAACCAGATTACAAGACGATTTAGAGGCGTTGAAAAATTAATTATTTTAGGTGCCTCCCAAATAAATAGCCAATTTATTCAAATAATATGAATAGTTTCTAAAGGAATTTAATAAAATTTTGTGCATATGCCGAAAAAATTTGATATGTTAAATTTTAAAATAACACAGCACAACGCGATTTTTGGCTCCTTGGTTGTATAGGGTGATTTCCATAGTATTTTTTCGAATCCATGTATGAAATTTCTTCATCATGGCTAGTTCTAGAGATTTTTGCGATTAAAATAGTTTGCTTTGTGGAGTTACATTATACATAAATTGGGAATAAATAATTGTAGAAGTAGGTACTATTAAATTTATTCATTGTTTTTAGTGTTCAGTACGGAATACTTCGGTGTCTGTCCGTCTGTCGCACTCGATTTTCTCCGAAACTATTTGACATAGAAAGTTGAAATTTGGCACCAATATAGGAATTGATGGCCTCATCAGAGTTCTGAGGGGTGAAATCGGAAGTGAAAAAAAAAATTACCAGGTCATCGAGTGGAGTGTCAAATGAAAGCTTGTAAAAACACGAATTCAAAAATATATATCTCGAAAATTTTGAAAAAATTCTGGAATATTCTCCAGAGGGTGTAGATTAAACGAAATTATCACTTTTAATAATTTATCGGGTATATAAAAATAATTTATCTGGTATATAAAAAAACAAAAATTTCAAGGTCATTAGTTTTCAGTAAAGATCGGAAAAAAACTTTGTTCAAAACTCATTCAAAATTTTTATTTTAAAAGCAATCAACATACGGAACATTAATTACGCAAGTCCGACTTGCACTTGGCCGGTTATTTTTTATTATTGAGTGTTCTGTCTCTAATTTGTATATAAAGTCAAATAGCTTACCCTATTTTAAGTCTGGAATATGTCCTCATAATTTTATTTTTTTGTAATCTCAATTACGAAAATTTCCGAATCAGACCTAATAGAGCAATTTTGTAAACGGTTTGTTTTCAGCAGAAATGCTAGCAGAATCAGCCTACGTGTCTATGGATCCAAACAAAAAGTAAAAAAAAAATATTATACTGTGTACAGGTATATATAGTAACAAAATGTACCTTACAAAATTATTTTAATTATTTTGAATTTAACTAAAGAATTAAGATAATTCTAAAAATTTAATAAAAAACAACACTGTAATTATACTTAACCTTTTTAGTGTAACGATTTATCGGCCCATTATATTTTTATTTTTCTAGAAGTAATTTCAGAACCGCCGCTATAATGTGTGCAAAATATGTTTATGTAAACATTTTAGAAAATAAAAAACCGCTCCAGTGCAAATAGTGTTGTGTACCGTGATTGCTGAAGTATTTTATGAAATTCAGTCACATATTCATCTTCAATATAAGAATAACCAAGAATATATAAAAAGCGAGACATCTTTGTAGTAAAAGTATATGAGTATAATACTGATTGCGCCGAATACGTATTGATATTTCGGTGCTCTTAGTCCCGATTAAATTCACAACTTTCCAAGAAATAAATCTCCACCATATTGCCAAGTCGAATAGTTTTTTTTATGCCAGATAAATTATTAAACGTAATCCACTAGCGATAATTTTCGCTCATTTTTTGTACTCTTAGAGATAGGGTGGAGCTACAGCCCTGATTGGGCCATCAATTCCTATATTTGTGCCAAATTTTAATTTCCTGTGTCAAATAGTTTCGGGGAAAATCGGGCGTGACAGACGGACAGACAGACACAGAAGTGATCCCATAAGTATTCCGTACGGAACATTAAAAATACCTGTAAGATTAAAAAAAATTTTTATTAGAAGAATGCTTGTATTTTATTATTACATATATGAATATGGCTTTGCTTTGCAATATTTAACCCGTCTAAATGTTGTTTATGATTAATAATTTCTAATCTTACCTAAATATTGGCTTAAATACAACTTTTTTTACATTTTATCTAACTTTTGATTTTCTAGGCATGAGGTAGGGCGATAAAAATTTGTCTGCATATAGGCGACACGTTATTATTTTATTAAAATATTATAAATAATTTATAACACAAGTAAAGTCAACCTAAACGTCATATTGAAACATTTAGGCCACTGGTTTAAGACAGAAGTACAATTTAATTATACGGTTAACAAAATGTATAAAATAATTGAGTCAAATCATAAATTTATTAAATTGAAGTCCGTTTATAACGAACTCCAAAAAATCATTAAAAATGGTTCGCTATATCCGAAGTTCGTTACAAACAGTAAACAAAATCTAATATCATTTTTCACTACGTTTTTATTTAGCTTAGACGCTAATGCTTAGAAAAATGAATAATAATAATTATTGAATTAAAAGAAAACCTTCAAAGGAAAATAATAAGTAGTTTATATAGTAAAATCCGTAATTTTAGTTTGTACAATTTTACTTGAAAAAGAAATGGTGCTTATATAATTGTCAAGGTCGCAAAAACTACTCCATATGTGTTCAGGAACTTCACGAGATTCCAAAACATTACAAGTTTCAGTCATTTTCTTAGTCATTTCTGAAATGGATGGAACATAAATATTATCTCCTTCTCCAAGCTCGTCTTCGTCGTCATTATCGCTTAGAATCTTTCCGGAAGTCACTGACGTCACAATTTCATTAATTCATTATCAGCACAAACATATTCTTCATAATTAAAATGATCAAACACCTTTTTAATCTCGATCAGTAGGATCTTCTCGACTTTTGTTTTATCGGTCTAGTACACGTGCTACAGGGAAGTCCTTAAAGCGCTTCAGGTGCGGCATGTGTGCGGAAAAAGCGATTCACGTTGTTCTTGAATCGCTGTAAATTGTACTCGGTGGGAAACAAAGTCCGGGGAAAATTATTCCAAAGGGATGATGTTCTTCATATAAAAGACTGCTTGAAAAGCGTTGTACGCGGAGTAACAAGCTGAACCTCATACGGATGTGAAGTATTAGCGCGACGTGTATTTCTAAAATGCACCGCTCTGGAAGGAATTAAGCGGGATACATCCTGCGAACACTTTTCATGAAAATACTTATAAAACAGATTCAAGTCGCCAACCGTTCTTCGATGTTCCAGCAAATCAAGGCCGCCCGTTAGTTCGGGTCTCCAATCAGACGAACAGTTCTTCTCTGAACAGGTGTTTTTAATCCACTGAGTCAACGGTAACTCATCATCTGAGTCATATCTACATTCCTTCCTTAAAAATCCGACATACTTAAAACAGTTTGCAATGGTTTCTCTACTGCTTCTTTGCCAAGCCATATGGATAAAGTTTATAGCGTCCAAGAGAGTTATAGAAAAAATGTTACCTTTATTGATCGTCTCTAACATTTTCATAAGTAAAGCTTTTCTATAATGACATTTTAAAGATTGTATTACACCTTGATCCATAGGCTGGAGCTTTGCACTTGTGTTTGGAGGCATAAAAACCAATTTTATTTGCTGTAGATAAACTTGAGGGTGTCCTGGACAGTTGTCAATCAAAAGTAATATTTTTCTGTTCGTGAATTTTAATTCTTTGTCCCATTCGAACAGTTCGTTTTTAAAAATTTCTGATGTCATCCAGGCTTTACTGTTTGATTTGTACTTTACTGGTAAATATTTGTTTTTAAAATAACTGGGATTGGCGGACTTTCCTATCACCAATTTTCTTTTCTCTGTTCCAGACATATTTGCAGTTACCAACACAGTAATCCTTACTTTTGATATTTTTCCACCAGCACAATTCTCTCCGACAAACTTTAATGTCTTACCAGGCATCTTGTAGAACGAAACCGTTTTATCCGCATTAAAAATGTTCACATATTCATAACTTTCTCGAATTTCCGGCCATACATTGGCTAACTACTGATCAACAACAGTCATATTCACTCCTGCAGTTTCTCCTGCTATCTTACCCCCACTAATATTATGGCGCTTTTTAAATCGTTCAATCCAACTTCTAGAATAGTTAAACTCGGTGTTCTCTATTTTCCTTCCCAATTCACTAGCTTTCTCTTGTAAAGTATAGTCCATAATTGGAACATGTTCCTGTCGTTTTTGACTAAACCATTTAAGGAGTTCTTTATCGACTTGATAATGTGTAGATTTTCTTACTTTTTTACAACTAAAATTTCTTTTATCATAGATTGATAAGATTTCTTGCCTCTTCTTCCATATGGTAGAAATCGTAGATTTAGTTAAATTCAGCTGTTTGCAAACATCACTTTGTTGAACTCCATTTTCTATTTTTCTTATAATATCGTGATTGTCTTTTAAAGTAAACGGTTTACGTTTTTGTGTACTCATTTTAAAATAAAAACTTAAACATTTACATTGCTACTTTGATTAAATATGCTTTAGAATCGCATAACACAACAAGTGAACTGAAAATAATACTGCTCGAACTAGCGACGCGGCGGAAACAAGTAGAATAGGGGTTCTCAGTGAGTTTCGGTGAATTCCCTAGATCAAGTCGCGCGACATCGAGCACAGGGAGTGGCAAGTTCGTTATAAACGGACACAAAACATCCAAATTTGGTTCGCTTTATCCGGAACTTCGTTATAACCGGGTTCGTTATAACCGATAAAAATTTGCCTTGGTCTTACATGTTGCATACGGATCCTGATATGAGACAGACCTATTCCTAAAAGTTAGCTAACTGCTATAAATGTATGTACGGTGAAGGTACTTCGGTAAAGTTACCAAACTTTAAGAATTACTGCATTTTTTCTATAAAATTTCATATCGTTTATTATAGTTGGGTTAATAAAATAAATTTTTAATAAATATGAAAGACTAATGCTATGCTGATACTTTTACATAAAACGATTACAACTTGTTTCTGGACAAACTACTGTGTTAATTCTTAGTTAAATTTAATTTATGGAGTGTATTATTTTACTGTCGCCTTGTATTTCTTTCGCTCTCATCTCGGTCTCGAGGGATAATGTAAAGCAAAACTAGATGGCCCTCATGCAGGATGAGAAATATATATTCTACAATTGTTATAAATTTACTTTGTCAACAAAAGATGAGAAATAAATCCCTAATTTACTGGTTTTTGAAATTTTCTTTAATTAAAGATTAATGTATCATTTAATAGTAATATTGTATAAATTAATAAAATAAATATTTTTTGCAGCCTCATTGTAGGAGCTCCTAAGAATAACAATGATCCTAAGTTGGGTGGTGATGTCTATAAATGTGATATAGATGTAAGTGGAGGAACTTCTTGTGTTCAATATCCGGCAGGTATAATCATTTTATTCATTTATCTACATCAAATTTATTATATGTAATCTAAATTGTAGTATAATTTATAATAAAAATGAAATAAATTTCTTTTTCTATGAATCATTATTTCAATTAAATTAAAATTTATTTGAGTACGATGGTGACAAAATTTCTTGGGCATTGGTATAAATCTACATAGAAAATAATTAATTACGGATGAAGTTTGAAAAGTGATATTTTGCAGGACGGGTCAGTAGGTGTTGGGGTTCCCAGGCGGTGTCTTGAAAACTTATTTTACAATGATACTAATATTCATCATCATGGAAATAATTTTTTTTTTGAGCATTAGTATAATAAATGAGTGGTAATTTGTTTGCATTCCGGATACAAAATTTTGTCAAACTCACGTGAATCGTACAGATTTTTTTTACCACAGTTTAACATTTTGATCGAATTCCATAGACATGATATGATTTATTTTAAAATATATAGCATTCTTCTGGAATAGTATATTCGAAAATAATTTCATATACAGAGTGTTCGAAAATTATTTTAAGGTGTAACTATTCTTGACATTACTCAGTATATATCACCACTACACCAAGCACTTAATTTTTGCACTCGACGCGCTTTTCGCTAACCAAGTTAGCTTCATTAGGAGCGATGATGAAGCTAACATGGTGAGCGAAGCGCTCGTCAAGCGCAAAAATAAAGTGTTTGGTGTAATGGTGATATATACTGAGTAGTATCATTGTGCCAAAGATTCCACATTCCCAACATACAACTATACTTGAGGTAGTATTTATATTACAGGAAATAATCATCATTATTATTGAATTGTTGTGGCTATTACTTGATGGAAATTCATAACGAATGTAATGAAAGACTGATTTTGTCAAATTTCCACTTTATTTAGTTTCACTGAAACTGTATGACGAGTTTCGCTACACTATAGCTTCTTATGATACAAAAATTTTTGTATAAATAATAATTTGACAAAATCAGTCTTTCATTACATTCATTATTATTATTTGAATAGAACCTCCATACTCATAACATTTTTATTCTTGTGTGGATAAAAACTAAAATTATCAAAAAGATAAGTATTTTGTTATAAATTAATCATGTCCATTATTTATCATGTCAACACCAACCTCGGAAACATATCTTCATGTATCAATAAATCGTGTGCCAAAAAGTAAATTCCTACATGGTTTGAAATTATTATTAGGTGATTCTTTTTTCATCGTTTATATTCCTTTACAGCAACATTTTATTATTTAATAACACAAATTTTCTATACAATTTTAAAAACGCCAAAATTATTATTATTATTATTATTTTAAATTTGTCCAAGAACACAAATCTTAGGAATAGTCCAAGATATTAATCTTTTCAAAAAAATTCAAGTTCATAGTTTAAAATTGTACCAAAATAATTACAAATTTAACATACTTCTTACTTTTATCAAACATCAGTTCAGTATTTTACTGCAGTTACTTAAAATAAATCTCAAATATTAATCTTAGTTGACGGAATGTTTAAACTTAAGATATGGCGAATTAATTACACTGGTCAACACAAGTCTTGTTTCCTTTATTTTTTTTTTTCTGTTATTGGGTATTTCTATGGCCCTGACTATGAAAAAAATACTGGGAGATTGCTAACAACTTTACCTTTTGAAATAGACAGTTTTATTATTTTGCCAAAAAAATACAAAAAAATAATACATTATGTTAACCAAATTTCTATTGCTAGTGTTCAAATGATCTTTTATAAGATTTCCTTGAATGAACGACTTTAGGTAGATCTCGTTGCAAACTCCAGCAGTAGTCTGCCATCATATGTGAGTCCCACCGCCCTGATAACGCTCTTCCAGTGTCCGAAGATCCTGATGAAATCTTTCACCCTGCTCCTCACTAAAATCACCCAGATTTTGTGGAAATCGGTCTAAATGCGAGTGCAGGAAGTGGATTTTTATGCTCATGTTGCACCCTAGCTCTTGCAAGTTCGATAGCATGCACTCAACAAGCTCGACATGGTCGTCAGATTTCTTTTTGCCTAGGAAGCTACTCATAACCAAAACAAATGAATTCCAAGCTTTGGATTCGACTTCAGTCATCGATTTGACAAAATTAGGAACTTTCACGAGTTGCCTAATCTGTGGCCCATCAAAAATACCAGCTTTCAATTTTTCTGAACTTAATCCTGGAAACTTGCGTGAAAGAAAATTAAAACATTCGCCACTTTTGTCAAGCGCCTTCACAAACTGTTTCATTATGCCGAGTTTAATATGAATTGGTGGAAGTATGATGCGGTCTCGGCTAACTAAAGGAACGTTTATAACATTTTTTGTACCAACTTTTAGCTCTTCCCGCACTGGCCAAACTTTTTGTGACCAATGGTGTTGTTTGTCACGACTATCCCAGAGACACATGAAATAAGGGAACTTTGTGTACCCCGCTTGTTGACCTAAAAGAAAGTTAACCATTTTCAGATCAACACAAATGAACCATTTGTGGTCTTGATACTTAATTTTTTCCATAACCTTAGAAACATTTACGTATTCTTCTTTTAAAGTCGTCGAATGTGCAATAGGTATAGATCCGTACTTGTTACCGTTATGAAGCAAAACACACTTTAAACTTCTTTTGCTGCTGTCTATGAAAAGACGCCAATCACTAGACTGGTACTGTTTTTAATCCCATCTGCTGCAAAATACTACCAACATCGTTACAAAAAACTAAATCCTTCTCTTGAGAAAAATACGGTAACAGATTTTTTTCTCGGTACGATAAAATGTAATGTTGGTTTCCGGAGTAAGCAAATTTTTTTCTTTTAAACGAGATGCTAAAATTTCAGAAGCTTCTTTTGGTAAGTTCAGATCTCTTACTAAGTCATTTAGTTCTTTCTGATTAAATTGTTGAGGTTCTGAAAGGCTACATTTGTAGTCTGAATCAGAGTGTTCACTTGATGTATTTCGTTCGGGTTCACAGAGATTTGGATCATCAGAAGATTTAGATGTGCTGGGTTGTACCTCTTATGATTTTAATTGAGGTCGTTGAGCAGAAGATAAGTTAGGATATGACCACTTACTTCGATTTCCAGGGTTAATTCCGTTTATTTTCACAACGCAGAAGTAGCAATCGTCATGATGGTTTCGAGGTTTTCTCGCCAAATCATGGGTGTTACGAACATTATTGCATCTCTTTTTCCACTGGACCATAACCGTAGACATACCACACATTTCTGGCATACAATATGAGGAACCCATGGCTTGTCCTGATTACACAATTTTATTTTAAAGTATTGATGATACGCAGTTTTTCACAAAGTCCGATATAGGTTTTCGATATTTTGCAAATATATATTCACCACAAATATAGCAAAACCAATCGGGATTAAGCACACAACATCTTCTTGACGAAGCCATATCTAAAACAACAAAATATATTTTAGTGTCCAATAAAAAACGAAAATCTAAGTAAAAATAGTAAATGAGGGTAGTTAGCTATAACTCAAAAACAAAAGCTGTTAGAGAAAAATTGTTGCCATATTTAAAAAATACGCGTCAATTTGAGACAGAAACAAAAAAAAAATCACAGGAAACAAGCAATTTTCTTTTTTTTGTTGACCAGTGTTATCAAAAATACGAACACTTATTTTATGGTGTCAGCAATTTGACTTTTGATTCCTGGTTACTTATTTTTTTACACTACTATATTTTTCCGTTTTACTTATCTCTTTTAAAATTTTGTCACAAATTTAGAGAACTGCGGTTGTTATAATGTCGCAGGTCTCATAATTATTTTGTTGAATGGCAGAAATCGGTATAATCCTCCTTCAGTTGTAATAGTGTCCGGTCAGAATGAGTTTCGTGATATTTACATTTCAAGGATTAATTTTTCTGCTCTGCTTACTTTTCCGTAAGGATCATTTTCGTAATTACAAGCTGCGACTTTTATTGAGGTCAGCTACTCAAATAGATTTTCGTTTGAAGTTAATGCTTCAAAGTGAAATTTATGTTGAATATAAGAATCATTGTCGTGAGTACGACTACATTTTTAGTACTCTGTACGAAACACTTATAAGATCATTTCGGTGTCTGTCCGTCTGTCTGTCACACCCGATTTTCTCCGAAACTGCCTGGCCTCATCAGAGCCGTGTAGTTTTTGAAAGTTAAATTTTCACTTACGGGACTAGTTTTGGGCGGTGAAATCAGAAGTGAAAAAAATTTTTACCATGTAATCGAGTAGGGTGTCAAATGAAAGCTTGTAAAAACAAAAATATATATAATGTAATACTTGAGCCCACTTTTCTTTGTATTATTTTTTAAAAATCGTGAAAAATCGTTGTCTCCTCCTTATCTCAAAAAGTACTGATCAGAAATTTTTGAAAAAATTCTAGAATATTCTCCACAGGGTTTAAATTGAACGAAAATTATCACGAGTTAATTACCTTTAATAATTTATCTGGTATATAAAAAATAAAATTTCAAGGTCATCAGTTTTCAGTGCAGATCGGAAAAAACTTTGTTGAAAACTCATTGTGAGATGTGTCATTGATCCTCCGTAACACAAATTTTTACTTTAAAAGCAATCAACGTACGGAACACTAATTCTGCAAGTCCAACTTGCACTTGACCGGTTTTTATTTAGGACGCTGAAGAAACGTCAAAGGAACAGAGAAGGCAACAGATTGATTTCTCTGTTTCAAAAGGAGGAACTTCATTTTCTTCCAACTATAAGTTACAAGCATTTCTTATTCGAGCTACTTCTGTTAGTAAACATGGAAAACCAAAAGTGGTGTATTGTGTGAAATAATATCAGGTATTTTTTTTTTTTAATTTTTATTTGTGCTTTTGGTCTGGAATAGTTTTTTTTTTGATAGGAAATTTTCCAATTAGAAATGTTAGAAATATTTTTAACATTGAAACAATCTTTAAATCTTTTTAGTTTTTGATGGTACAAAAAAGTTCAAAACCTCTTTTTTCAATAGAGTAATTATTTTTGATCCATTCCGTTGATTTATTTACATTCTAGAAATTAATAAGAAACCATGTGGATCTTTGGTCGAATTTTCAAAATATCAAAATTAAAGTGATTTTTATATTCTTTATTTGCCAATATTCTGTTTTTAATAATTATTTTAAATTTGTTTCATTTACAAAAATTTGAAATATTTTATTTACTTATTTTTTTTTTTAAAAATTCTTGAAATAAAGTTATTAATTTTTAAAATTATTACTGCGATTTATTTAGTTTAACATGAAGTTTGAAAAAAAATTATTTCCTTCCTGATGGAAATTATATTTTAATTATTTTCATTATTTATGTATTAAATAACTTTTCCCTTTGTACTCGTAGCAAATAAATCTCGATTTGTGTGTAAAGTGTGGTAGGCAGTAGAATCAGTGCATGGTATCATAAAAAAATTCAAAGAGGTAAAATTATTATTTACTGTCAGTTACTAATTGTCAAAGGTTTTGGGTCATCTAGATGAAATTATAAATGACAATTATTTAACTATTTAAAAACGGCAACTTATATATTTAAATTAAAAATAAAATAAAAAAACAATCAAATCTTATGTGTTACTATATAAAATTAATTTAAATTACATTGACAATATCAAACTATACAGTAGTGACTGTGCCAATGGACTATGTACAATTGCTTTTTTGTTTAAAAAAAAAATATTTAATTAAAATTATTGTTAATAAAGAATTTGTTACACAACGGAGGAAAATAACAAGAATTTACAAGGAATAAATCTTTATTTGATAAGAAAAATGTTTGCATTGCAACTAACTTTTTATAAAATTTTTCTTAGAAATTGAAGTACAGTTTTTATAAAAGAATTATGGTATATAGTTTTTATAATAATATTTCAACTGTAAAAATTCTGAGAGTGTAGGGATTTACCACCTTCAGTTTTCCATAATTTTTTTAAGCATTTGCAGTAAAAATCTGGAAAATTTCCACTGAAAGTACTGTATTAAATCTACTACCATGTATTTTCACCATACAGTTTCTAAAAATATTTCTTTAGAAAAAAGGTTTTATTACAGTTAATTCTTTGGAAGATTGAAGAGGGGTTATAACATGGAATTTTCAATTAATCTTGGTATAAGTATAAAATGTCGAATTCCAAAATGAAAGTGCCCCAGGTTAGTAGAGTATCCAATTTACCATCTAACCCTGATACGTCAGGTTCCTCCAAGGATTCTGGAGAGGGGGGCAAGATCTCGACTTCAAAACATAGCCGCAAATCAGCGCAGTTAACCAAACCAACCAAACATTCTCAAATCAGGAAACACATTGATATATATATATATATATATATATATATATATATATATATATATTATATATATTATACGAGTATATATATATATATTATATATATATATATATATATATATTATAATATATAAGCTTTTAAGTCAATATCAGAAAAAGTAGCTTATATAATTTTAATGATATCGACAAACATAAAAATAAAAGTTATACAGGTATACGCTCCTACTTCCACCCACTCAGAAGAGGAGGTGGAATTATTCTATGAACACTTAAAAATAGCCATGCAAACTGATTCTACACATTGGAATATTGTTGTGGGGGATTTTAATGCTAAACTAGGCAAAAAACAAGAGCCGGACGAAGTTTACATTGGAAAATTTGGAATGGACCAAAGAAATGAACGAGGAGATATGCTATTAATCTTCATGAATATATAGGCTATACGCCATGAATTCTTTCTTTAAAAAAAAGGCCTAGTCGAAAATGGACCTGGATGTCACCATCCGGAAACACAAAAAACAAAATAGATTACACACTGACAAATAAAAAACAGAAAATTCACGTTACAGTGTTAAACTTCTTTAATACGGGCAGTGACGATAGACTCGTGAGAGCCGCACTAGTTATTAACAAAAGAACAGAGAGAAAACAAGTAATTAAGAGAAACTCAAATAAGCTAATAGCGGAGGAATTAAAAAAAGAAGGTGAGACATACAGAAAAATAGTAAACAAACATTTAACTGTCATTGATATTGATGGCGAAAGATTTACAGTAGACGAAGTAAATAATAGAATAACAACGCTAATTAACACGCCAAGGAAAGAATTAAAGCAGACTGTACCACGCAGGAGTAACAAAAATATTAACAATGATGCAACCAAGAAGAAAACTGGCGAAGAAAAATAAAAGAGGAACAGAAGAATTTAAACAATTGAATAAAGAAATAAGAAAAGGCATAAGACAACACAGAATGTAAAAGTAAGAAGAGACAATTAATGAAGTAATACAGAAAAACCATGGAATGAAAATACTAAAGCCAAAAATGGGAAAAAAAGGAACATATGCACTTCGTAACAAAGACAGTAGAGTAATTCATGACAGAGACGAAATTCTGAAAATCGCAGAAGAGTTTTACACAGAACTATACAAATCAAGAGTACCTAAAGAGATCGAACACAAAGACATGGAAGATAGAAAAATACAAAACGTGGGATCTGAAGAACAACCCGACATAACTACAGAAGACATAAAAAAGACTTCAAATCAAACAATGCTACAGGAAATGACGAAATATCAATAGACATGATTGCGGAAGCGGGTGAAAACCTAATATCCCAAAAAAAAACAAAACTACTAAATATGTTATATGCCTGCGCGCCAGGAATATATGTTGCACTAACACATCCACATCCTTATAAGGTTCAGCTCTTTGAACTCTTTGCTTCACATTCTACTGTCGATTTCCAAGGAAAAACACCACCTACTATTCCCTTAGTGTAGTCAAGGATGCCCGATATTGTCTTCAGACAGCGTATCATAAAACGTATTTTAATGAAGCTAGACACCAAAAAAGCTTCTGGCGCTGGCGGAATACCTGCCATAGTTCTCAAAAAAACTGTGCGAGGGAACTAACACCAGTTTTCTGTAGACTTTTCAACCTGTTCCTACAAAAAAGGGAATATTTCCTTCCTGCTGGAAATGTGCCACAGTTCAGCCGTAACCTAAAAAAGGCAAGAAGACCTTGTTCAAATAACTACCGACCAATCGCACTGCTTTCAATAATATCGAAAGTCATGGAAAAGGCTATCAATCAGCATGTTCTAAAATATCTTGAAGGATTCAACAATTAGCGATCATCAATATGGTTTTCGTAAAAATAGATTAACAGGAGATTTTCTGACTTACGTAACACACGTTTGGAACAACGCAATTGAACACTTTGGAGAATCTCGAGCGGTTGCTCTTGACATATTCAAGGCATTCGACCGTGTTTGGCACGATGGGCTGTTGGCTAAGCTACGCTCTTATGGTATGTCTGAAAGATTCTATTTGTGGCTCTCATGTTTCCTCAGAGAGCGTTCTTTACGAGTGGCAGTAGACAGATTTCCTTCTAACACCTTCACTATCAACGCCGGCGTACCTCAAGGCTCCATGCTGTCTCCTACTCTCTTTCTCATTTACATTAACGATCTGCTGGAAAAGACCGAGAATCCAATCTACAGCTTCGCAGATGGCAGTACGCTTATCTCTTCATTCACTTTGAACGCTCGGACATCGGCTACTCAGACGAATATCCGCAGACAGCAGGAAGTCATTCAACTTAACAAAGACCTGGAAGAAATTCTATCTTGGGGTGATAGTAACCAAGTGGAATTTATCGCTACAAAAACCCAGGCGGCAGTTTTTTCTAAAAAAGTTAACGTTGCTGAACCCGACATAGTTATGTCGGGGGCACTCCATTGCTCTAACATCGTCACTCAATTTATTGAGCGTTAATTTGGGAGCAAATATGTCCTGGCATGAACATGTTACAGGCATAGCAAGAAGTGCTTCTCAAAAGTTGGGAATATTATTTCGAACCAGAAAGCTTTACACTCCACAAGTGTTAATTCTTTACAGAGCTCAAATTCGACCAACTATGGAATACTGCTTCCATGTTTGGAGCTCCGCTCCCAAACATACACTGCATTTGTTGGATTCTATTCAGAGAAGAGCTGTTCGTCTGATTGGAGACCCGGAACTGACCGGCGGCCTTGATTCGCTGGAACATCGAAGAACGGTTGGCGACTATTCTACAAGAATTTTCGTGGAAAGTGTTCGAAGGATGTGGCCTGCTTAATTCCTCCCAGAGCGGTGCATGTTAGAAGTACACGTCGCGCTAATACTTCACATCCGTATGAGGTACAGCTTTTTACTCCTCGTACAACGCTTTTCAAGCAGTCTTTTATATGGAGAAGATCATCCCTTTGGAATAATTTGCCCAGGACTGTGTTTCCAACCGAGTACAATTTACAGCGATTCAAGAACAACGTGAATCGCTTTCTACGCACACGTGTCGCTCCTGTAGCGCTTTAGGGACTTCCCTGCAGCACGTGTGCTAGACCCATAAAAAAAAAGCTTGTCACTTCCCGTACCACCCTTTTTCAAATTTTTTAGTATGGAAAACCTCCTCTCTTTGGAATAATTTGCCGACGACTGTGCTTCCTAACGAGTATAATTTACATCGATTCAAGACCAACGCGAATCACTTTTTCCGCACACGTGTTAATCCTTTAGCGGTTAAGAGATTTTCCTGTAGTACGTGGACTGTACCCAAAAAAAATCACTACAATCTCTACTTCCTATTGTTACTGATATTAAAACGTGGACTAAATTTGAGAGTTGATGACATCGAAACTGACACAAAAACAAAATTTCGGTTACGTAGGCTGAAAAGTTTTTGGTCTGACACATAACATAGATGTCGCCCTTTTCAAAAAATCCATATGATTTTTAGTAAATACCAACCTTCCAACGATACGTGTCAAAATTTCATGACATTTCGACAATCAGTTTATAAGTTACAGTGGTTTAGTGACGCTACTTCATATTTTCAAAACAATGGAAAAAATCGAATTTCGCGTATTGATTAAACACTGTTTTTTGATGGAAAAAATATCGTTCAAGCAAAGCAATAGCTTGTGTATAGTGTTACGAGGACTCAGCCTCTGGAAAATCACTCATCATTTACTGGTATGCTGAATTTAAACGCAGCCATACAGGCACAAATTATACTGAACGCTCGGGACGCCCAAATGAGGTGGTTACACCGAAAAATATCAAAAAAATCCACAAAATTATTTTGGATGACCGTAAAGTGAAATTGCGTGAGATAGCCGACACCTTAAAGATATCAAAAGAACGTGTTGGTCATATTTTGCATGAACATTTGGGAATGAGAAAGTTCTGTTCCAAATGGGTACCTCGTTTCTTCACAGTGGACCAAAAACAATAACGTCTTGATGATTCTGAGCGCTGTTTTGACTTGTTTAAGCGCAATAAGAAGGATTTTTCCATACGATATGTGACAATGGATGAAACATGGATCCACCACTACATACCGGAATCAAATCGGCTGTCAGCTGTGCATGGAATAATTTTCATCGACTATACTGAGAAGGGAAAAAAACCGTCAATAGCGAATATTATATAAAGTTAGCGGTGCGTTCGAAGGCAGAAATCGCAAAGAAACCGCCCCAAATGAACAAGAAAAAAATGCTCTTTCATCACGGCAGTACACCGTGTCACAAGTCAGTGGTTACGATGGCAAAATTGCATGAACTGAATTGCTTCCTCATCCACCGTATTCTCCAGATTTGGTCTACAGTGACTATTATCTATTCGCAGACCTCAAAAAAATGCTTGCGGAAAAAAGATTTGGCTCCAATGAAAAAGTTATCGGCAAAACTGATGCCCATTTTGAAGGCAAAGACAGAGCCTTCTACAAGAAAGGTATAGAAATGTTAGAAAAGCGTTGGACTGATTTTATCGCTCTTGAAGGAGACTATGTTGATGAATAAAGTCGAATTTTGGCAAAAAAATGTGTTCTAAGT
This sequence comes from Pachyrhynchus sulphureomaculatus, assembly GCA_019049505.1. Lineage (NCBI taxonomy): Eukaryota > Metazoa > Arthropoda > Insecta > Coleoptera > Curculionidae > Pachyrhynchus > Pachyrhynchus sulphureomaculatus. The sequence goes on from CM032446.1 coordinate 137,834,938, forward strand.
AGCTAGACCAAAAACTTTTGAGCCCACGTGTTATTTATATCCAATGTGATTTGAATTAATTCGACCCACATAACATAAGATATATTAAGTATGTATGTTAAGTTAACTATATAAAAAAATCTACCAACTGCATGTCGGACTTGCGCAATTAGTGTTCCGTACAACCACCGTATGTTTAAAAATAAACATTTATGTTACCCTAAATGAAATTATTGTTTTTTTATATACCAGATAAATTATCAAAGGTAATGCACTCGTGGTAATTTTCGTTTAATCTACACCTTGTGGAGAATATTCCAGAATGTTTTCAAAATTTTTTGATCAGTACTTTTCGATATAAAGGGGGAGCAGCGATTTTTGGCATTTTTAAAAAAATAATACAAAGAAAAGTGTGCGCAAATATCATATCATATATATTTTTGAACTTGTGTTTTTGCAAGCTCTCGTTGACCTGGAATTTTTTTTTTTACTTCTGATTTCACCCCCCAAAACTAACCCCTTAAGCCAAAATTTAACTTTCAACACTACATGGCTCTGATGGGGCTATCAATTCCTATATTTGTGCCAAATTTCAACTTTCTGTGTCAAATAGTTCCGGAGAAAATCAGATGTGGCTGACGGACAGACACCGAAGTGTCTTATAAGTGTTCCGTACGGAACATTAAAAATGGGTATATTGTTTTGACTTATATTTCTGTAATTTGCAATTATTTGAAACATAATAATAAGAATTTTATTCTCTATATTGCAAACATTCTGGACGAAGCACAACTTGAATATATGAAGGTTTTGACATATTATTATGTAGGTCTAATTAAGTGGTCAAAGGTTGCACTTACTTTTAAGTTTGTTGACATGATTCTATTATAAATCCTTGACTGTGAGTGATTTATAATAAATTTATAATAAATCCTTAAATTTTGTCTATAAACAGACATAAGTAAAGGTCTGAAACTATACTGAAGAGTATATTTCTGTGATAAACAATCAGCACCTTTACGAGAGAAAATATATGTTTGGTGTCCATGATTCGAAATTTATGTAGGTCATATTTTTTAAAAACCTTGGACCACGTCATGAGGTATATAGGCCAATTACATCGTTAACAAATATCCTTTACTTTCAAAATTCCATTGGATATTGTCTTTAAAAGTCTATATCTTCGATAATTATTAAGTTTTAGAATTTCTCTTTTATTCTAGGAAGAACAATAAATTCAAATAGTACAAATGGAAACTTTTTTGGGATGAGTCTAGATGGAGAAGATCATGTTAATGGGGCTCTTGTGGTAAGTATATTGAGAAAACGAATATGCACTTTTAGTTTTCTAGCGAATCTATTTGAAAAAAGAACAAAATTAAAAGCAAGGGAGGCAGCTATCTAATCTCTGAATTCTGATAAAAATTATACTAATCTTAAGCATTAGTTCAAAATAATACATATTTAAAAGTATTTGTATATTTATGATAAATTTGATCATATATTAATGTGAAAGAAAAATGAAGAAAATTAATTTTTGTTATAGTGCAAAAACAAAAATCGCCATAAAATATGATTTTTTACATTACAAGAAAAAACATATTTTTCTAAACTGGAAAAAAGTTATATCACTGAGGGTATTAAAAATGAATGCACAAAGTTACTCCTCTGACCCCCGTTTCAATCCCTTTAGCCAATCATATTTTACAATAAATAATTATACCTACAGTTTGTCCATTATCCATACCAAAACTCACGAAAACTGATCATGATCCAAATTATTAAAGGGATCTTTAGTTTTTGGTGTCGAAATGTCCTATTTCAAAAAAGTTGTTTTTGATTATTTTAACTTGTTCTTTGGGTAAAAAAAGAATTTTTGGTATTTTTTACCCTCCCCTTCCACTCTCCTCCCCCTTAAAACTACATTTTTACATTTATTTAGTTTTCTCCGGTTTTTCTTAACGAATCATCGCCAAAAAACTTGTGATGGTAGGTTACGTTAATAAAAAATTGTCCATGTAGACTTAAAAGCGGTTCTACAACCAACAGGAAGGCGGCAAAATTCAAATGCAATCTCTGCCAAGTATGGCAGCGTAGTTAAATAATTGTAAAACCTGTTTTAAAAAATTAAAAGAAACCAAAAGTAAAAGTCGCACGGTTAATAAATGCTTAATAATATATACTTTTATAAAATAAAATCCAAATCTTGGGTCAAAAATATTATTTTGAAAGGAATTGTACGTTAAAAAAAAATTTTGGGCTAAAAATAGCCTGCAAATTGCAATTTAATTTACCTTATACAGAAACCAGTTTCTTGAAAAAGCTCCGAATAGGTTAAATGTACTTTCTGAATACAATAGTACGTTAAAAAAGAAAAGGAAAAATAGTAGTTTAAAAATGTCAAATAATTCAAATTAATTTTCCTGTCGCTAGAAAAAAAAGGATTCATACAGATATGAGTTTCTTTCGTAAAATTTTCGGTAGAATCCGAATTTGATATCAATATTTTTTTTTATACAGTGGTACGTTAAAATGGCAAAAAAGTAGGAAAATTGAAGTTTTAAGGGTGGCGAAACCCGAGAAAAAAAATTTTTCTTGGGGGGTTGTATTGGGAAAAAAAATGTAATTTTTTAAAAAAATCCAAATTTAGTCACCTACCGGTTTTTTTTTTTTTAGAAGGCTAGTAAGGTCACGTGACACCAAAAATGTTACTTAGGCGTTGCTCTGATTCTCACCTACCATCACAACATTTTTTGCGATGATTTGTTAAGACAAACCGGTTTTTGGAGGTTTTAAGGACGAGGGGAGTGGGAGTGGCTAAAAAAATGCCAAAGATTTTTATTTTACCCAAAAAACAAATTAAAAAAAATTGAAAAAAACCTTTTTTGAAGTAGGGCATTTCGATCCCAAAAACTCCGGATACCCTTTGTTGCGAATGTCTCGGAGTAGGATTTTTTCCTTACGGCAAGGGAAGTAAAATTTATAGCGAAGTGGCAAGAGAAATTTGGAATTGTGTGAGTAACTGATTACAAGCCCGGCCGATTGGCGCAGTGGGTTAAGGCGTTAGCCTTGCCCACTGTTGTCCGAGAGGTCCGCGGTTCGATTCCGTGTCTGGGCTGGGTGTTTGTGAATTGTCCCTTGTGTGAATGTGTAAATTTGTGTGTCTAACAAAGAGAGATGCTGGCTAATTGGTTATACGCCAATGCCATAAAACACATGTAAAAAAAAAACTGATTACAAAATTTAAAAAAATACTGTCTGTGAACTGCCTTCAAAAAGAGCTATTTTATTTTAGCCTTTGCTGTAAGAGAAATTTAGCGGCTTTTCAGAAACTAACAAATGGACGTATTAACGGAACTTGAGCATTATATGTTATGAGACATAAATCTTAGGAATTTTTAATGATTAAGTCACAATTTCACTATGCTAATTCCAAAATATTTTAACTAAATATGCGTTTTTAAAATTCACACCTGCCGTTTACCTAATGTAAAGCGGAAATTACTTGATGTAAGTCGAAAAAAAAATACTTTACCATACCTGCGTTTCGCCTAAATTAATTACAAAATTTACATTTCGAAATAATGTTCTCTCTGATTTACTGTTTCTGCTACGACAGAAAAAGAGAGTAAATTCCTCGGACAGAAAACTGTCCTATAGCTTAACCCCAAGTCTAAATATGGTAGGCAAGTCAGCGTTCAGAATTTGTTTTGTAGTTAGAGTACTCTCTAGATTGTGTAGTTTGTAAACGAACGTAGTATGTAATACTTCTTTTAAATTTAAATTTATTTTCAATTTGAGCTAGTTACTTGTCATTACTTAGTACATATAAATAGAATATCAAATAAATTACATTCATAAAAACATCTGGGGTATCTTATTGACACCTAAAATGACTATTCTGCGACATTGTATAGCTATTCTAGAAAAATGATACCTATCTGCTTTTATATTATTATGAAATTAAAGGTACGTTTAGTAATATTATTTATGTCATAAAGTTTAATAATACTGTTATAATTGTTAACTAAATTGTTTAAAAGAATGTATAGTCATTATTATTTTCTGTTCGTGAATCTCAGAAAAAATAATATGTCATAAACAGTAACGTTGGCAATAAAGGCACTTGAAAAGGGAGCCACGTAACTACTCAGTTTTCTTCCGTTTTTGAACAAATTTGCTACAGAATTAGTGATATAAATTGTCTCGATTGCAGATCATGTTGTTTAGTTAAAACAGACTATATAAATCGGTTCTTCAGTGCTTCATTAATTTATTTTTAATTAAGCCAATAAGTTTGCTCAAAAATTACAAGGAATTATTAGCAAATAAAAGAAATTACTTTAATTTTATTTTTAGGCATGTGCTCCACGATCAGTTACTTCAAGAACTTTCAATTTTCTTCGAGGCTACTGTCTTTTTATGAGAAATACTTCACAAGTAAATGAACAGCCTGTTGAAATCAAACCTCTTAGTAATAGCGCCTTGTACCATGGTAATATTTTATATTATTTTTGAACACTAACAACTATTGTACATTTCCTCTACGATATTTACTATGTTTGAAACTTATTGATTTCATATAGTTTGGTTAAAAAAAAATCATTAGTATCAAAAACGCGCACTATTTATTTATTGTTCTATTCTATAACTAAGAATGGACAACCAAATATACATAACAAATTATTAAATTAAGTAAATATTTAACGTTCGTGGAATATATGTTAAAAAGATATCTAATGATCTTTCTGACCAAGAACATGGAACATCTAGAGCTGGTATAGAATGGTAGCTGCTACCCATGTCAAACAACAAATAGAAAAAAATATGAATCTATATAGTGGCAGTACCAGAGTTAAGACAGATTGATGGTGGATGCCTGAAAATCAGTAAATTAGTGATATTTTACAGCGGAAATCAGAACGGACAACCCGAGCTTGGAACTGGTTTCATCATCAAGGAGCGGTTTGCTGATAAAGTTCTGCCACATGAGCAGGGGGCAGACAAGTGCCCCACCATGGCTAAAGAATTCTATAATGCAATAAAAAGTGAAAAGCCCAATTTCGATGTTGAAAAAACAATAATGAAGACGTGATAATTAATATTCAAGAACAGTTAAAATATATATATATATATATATATATATATATATATATATATATATATATATATATATATATATATATATATATATATATATTTCAGTACGAAAACCAAAAAATTCAAAAGCCCTAGTTCGGATAATATGTATATCAGAATTGCTGAAGTGCGGAAGTAGGGCACTATACAGATAATTATACATACTAATCAGTCTAATATAGAAAGAGGAGAAGATGCCAACAAAGTGGCAAGAAAACAATATCATACCCATCCATAAAAAGGGCAATAAGTTAGAGTGCTCAAACTATAGGAAAATCTGACTCGTTATTAATACGGCCTACATAATCCTAGCCAATAATGTACTGGACAGACTAGTCTCATACTCAGATCCATACCAACTCTTCACGCATAGATAATTGTTAGAAAAAGGCTGGGAGCTTAACCAAATCATCCGTAATCTTATTATAGATTTCCCTCGCGCGTACGATAATATTGAAATGGAATGCAATGGCCGATTTTTCGATTTAAATACGGTAAAATGTAACAATAGACACATATAATTTTAAAAGAGTGGATTTAAATATCGAGGAGCTACAATTACAACTGAGAAAATAAAAGGCAGAATTCAATCCGCGAATCGATGCCTCTTCTCATCGAACAAGTCGAAAAGTATATCTAACTTCAAAAGTAAAAGTCTATTAAACCATTATAACACTCACAGTCACTTGTGGGTGCAAGATATGGATAATGACCGAATTTAACGAAGGAAAGCTCAGACGTTTCGAAAGGAAAATATTAAGAAAAATTTTCGGACCTCATCACGATCCCAATACTAACCAATACAATATTAGGACAACGCCGAGATCTACTAGCTATATAGCGACGGATTCTTTGTTAAAGAAATAAAATATCAGCTCTTAAAATGGTATGGATATATTCACAGACTGCATGATGACAGACTGGCGAGGCTAATATGAGAGGAGATGCCGTCGGGAAAAAGGTCACCCGGAAGGCTAGGCTTGAGATTGAAGGATAACGTCAGGGCGGCTTTCTCAAGAATAAATATCCTTCTATACTGGAATCTAATAGAAAGTCGGAAGGGCTGGAGGGAAATACTGCAGTCAGCCAAGACCCATTTTGGGTTGTAGAGCTACGTAGTAAGTAAGTAAGTATTCCCATTATTGAAAGTTTAGCGGTAAATATAATAATAAGAAGCAATTTAAACGGGAACATTATTGACACACTGGTGTTTAATAGAAGGCATACCTGGGTTGCTCATTACTCTTCAACTTCCGATCTTTTAATACCGGGGCAAAAACTTACTTGACGGTCTTGGTCGGATAATTCATTATATATCTATTTTTTCATAAATTAAATTATTATTTTATTATATTATATTATAATTTTATTTTTTTCTATAGTTTGTTAGGTTAGGGAATCATTGACTGATAGAATCTAGCAGGTTTTGTCTTTTAAATACCTGGGAACACTAATTAATAGCCAGTGTAATTCAAAAATAGAGATCAGATCGAGAATTGAACAGGCCCATAGAACCTCCATGAACATGGAACAATCTTTTCACTAGATCCTACCTTAGTCTAGAACTTTGAGTGCGTATGATTAGATACTAAGTTTTTTCGTTATTCCTATATGGATGTGAATGCGGGACTCTTGATTCCAGCACAGAGAAATAACTCGAAGTTTTCGAAATGTATGTTTATAGAAGGATTCTACGAATATCATGGGTGGATGGAGTAACAAATGCTGAAGTACTTAGGCGAATAAGCAAATCCACAGAACTGCCGCTGACTATAAAGGAAAGAAGAATTAGTTATATCGGTAATTTAGCGAGGGGAGCAAAGTATGACTTGCTGAGACTGGTCATCGAAGGCAAAATACAAAGAAGAAGATCGGTTGGAAGACGCTAAAATTCCTGGTTAAAGGATATCCGAAGATGGTTTAATTGCTCGTTAATAGATATTTTTAGAGATGCAGTTTCCAGGACTATGTTAGCCATTGCATTGCTAAGTCGGCGAATTAAGAAGAAGAAGATGGAATTTAAAATAAGCCAAGTGAAAAGCTTGGAGTAGGATGACAACATGATTACTTTTTAACTGGATCCGGTAATAGTATACCGTAAGATACTGGTGATGATTATTATTAACGTTGCTGAACCCGACATAGTTATGGCGGGGCACTCCATTCCTCTAACATCGTCACTCAATTTGTTGGGCATTAATTTTGGAGCAAATATGTCCTGGCATGAACATGTCGCAGGCATAGCAAGGAGAGCTTCTCAAAAGTTGGAAATATTATTTCGAACCACCTTTACAAAGCTCAAATTCGACCAACTATGGAATACTGCTCCCATGTTTGGGGCTCCGCTCCTAAACATACATTGCATTTCTTGGATTTTATTCAGAGAAGAGCTGTTCGTCTGATTGGAGACCTGGAACTGATCGGCGGTCTTGATTCGTTGGAACATCGAAGAACGGTTGGCGACTTGACCCTATTCTACAAGTATTTTCATGGAAAGTGTTCCTCCCAGAGCGGTGCATGTTAGAAATACACGTCGCGCTAATACTTCACATCCGTATGAGGTTCAGCTTGTTACTCCTCGTACAACGCTTTTCAAGCAGTCTTTTATATGGAGAACATCATCCCTTTAGAATAATTTGCCCAGGACTGTGTTTCCCATCGAGTACAATTTACAGCGATTCAAGAGCAACGTGCATCGCTTTTTCCGCACACGTGTCGCTCCTGTAGTACTTTAGGGACTTCCCTGCAAAATTATTACTTATTTTAACTTTAATGATGAAGATATACCACTGAAAATATGTTTTTGTACAGCTATCGATTTGATTACATGGTTAGTAACTTACCGTTATTGGTCTAAACCTGACTGCATATAAAACACCTACCGAAGCTTTTCTGTTGCATCTGTAAGTTGTCCTTTTTCTCCGTAGTCCGATTACTGGGTTGTGGCCGCGCGTCATCCAAAACACGCTGTTCCACAAATAACACGTTCTGTACCTTGTTAGTGTTACACCTGTTAATTTTTTGTTTTTGATTTTACATTTTCAGCCAAATCAGTTCAATAGTTTCGGAGTTATGTTGAGGCGCACAAAACAGCATCGTTATTTTGCCATTCTGGTGAAAGCTTAATGACTGAGATGGCCAAATTTGAAATGTAAAATATTTCGGTTGGTTATATTCTAATTTTAAATAAAATTATTGTTAAAAGTAATTTTCACTTATGAGGCCTGAAATATTTTCACATTTTTTACTGTTGCAGATTCAGCTTGTTGTGATGCACTCCATCGAACATATTATGATTTTGCATTTGCCATGGCAGGTTTTGACGTCTCCTTTTATAAGCAGGTAGTCATTATTTTATTATTTGTTGTCAATTGTCAGTTCACTGGCGCTGTTTCATTACAAAAATATTCAGCATCAAGTTTGCGTATAAATACTGAACATGTAGAGCTGTATGTTATAATATCGGTAACATAGTCTGGTTTAAGAAGAGAAAGAGATGGATATTCCTTCAACGAAAAAATATAACACTATAAAGCAAAACTGTTTCTAAAAGGGGCGCTAACAAACCTCTTTTGCACTGAAACTCTTAGGACTTAAAGCCTTTCCAACACAGTAAATCCAAAATCAGAGACAAGGAGGTGATTTTTTGTAGAAAAGTAGAGCTTTAAAAGCTTAAACTAAATTTAAAAATGGATGTCCTAAAGTGGAGGAAATTCTTCACCAAAGGAATTCTTTCATACATGCTTACACTTAATTTAAAAACCAATAAACAGGGAGTGATGGGGGAGATTTTTCCCAAAAAACGTTTTCTCACGCTTCAGTTTTCCCCAATGAAAGAAAGGCCCTCGACCCAATTTCGTTAATTATAGGGTTCGGATCAAAAAAGATTATATTAGAACCTCTGTGAACGGTTTTGTTAAAATTTATTTCAATAAGAAACCATACTAAATTTTTTTATTTACAATTTTTTAGGACTCTGGCTTTTGATCAAAGATAATGGTGTAGGAAAATCTCTTTTAATGTCTAAGAAAAACATATAATGTGTATAAAAATAAAGACTATGTGAAATTCACCTTGTTAAAACAGCAAAATTCAAAGCCATTAGAAGTTTCTATAGTTAGAAAGTATATTTTTTAAATAAATTAACTTTAAAAATGTACAAAAGATTCTAATTTTTAATATTCAGGTTAAAATATTTCAATAAGTATAACTTCTATAAAAAATGTAGTTAGAATTTCATACTCAAACTGTTGTGATCTCTTTGTTGTAGATTTTTCTGAACATCTTGTACAGTGACTGGCATAAGGTTTGCAGCTGAAAGCATATTTGTGATCTTATTTTGCTGAGATCAATTTGAAATAAATTGAATTGAGCGTTTTAACTGAAAAAAAATGTAAATTACAAAAACAAAAGAAAATTAAACTATAATCGAGGAGAAACAGATTAATTACACCTTTCTCTAAAACGTTATGGTGATAATTAAGCGTAAACATTTTAAATTTTGAATTTTATAAACTCTTTTTCTTCTTGTACTTTATATTGCATATATCGATTTTTTCCCATTTCTTTATTTTTTGGACAACTAGTAAAATTAATTCAAACTTAAATTAGCAACAAAGTGTAGCAAAACAGAAACATTTAAGATCTAAAAGTTTACCTAAATTAATAATAATAACCGGTCAAGTGCAAGTTAAAATTGCGCAATTAGTGTTCCGTACGTTGATTGCGTTTAAAATAAAAATTTTGTTACGGATACAAAATGATCAGTGACTTCACAGACCACACCCCAAATGAGTTTTCAACAAACTTTGTTTCCGATTTTTACTGAAAACTGATGACCTTGAAATTTTTGTTTTTTTATTTACCAAATAAATTATTAAAGGTAATGCACTCGTGATAATTTTCGTTCAATGGACATCCCGTGGAGAATATTCCAGAATTTTTTCAAAATTTTTTGACCAGTACTTTTCGAGTTAAAGGGATGACAGCGATTTTTTAAAAATAATACAAAGAAAGGTGTGCGCAAGTATTACATTATATATATTTTTGAACTCATGTTTTTACGAGTTTTCATTTGACACTCCACTCGATGACCTAGTAAAAAATGTTGTTTTCACTTCCGATTTCACCCCCCAAAACTAACCCCTTAAGTCAAAATCTAACTTTCAAAACTACACGTCTCTGATGAGGCCATCAATTCCTATATTAGTACTAAATTTCAATTTTCTATGTCAAAGAGTTTCGGAGAAAATCGAGTGTGACAGACAGACAGACGGATAGACCGATGGACAGACACCAGAGTGATTTTATAAGTGTTCCGTACAGAACACTAAATATCGTGTCTATATTCTACACATTTTGTGCCCGTCATTGTACAATGCTAAAAACATTGAGGCCATTAAATTCGAGGGAAGCTGCACTTTTCGTCTTGTAATATAAGTTTTAGATAAACATGGAATGATAGTTAAATAATGTTTATATTTTTAGGAGAAAATAGAAGTTTTACTGGGAGCCCCTGGGGTAAAAAAATATAATGGTAAGATATTTTTTAATATTTTCCATTTAAGAATTTATAAAGTATTATGGTAACTTAATTTAATTTACCAGGTTTTTATAACAGTCAGTTGTTGATATAAGATGAAATTGTAGATAATGTAGTATGTGAAAATACATTATAAGTTTTGGTCCTATGGAAGCGACCATTCGCAGAAAAAATTCAAGCTTATGGTGGTCCAATTCTGTTTTAAGTTGTACTGTGCTGTGGTATTATTATGTAATAATTCGCAATATTATGTTGAATATCTGTCATTGGTTGACTAAATGAGTAATACAGGGGATCGGCTCCAAGTTAAAATAAATTAAATTTTGAATTATTTTTAGCATAAATGAATTTTGCTCAGTTTGGGTAGTTATCCCTTAATGGCAGTCTAAAACTAGAGTCATTTTTATTCTTGGTAGATACTAAAGTGTCTTACTCAGAACCATTGTCTGATTCCCTTGTTTGATCTTACTTATGGCGTGGGACAGGGAGGTGAAGGATAAATATATATATATATATATATATATATATATATATATATATATATATATATATATATATATATATATGTAAATAAATATATATATATATATATATATATATATATATATATATATATATATATATATATATATATATACAGGGTGTTATACAATTCACTGCATATATTGAAATGGGTGACTCGCGAGGTCATATAGAAGGTATATTCAATATTTTTTTGAAATTCGAAAATTTTTGAAAAATTAATAAAAAAAGGGGCAAAACTGCATTTTACCAAATGATTTACAAAATTAACCCGTACATGAAATGCTGTGTTGCCAATCTACAGTAAAGAAACAACAACAAGCAACGGCCAAGCCAAGGAGAGTAGGGCAAGCCGAGGAGAGTAGGGCTTCAGCTTGAAAAAATACCATAAAAATATATTAACGTCTACAAAAATATTTAACGTCGAGGAAAGTGGATTTTCGACCATTCAGAAGCATTTTATAAGTGTAGTAAAGTCAACTTCTGAGCTTAAAATGTTACTGCTAGAACCTGGAAGAGTCGACCATAGCAAAGGCTAATAATGCCAGGCAGTATTACTCACCGACTTGAGCCACTGGACGTCTCGTTTTTTTTTTAAGCCTGTGAGCAATTATTATATTCAAGCAACAGGAGAAATTGTTGAGAACAAATCCAGGTCGTCAGGTAACGTAATATCAAGTGGCAAGTTTATTTGTGGCAGCTTACCAAAAAGTTGCTATCATTGTGATCGGATTTAGAGTGGCTGGAGTTTGACCCGGGGATAAAAATGTCTTTTCCGAACATTTGTTTAAAGCAGCTGAAAATATAAATGCTCTCTCCCAAACAAACTCAAGTAATGAAAGCATATCGATATTACAAGATTCTTCCATTATTATTAATAACTGAAAATAAGCAAACCTGAGGGGTAAAAAGTTACTCTCGCAGTTTCCAAAGAGATTGCCACATTTAAACAGTGAACCGTCTACTTTGAGGTTTAACTCTAAGGTTTTCATCAATCTTTATGCCCAATATCTAAAATTACTTTATAGAGAAAAAATACTGTGCAAAAAACTATAGAAATTACATCAAGTCCTTACAAAAATATGTTGGAAGGATCATCAAAAAAAAGACGCCAAAAATGGCATTTTCCACTAAAAAACTCAATAAAGCTAGCCGACGACGAGAACAAATTCTTTGTCGGTTAAAAAAAAATAAAGTAAAACAAGGTGAACACTTTTTGTTCTATTTTAACATTTTGTTCGTCTTGTCATGGTTTCAATGAAGGAAATAAAATTTTAGTGAATTACATGTGTTAAAATTTTCACTAATTGTAATAAAATATTGAAATGTACAACTTAAGTAATTAATTTTTTGGTGTCACGAAGTAATTATTTTAAAAGGTAACAATTTTTGGGAAAAGCCCGTCAAAACAGTTTAGACCTTACGTTGGGATAATTGTGGAGTTGTATTTTTCCACTAGTGGCGGCTGAAAAAAAAAAATGGCACCATTTCTTTTATTGAGATTTTTTTTTATTATTTACCTATTTCAGTTTAAAAAAGCTTCTGATGCTGTAGAAACAAACTGCATTTTATGTGCAGTGTTTTAACTAAAAAATTTAATACATAAGAGAGCAGAAATATAACCTACACAAATAATTTTTCATTCAAAGCCAAATTTTTGGTAATGCCACGAAACACTATATTTCCGTTAAAAAAATTGTTAAAGTTTTATTGTAATTTCATTAATGGCACGATATCGTGTAAAAAATCCTTTTTATGACTAACTGGTAAATCCAGCAATACGTAAAACATGATGTAAATCTCGGGAAAAGAAAAATGAAAACATTTTCTACATAAAAGAGAGTGAGATCTTTAAGCATACAACATAATAAAATTACTAGCTATTTATTCTTAAGAAGTTGGGTTGAAAAATAGCTCTTCACGGTTATAGTATCACGGCACCTGTTTTTATTCAGAATCATAACGTCATTACTTTTGGTTTCAATTCTATCGTTTTATGTTAAAAATTTAGGGTATAAAAATCTTTTAATCGTATGCAGATAAAAATTTTTACAAGGACAATTAGATTTAGGTTATGCGTTGAGACAGGCCTGTAATAGTTATTTTTTCTTCTTTTTTCAGTCATATCTAAACAGCTTAGGTTAGGTATAACTGTAGGGTTAAATAAATTTAGTATAATAATTTTTTAAACATATTTAATAAATGTAAAAGTTACATAAAAAATATCACATATTTGATTCAAATAATCAGGGTACTTTTTAGCTTATTATTAAATAGTAGTATAAATTATCGAATAATATAAGTAATTTCTTTAGGCAATTTTGGAAGATTGTTTTTTGGTTTTGACAGTTATATGCCTGAACTATATTTCACTTTCCATGTTTCGTAGTGTTCAGCCATTGATTAACGTCACCACCTCTTCATGAATTCAATAATCCGAATTTTGGTAACGTATGCGTTAGTCTATGATAGTGCTTTTAAACACAAACCTATTTACTGACGTGTTGAATTATCTATGCATCTTTGTAATATTCCTGTATACAGATCTAAAATATCTAATAGTGAAGCTCAGGTGGTTCACTATAGTAGATCTAAGGTATTTTTAAATCATTTTTGTAGTTTATGATTTTTTATTTTGGTTAGTACCACCAAATTTTTTTACGTAAGAATAGAAACGAACATTTAAATGCAAATTTTATTTTTACTCTATTGATACTTTAACCATTTTCTGTCTGTCTCGTTATTAATGGTCAGCTGATTTATTCATTATGAGTAATATATGTACGCTCTGGGTTCGTATCTTTCACTTTATGTTCGTAAATTTGTGATATCGTACGTAATTCAGATGTAATAGCACCGTTCATATTTTTACTTTTTGTGTTAATGTGTGCTTAAAAACAACAGTTTTTTTACATGCTTTTGGTGCTTGTTAATAATGAAGTGTGAGAATCCACATGTACTTTATGTTAACAGTACGTTTCTTAATGGCTACTAAGGATAGTTTTTTTTTATTAGAGATCGTAAACATCCTAAATTTGTTCCACGTTCAATCATATACATATCCCAATACAATATATTAATATGTTTTGGCTACAATAGTTTTATTTCTAGGTATTTCCGTCGCTTTGCCGAATGTTAAGGCTAACCGACCATGAAATTCATTCTCACTGCCAAACTGGTTAATAATGATCCTAAAGATCATTGTACAGAATGATTAATGCAGGTATGCATATCCAACATCGGAGATTGTACAGCATGTGACGAAAGGCATTTGGATATAAAGAGAGATATGATAAAATTGTTAAAATGTTTTACCAAAAGTAACGGGCCTTATTATAAATACTATACACTCCGTGGCAAATTCTGGCGAGCAATAATTACAAGTTCTACTGAATTTAAACTGTGTTAACAGACCCAATAAGTATTCATGATATACCAGATATTATGTTAGTGGGTAAATCTGCAAGGTACATAACGTTGATTGATCTCGGCATCCCAAATAGTAACATCCGGGAGTAACACAATGACAAAATTAACAAATTGGAAAAGAAAAGGAAGACAATCAGAAATAAATAACAATGAAATGATTCTCACATTCCAATAAACAACGAGTGTGATACCCTGGAATCCTATTAAACACATTTACTCAAGACACTGGAACCGCAAGGACTGTACAAAAATGTGTAGGCTACGCGCGTGACTTAGGATACAATAACATGGAAAGCCTCCACCTCAGACCTCAACTATTGAGATATCTAAGCATATCTGTCCCTCGTAGAGGCAGCGCGAAATTCATATTGCTAAATTCTAGCAACACATAACCATTTCGTCAACGGTAGAACACATACATTCTGGGAGAGATCTCAACGTTGTTAAAGGAATAAAAAGTTTTGCTGCCCAGAACCAGATGCTCAACATCTTTTGGAAAAAGTTCTCTAGCCCCACGAAATTCTAGCTAGAATTTTTAATACATGGGAAGCAATTCCTCAGTGGTTTGTGGAGGGTAAAGCGGAAGGCACAGCTAAACAATTAGGTCTGTAGGTAAACTTTTTCGATGAAATCAAAAGATTATATTAGCATTGTAGATTTAAAGCCGTTATAGAAAAAACTCAACACCGAGTAGTCTATAAAAAATTAGATTCGCATAAGCTGTCCGAAACACTAAGTTTTCTGTATTTGTCTAACTTTAAGTCGGAGACTGGGTTTCAATTTGTGTGTGATGGTGTTATACCATCGTTGATTTATTGATTCATCTTATGGAGGAGGTGTAAGTTATGTAGCAAAGAGCCAGAATCACTTATATATTTGTCTGTCTGTTCACGCTGCATCATCGCACATCCATCGGTACAAAGTGGTATTGCATGTTTGGTATTACCATCTTAGATATTCGTACAGTATTGATGAGATCCCCAAGCCACCATGCCTTACCCGAGTGAGTTGTGTAAAATGTCAGGTGGAGTATTTACTGGAAGACGTCTAAAAGTCAACAAACCTGCTATAGCAATTGAATTTTTGACACGTTCTGTGACACTAGAAATCAAAGAGGAGGCACAACGTTGTAAGTATAAAGATTGGCAATTCAAGCTAAACGCACGCGATCTCAGCATATTCAGTAACAATAGTAGTCCTTGTTATTGGAGCTTAAAGAGAAATTAAGAACACTTTTGTAGAAAACCTGAGAAAAATGCGCTCATCCTTTGTTCTCTCACACTGATTACATAGATGAACTTGGCTGTGGATCACTAACCGAATAGAAGGAATGAATAATAATCTTTAACTGACCATACTACGTGGCAGCCTGTATATTAGTGCGACAGGTCGTCACGTCGGTCGTTTCTTTTTGTAATAATTATACTAATAATAACTGCATAATGAGTGGGCACTAAAAATACATATTTTAATGATAAACAAGTCCAATAAAGTTACAGTAGTCCATTAAAGTAAAATAATTTAACAATGGGTTCTGTAATAATTGAGAAAATTAAGTCGTTTAAAGTAACATAGAATATGTCAGTCAGTAAAATGAACCCAATAGTTCAGCCTGTTGGTACTAGTACTGTACGTGACTTTATTGGCTTAGTAAGAACGTGTGAACGTGTAGATATAAATTTGATTTCTATTGGAGATAGACCTCAAACTAAGTTCAAGTAACAAAAATTGCTAGAAGCAAATTTAATTTTTAGGTGCAACTATATCGTATTCGATAGACGACCAGGGAATTAGTCTATTACCAACAAGGAGTGCACCAGTTCAAACGGAGGAGGATACCTATTTTGGTAAGTATATTAAGAGAGGTTTTTAGGTCAAATCATTGTATTGTATTATTATATTTATAAGTTAATTCTTAATAAATAAATTAATAAGGTCTTTATTCCCAATTGCCAAAAAGACGTAAATACATTTCTAAGAATTTAAAAATTTTTTAAAATATATTGCACGGAAAATGTCAAAGGTCAGCTGGGAAGGTAAACTGTACAGATGCAGATATTCGCCCAATTCTTTACCTTAAGCTAGTGACAAGAAGAAAAACAACACACCGAGATAAACTCGAAATGATTAAATATTTTATATGCAATGTACACATCCCGCTGAAGTATATTAGTTATTGTAAAAAGTAAAAGTCGTCGTTGAAAGGTAGCGAAATGTTAATAACAAATAATATTCAATTAATAAAAATTTCTTATATGCAACTTTAAATGAATATATATATATATATATATATATATATATATATATATATATATATATATATATATATATATATATATATATATATATATATATATATATATCCTTAGCTTATTTCATCCATGGTCGGATTAGGCCTCCCCAAATTGTCTCCAAGAAGCTCTGTTGTTTGCTTTTTGCATCTAATCGTGTCCCGCTTACCTTTTTATGTCGTCCGTCCATCTTGTCTGTGGTTTACCTCTGCGTCGTTTATGTTCTCTAGTCCTTCATTCCACCATACGGTGTGTCCATCTGTTATCATTCATTCTTGCGATATGCTCCGCCCAGTTCCACCTTAATGTACATATTCGTGGTATTACATGTGACACTTCTAATCGTCTTCGTATCTTCATGTTAGGAATACGATCTTGGAGTCTAATATTTAGCATTCTCCTCTCCATTGCTCTTTGGGTTACCTGGAGTTTATATATTATACTTTTGTTTAAAGCTCACGTTTCAGTGCCATTTGTTAATACCGGCAGTACGTTTTGATCGAACACTGTGGCTTTCATTATATTTGGGATGTCCAATTTAAATGTGGATTGTAAACTTCTGAACGTCGACCAAGCTATCGAGACTCTTCTATCCAGGTCAGCCTTTACAATATTTTTTCATATTTCGATTTTTTGTCCTAAATATATGATATGTTTGTACCTTTCCTATTCTTTCACCTTCTGTTACTAGTTCTTGGCTGTTATCTTCAGTTTCGTCGTTTAAATATTTGGTTTTGGTGAAGTTTATTTTTAGACCTATTTTTTGTTATTTAATTCCATTAGCATTTCTTGTAATTCCTCTTTTCCGTTGGCAATCAGAGTAACATCATCTGCAAACTTTAAGTGATTTAATCGTTCACCGTCCATTAGTATTCTTTTATTCTTCCACTTTAGCGATTTGAACATGTTTTCTAAACTCAACGTGAACAGCTTTGGGAATATTGAGCCGCCATGTCTAATTCTCCCTTGAATTTTGATTTTATTTATTTTTTCTTGAAGCATTATTTGTAATGTGTCGTTTTTATATATGTGTTCAAGAAGAGTTGTATATCTTTCGTCAACTCTGCTATTACTTAAGGCGCTAAGGACCGCCTATATCTCTACCGAATCAAATACTTTTTCGAAATCAATCATTTCTATCCACAAGGTGACCTTATATTCATTTGCTTTTTCCACTAGTAATCTAATTGTTTAAAGATGGTCCAAACTGCTGTATCCCCGTCTAAATCCCAATTGTTCATGTGGTTGATTACTCTCTAATTTGTTCGTTAATTTATATGTTATGATTCTAGTAGAGATTTTGTATAGTACCGATAACGGGCTGATGGGACTGTAATTCTCTAATTTAAATTTGTTTCCCTCTTTAAAAATAAGCACAATCAAGGCGTTTACCCAAGGTGTTCGTATTCTACTTTTTATAAGGCAACTTGAAGAGATTGTATTATCGATACCCCTCCATACTTTATCATTTCTATAGTTATTTCATCTTCCCCTGTTTCTTTGTTGTTGTGCATATGTTGTATGGCGTTCATTATTTCATCAGTTGTTATATCGGGAATTTCTTCAGATCCCAAATTTCTTACTATCATTGCATTTCCTTCTTCTTTCCTTGGTGGTGGCGATTTTTTCGTGTCGTATTGTGTTTGATAACATAGAAAAATTTTATTATTTGATGTCTCTTTTCATTCATTTGTTTGTTTAGATGTTTCAAACTTTTTCTTTCTTTTAGAGTTTCTTCTGTTTTCGAGTTTCTGTACTGTCTAACGTCTTCTCTGATCTTTTCCTTTATTTTTTTGTCTATTTCTGCCAATTCTAATCTGCCATTTGTAGGATTATTTCTTAATAGTCTTCTCTTTTTTATTGGATTTTGTATCTCGGGCGAAGCCTGGATGGCAGGACTAAGGATGAAATTGATTTTATACTATCTATTTGTCGAAATATATATAGAGATGTGTCTGTCTGAAATCAGTTTTGTACCGGCAGCGATCAGCGGCTGGTAAGGGCAAAAATAACTATAAATACCAAAACCGAAAGAAACAAACTCTTCAAAAAACAGGGCTTTCCAGCAGGAGAAATTTTGAAAGAAAAATAAGAGGAATACCAAAATGAAATTAAACGAAGATTGACAATGGACATCTGCACAAATGAATTTAGACGAAATTGTAGCTAAAATCACAACCTCAATAACAACATCGGCCAAGAAAATATGTTCGCAAACAACACTTCATAAAAATTTAAAGTTAAGTCCTGCTAGAAGAAAAAAGAAACATAACAGGTAAAACATAAGCATGCTTTAAAGAAATAAATAAACTAGTGAAAAAGGAGATCTGAAAAGATAAAAGAAACTATAATACAAACATCATAGAGAAAAACAAAAGATAATTGTAAAATGGAAGTATTACGTTCACAACTATCTAAGGGAAAAACAAAAATTACAAAACTACGAGGTGAAAACAGTATAATAGTAAATATCAAAGAATAATATAATTAGGGCTGCTAAAGTCTTCTTCACAAGATTATAAGCATCCCAATCAGATAGACGACAAGAAAACATAAACATTATGAACGTAGGATCCGAAGAACTCCCAGATATCACACAAGAGGAAATAAAAGCTGCACTGAAGCAGATGAAAAACAATAGATGTCCTGGAGAAGATCAAATCACTGATGAAATGCTGAAATTGGGCGGTAAATCTCTGAAAGATGCTTTAAAAGTCCTACTAAATAAATGCCTCTATGAGGGAAATATTCCAACAAAATGATGTAATTACAGAGAAGTATAATGTCCAAATTTGGACATTATACTTCTCTTTAAGAATGACGATAATACTGATATCGAAAATTATCGGCTCATAACTCTTCTGTCGCACTTATATAAGATCTTCGCTAAAACCTTAATAAATCACTTAATAGTAAAACTAGATTTCTATGAACCTGTGGAGTAGTCGGGCTTCAGAAAGGGATTTAGAACGCTCGGCCAACTCTATACAGTACGTACTGTAATAGAGAAATGCACAGAATATAAGGTACCAATACATTTGGCCTTCATCGATTTTCATAAGGCATTTGATACTGTTGATATCTGGTCCGTTTTAAAGTCCCTGGCAAATGGAAGAAAAGATTCCAGATATATAAAAACAATAGAGAACATCTACATAGAAGCATCTATCATACCTAAATTATTTACGCTGGCCCTTGAGGAGTTAAATTGGGATAAGAGTCAGGTTTGCAGACGACATAGTCGTGATAGGTAATAATACCAATGAGCTACAGGAAATGTTAAACCAGCTGAATATGATCTCTGCAAGGGTAGGTTTGAAAATGAATTTAAAAAAAAAACTAAATTAATACGCCTTGAAGATACCAACATGCAGATAGGAAATAACTCCATAGAACGCGTCGACGAGTATATATATATATATATATATATATATATATATATATATATATACATATATATATATATATATATATATATATATATATATATATATATATATATATATATATATATATATTTATATATATATATATATATATATATATATATATATATATATATATATATATATATATATATATATATATATATATATATATATATATATATATATATAAATATTTTATATATTTAAGTATATATATATATATAAAATGGGGATATTTAATAAAGCAAGCCTTTTGCTTTATTAAATTTCCGTACGTTTTGATGCGTACGGGCCACTTGAAACCATCGTAAAACTGCATTTTGGTCTTTCACTATATAGAGAATAGACGTATATATATATATATATATATATATATATATATATATATATATATATATATATATATATATATATATATATATATATATATATATATATATATATATATATATATATATATATATATATATATATATATATATATATATATATATATATATATATATATATATATATATATTTATATATATATATATATATATATATATATATATATACATATACTTAGGTCACATTATTAAAATCGGAAAGGAGAACTAGCATGCAGAAATTATCAGGCAAATAACGCTAGCAAGTGTAGCTTTCGGACAACTAGGACCTATATTAAAAAATACTATAATACCAATAAACCTAAACACTGAAGTCTACAAAACCTTTGTCCTACCTGTCGGCACATATGGACTGGAACCTATGTGCCTCAATAAAGCATTTGCTAATTTCACAGAGAGCTATGGAAAGAAGCATGCTTGGTATCTTCCTTAGAGATAGAATTCATAACAAGCAGATAAGGAGATGAACCAGTTAGTGACATAGCTCTGGAGGCAGCGAGGATGAAGTGACGATGGGCGGGTTATGTGACTAGATTATCCCGAGACAGATGGGTATATAGGGTCACCGTATGGAGACCCAGAGAAATAGGAAAAGGGGTAGGACGTCTACAGAAACGATGGGTCAATGATATAAGAGTAGTAGCCGGCAAGTTTTGTTAAAGGTGGCAAAAGATAGGGAAGCATGGAAGGGATTAGAAGAGACGTCCAGGAGTCGATAAACCTAGGTTGACAAGAAGAAGAAGAAGTTGCATGTTTTTAAATGTTTTGAATTGACTAAACTATTGGCTGATTTGTTTTATTTAAAATTTATTCGAATTCGATTTTGTTCTGTCGGGTCGATTTCCATTAGTTCAAGATGTAGTTTGTATATGATGCTAGTTTTAATAGCATTTAACTTACTTCTAAACACGCAGGAAGCGTTGCCGATACATACATGTAAAGGTCGTAAATTATTTCTTTCATAGTAAAAAAATAATTCGTGGACCAATGTCTTCTAACCCGTAATCTTTTTTTTCCAATTCTGTTCTGTATTCTGTTTTATTTCGTAGACAACCACTGTCACAAACGTCCTTCGATCGGTTCCGAGTCGTGTAGTTGTTCCCGACAGTAGCCTCGTATTAGGGGAATACCAGCATTGTCTATTTCCATTTTATAAAAATGAAACAGACTTTTATTTCTTCTATGAACCCTGTTAAATTATTTCACTGTGGTCAAGGTGTTGTTTTTGAATTATATATATATATATATATATATATATATATATATATATATATATATATATATATATATATATATATATATATATATATATATATATATATATATATATATATATATATATATATATATATATATATATATATATATATATATATATATATATATATATATATATATATATATATATATATATATTATACATATTATAATAGAGGTCTTCACGGATGGTGGAATGTAAAATATTAAAATTCCGGGTTTCAATTCGTTCGCCTAACAATGAATTTGCACGACGTTTCGCCAAAATCTCATTTGGCATTTTCAAGTGCTCTTGCTGCTGTTGCTACCCGATACTGTGATCTTGCTGCAGCAGCAGTAGCAAGAGCACTTGAAAATGTCAAATAAGATTTTGACGAAACGTCGTGCAAATTCATTGTCATTGTCAAGTCTTATAAAAAAACAAAGTTAATAAACATTATGGTGCTAAATCAAAAAATTATTTCTTAATATAATCTCCATTAAACTCAATACATTTGGTCAGGCGAGATTTTGATTTCATAACAAGCAGATAAGGAGATAAACCAGTTAGTGACATAGCTCTGGAGGCAGCGAGGATGAAGTGACGATGGGCGGGTCATGTGACTAGATTATCCCGAGACAGATGGGTATATAGGGTCACCGTATGGAGACCCAGAGAAATAGGAAGAGGGGTAGGACGTCTACAGAAACGATGGGTCAATGATATAAGAGTAGTAGCAGGCAAGTTGTTGTTAAAGGTGGCAAAAGATAGGGAAGCATGGAAGGGATTAGAAGAGACGTCCAGGAGTCGATAAACCTAGGTTGACAAGAAGAAGAAGAAGTTGCATGTTTTTAAATGTTTTGAATTGACTAAACTATTGGCTGATTTGTTTTATTTAAAATTTATTCGAATTCGATTTTGTTCTGTCGGGTCGATTTCCATTAGTTCAAGATGTAGTTTGTATATGATGCTAGTTTTAATAGCATTTAACTTACTTCTAAACACGCAGGAAGCGTTGCCGATACATACATGTAAAGGTCGTAAATTATTTCTTTCATAGTAAAAAATAATTCGTGGACCAATGTCTTCTAACCCGTAATCTTTTTTTTTTTCCAATTCTGTTCTGTATTCTGTTTTATTTCGTAGGCAACCACTGTCACAAACGTCCTTCGATCGGTCCCGAGTCGTGTAGTTGTTCCCGACAGTAGCCTCGTATTAGGGAAATACCAGCATTGTCTATTTCCATTTTATAAAAATGAAACAGACTTTTATTTCTTCTATGAACCCTGTTAAATTATTTCACTGTGGTCAATATATATATATATATATATATATATATATATATATATATATATATATATATATATATATATATATATATATATGGCATTTTCAAGTGCTCTTGCTGCTATTGCTACTCGATACTGTGATCTTGCTGCAGCAGCAGTAGCAAGAGCACTTGAAAATGTCAAATGAGATTTTGACGAAACGTCGTGCAAATTCATTGTCATTGTCAAGTCTTATAAAAAAACAAAGTTAATAAACATTATGGTGCTAAATCAAAAAATTATTTCTTAATATAATCTCCATTAAACTCAATACATTTGGTCAGGCGAGATTTTGATTTTTTTATTCCTCTTAAAAAAATTGTTTGGAAATATGCATTATACTTGTTTACAGGTGCATAGTAGTCGTTTACAGCACAGATAATTTCTTCATTCGACAAAAATTCTTCCCCCCCAAGCCAGTTTTTGAGGTTAGGAAACAAAAAAAAAATCAGTTGAGACCAAGTCTGGGTGGGTGATTTGAAACCCAGTTTGTGCAGTCTTGCCATTGCCACTGCCGGTGTATCCTGGCCAAAGAGCTCTTTTTTGAGCACTAATATTGGTTGCTTCTATTTCAACTCACTATGCAAATTGTCAATAACATCGAGTAAAAAGAGTCAGTCACAATCATGATGATACCCTGTGAGTCCCAAAAAAAATAGTTGCCATCACCTTTTCACCCGATATACATATATATTTCTCTTCTTTTGGTGCAATTTCACCTTAGCCAGCCCAGTGTTTTGACTGTCGTTTTGTCTCTGGAGTGTAATGGTGTATTCACGTGTTCTTTGCAGTAACAAAAACACTACAGAAATCCTTCGGATTCCCCTGCAACTTTCCCAAACACGATTATAAAATGTCCTTTCACATGCGTGTTCTAGAGTCAACAAACGCGGTACTCATGGCGCACTCAGCTTTTTTATTTCTAGAACTTCATGCAGACTATTATATACCCTCTCATGTGAGACGCCTGTCATCCCAGTAATCTCTAAAGTTTAATGCGACGAATTTTTATCACTATAATATAAATTTTACCGATGATGTCTTTAGAAGAAACCTCAACCTGAATTTACATCATCTGCAATACCTGTACGGCCATGTATAAATTCATTTATTCAGTAATAAATGGTCTTGAGTGTTGGTGCAGATTCCCCATGAACCTCCTTAGCTTAGTTTCTATCGGGGCCCCAGTCCATTTTTAGTGTTCCGTACGGAACACTTATAAGATCTCTTCTGTGTCTGTCCGTTTGTCCGTCTGTCTGACTGTCCGTCTGTCACACCCGATTTTCTCTGAAACTATTTGTCATAGAAAGTTGAAATTTGGTAATAATATAGGAATTGATGGCCTCATCAGAGCCGTGTAGTTTTGAAAGTTAAATTTTGACTTAAGGGGTTAGTTTTGGGGGGTGAAATCGGAAGTAAAAAAAAATTACTAGGTTATCAAGTGTGGTGTCAAATGAAAGCTTGTGGAAACACGAGTAAAAAATATATATATAATGTAATACTTGGGCACACTTTTCTTCGTATTATTTTTAAAAAAAACGCGAAAAATCGCTGTCCCTCCCTTATCTCGAAAAGTACTGAATTCTGGAATATTCTTCACGGGGTGTAGATTGAAGGAAAATTATCACCACTACCTTTAATAATTCACCTGGTATTTAAAAAAAAAAAAAAAAATTTCAAGGTAATCAGTTTTCAGTAAAGATTGGAAATATACTTTGTTGAAAACTCATTTCGGCTGTGTTTTGTGAAGTCACTAATCATTTTATACTTCCGCAATGTTTTTTTTTTATTTTAAAAGCTATCAACGTACGGAGCAATAATTGCGCAAGTTCAACTTGCACTTGACCGGTTATTTAAAATAAAAAGGTTTTATCAGTATACAATAAACAACTGTGAATTCCATCTGTTTGAAACTTTGAACACAACCGTTATAAGAATCATGCTTACCAACAGTCATGCCGATTAACAAAATTTCTCGTCATTTCTATAAATTTACCAGACTTATCAATCCACCTTCTTATATATATATATATATATATATATATATATATATATATATATATATATATATATATATATATATATATGTACATATATATGTACATATATATATATATATATATATATATATATATATATATATATATATATATATATATATATATATATATATATATATAGCCGGCGGCCCGTGGCTCCGTGACGTTGTACTTGCTTGCGATGCAGAAGATCTTGGGTGCTAATCCCGTAGGTCAGTATACTTATTTATTAATTTATTTAAGTATATTTGGCCTGGCCACGTACGTAGGGGTAGTGTATATAGAAATCCAATAACGTCCGTGGCAGCAGTACCGCGTTGTCTAAAAGATGCTGTGAAATATAAATATATGTTTCGGCACTTGGACAACGTGGGCGGGTATTACGATATCGTCGCCAATATCCTTAGGATATGAAAAAGGATACCCTACTCAGGCGGGAAGGTGAACGAAATATATATATCTATATATATCTATATCTATACATATAATATTGGAAATTTTATCATGTGTTTAAGTTTCGCAGTTGTAGATATGTTTACTTATTTTTATTTATTTAATAAAACTTGTAAGTTGTTTAAATTTGTATAAATGCCAATAAAATTGTTAGAAAATTGTTCTTGTTATATTTTTAGGCTACTCAGTAACTACAGCAAAATTTTTAAAATATAGCGATGATGTGTGGTTTGTTGCTGGTGCACCCCGTAGCAATAACTTAAAAGGAAGGGTATGTATAAAAATAAATTGAGAACATATATGTATTTATTGTTTACAGGTTTATTAAAAAAAAGTAAATAAATAATTTGTCCAAAAGATAAAATAAGTACTGTTCATTGTTTGGATATATCATTATCGGGTCAAATTTTGTAAATACGGAACTGAAGAAATATTGCTATTTTTTTTTGAAGAGAATACTTATAGAGGGGGTCAATCGACAAATAGGGGGGCGTTAACCGACAACCAGAGGGCGAAACCACTGCACAGAAACTCTTAAAGTTTAGATCCCCCCCAATATCAAATTGAAAACGCTACTTATAGTGGCACTCTAAAAGCTTACAGTCAATTTAAAAATCGCTTGCCACCAAAATGGAAACGGAACCCACACTAAAATAAGTCACCTTGCCCAATATAGACTACATAAAAGTTGAATAATAATCATAATTACTTATAGACAACCATATAAAGGATAAAGAGGAGAAAGTTAGAGGGGATAGGTTCGAATATTATACGTCCTTTTTAGGGTCCCTTTAGTCAAGGAATATAAAAAATAATTATTAATAATGCTAATAGAAATAGCATGTGTTGAGATGTAGTAGTTACTACACCGCTTATATATGTGAGAAACGTACTGAGCCACTAATTTTATCATTTTTTAATATCATCTACTTTTAGGTGACGATATATTTCTATGACATTACCGCCAGAGAAAAAATGAACAGAGTAGCTACTTTTCAAGGTGAAGAAGTAGGGTCTTATTTTGGAGCATCAGTTTTAGCACTTGATGTTACAAATGATAGACATATAGATATTCTGGTAGGAGCCCCTATGGCAGCAGGAAAGACATGGGATGAAGGCGACGTTTATTTTTACAAAGGGTTAAGTGAAACAGTAAGTTAATAATCAAATATGTCTCCTAAGGTGTGGCATAATGGCTAATCAGTTGCCGTTTTTCTTAAACATTATTGTTTTACTGTTAAATTTTAGGCTAGGAATTATTTAACCATCTCAGTAATATTAATTTTGTTTTGTTTATGTTTATGTTATGTTTATTTTGTGTCAAAATATTTTTGTATATATATATATATATATATATATATATATATATATATATATATATATATATATATATATATATATATATATATGTATATATTTACATTTATATATATATATATATATATATATATATATATATATATATATATATATATATATATATATATATTATATATATATATATATATATTATATATATATATATATATATATATTTATATATATATATATATATATATATATATATATATATATATATATATCTGTGTTGTAACAGTACGGATGTTGCTTAGAATTTGCTTTCGTGTTTTCTCATGTAAAACTTCATAATATTCAATTTATTTCATTTTTTATATATACTTTTCTATAATTTAATATTGTTTCAGTCATTTTTACAAAGAGTTAAATTAACTGGGTCCGGCAAAGCAGGTAGTAGATTTGGAACAGCAATAGTTTCGCTTGGAGATTTTGACTTAGACGGTTTTAATGGTAAGATTTAAAAAATAATTTTAAATGTATTTTCTTGAATCGGAAATTCGTAGACGTAGCTATTTCTGCACCATATGAAGATAGTAGCAGGGGTGCTGTATATATTTACAAGGGGAGCTCAGAAGGTCTGACAGATTCCTACAGCCAAAGATTATCACCTACTGATTTTAATGTTCGTGGTATAACTGCACAAGGCTTTGGTATGGGTATATCGAGAGGAAACGATATTGATGGCAATGGTCATAATGGTAAGTATTAATACCACGTAAGTTAAAGGGGATACTAAAAGTTCTTTTTATTTCCTTTGGGGAACTATATGAGTACACAGATGCTTTCGGTGTAATAAGGTCAAGACGCAGATATGAACTGATAAAGTTTTAATATGCAAATAAAGATTTGACCCTGGTGAAAATTTATGTCCTTAAAATTCAATTGGTTATAAATAGGTACACTTTAAGAAGCCATTATAAAACTGTTTTCTTTCTTGGACAACTTTGTCACAATTTACGTCTCATTTCACAATTGCGAAATGGTGTCTGATTATTAAATCTCATATGAGTGACACATGTCACGTCATGGGTGCGACGAACCTGAACAAACCTAGAAGTCGATAAAAAGTCAATAAAAGAAAGGTAAATTTTAAAAATAAAAGCGTAAGAATTTATATGAAATATATTGAATTTAAAAACTGAACACTACATAGACTTGATTTTGGAGAAAGATTTGTCATATTTATTTCAGAAAGATATATTTGTATAAGTACATATCCGCTGTTTTCGTTACGTTGTGTGAAGGTTGTTATCTAGTTGACAATTTATCACTGTAGATATTTCATTAGCGAAACGCTAAAAGTCAATAACGTCGTGGCAAAATGTTCGTAAAAATGAAATCAATCTCAGTAAAGGTATGTTATATAATTAATTATTGGAAATATTTTTACATTTCTAATCAATTTGTTAAACCGAAAATATTCTTTCTCGTATTAGTGCAGAAATTTTATTTTTCTTCGGATAAGATCATAAATACTAATCAAAATAAAATATGAAATAAACTAGTAATTCTTACATAGCGTTACCAAGGTATGAATAGCTTTTTTTTTTTCCTATTTGCCACCTAAATAATTATTTATTAAATATTTCTTCAATTTGTGGAAATAAAGAATGTTATACTCGCCACGGTTGGAAGTGTAACGAGACCCGTAATATTTTAGGATTCTGCTTATGACGGAGTAATGAAACTTGTTTCCTAGTTCTGTAAAATAACACTTTCCAAGTCTGTAAATAACTGTTTTTTCGACAAAATCATAGTAATAGTTTAAAAATATATTTTCAGTTTCTTAAATTTTCCCTAAAATGCCAACACGGCTGTAAAGAAGTTCTTCAAATCTCTAATAGGATTTAGAATTAGAAGATTTTTCCTTCAATTCTCTTTTTTTAGATTTTTTTATTTGTTTAATTTTTTTAATAAAAATATATTATATTTTCTTGTGAATTAGAAGGATGTTGTAACATAAAGCGCTGCATTTTTTGGTAAACCCAAATTATGGGAGTAAAACAAGAGAACCCTGGAAATATTAAAAAAAAAGATGTGTTCATATTGCTATATTCTTACTTTTTCAATTTCGAATTATTAAAAACTCTTCACTTGTTTTATTTTTTGTCATTTGCACGTATACGATCAATGCTACTACTTAGAAAAAATTAAAGATGATATTATTTTCTGAGCAATTTAACTTATTAAACACCTTAATTTTATTATATATATTATTCTGAAAATATTTTGTGTGAAATTTATCCTCACTACCTATAGTACATACACATCGTTTCTTATATATCCTTATTCTTCCTTTATGGGTGTCATTAAATATATATATCTCTAAGTTACTGTATATATATATATATATATATATATATATATATATATATATATATATATATATATATATATCTTTTTTGTAAATTTCTTAATTTGGTTCATCAACATTTAATTATTATTATTACTGTATTAGGTATTTAGCAATTCCTCTTTTCAGATATTGCCGTTGGCGCTTACAAGTCGGATCAAGTTTTTATTATTAAATCATACAGCGTTATAGATTACCAGTTCCTCCTTACACCAAACATCAATACCATTATAAATGAGACAACGTTTGAAGTACAATTTTGCATCATATACACAAAAAGAAGTTACAAAGATATCTTGCCACAAGTAAAATTTAATCTGTCGATCAATTTAGATTATCGATCGGCCGAGAGTAAAATAATTGATTACATTAATGTGGATTTGGCGAAAACTGCGTGTAAAAGTTATGAAGTACAAGTAAGGGTAAGTATGTTGCTTTTAGACTACGGCCTCTCTCCCGTTGACTTCATGATATACTTGTATATATATATATATATATATATATATATATATATATATATATATATATATAATATATATATATATATATATATATATATATATATATATATATATATATATATATATATATATGTATATATATATATATATATATATATATATATATATATATATATATATATATATATATACATATATATATACATATATATATTATATATATATATATATATATATATATATATATACACATATATATATATATATATATATATATATATATATATATATATATATGTATGTATATATATATATATATATATATATATATATATATATATATATATATATATATATATATATATATATATATATATATATATATATATATATATATATATATATATATATATATATATATATATATATATATATATATATATATATATTTATATATATATATATATATATATATATATATATATATATATATATATATATATATATATATATATATATATATATATATATATATATATATATATATATATATATATATATATATATATATATATATATATATATATATATATATATATATATATAAACTTGATTGGTTGTTCTTGGGTACTTAGGTTCTTTTGGAAAATACAAACTAGTTTATTTGAGGTTTCGCTTTATTTTTTTAGGCATTTTCAAAAATTCTTTATTTTTAAATATTCATTCTAAAATTAGAAAATACAAGGTTAAAATCTTTTAAGTCAAATTACAGGTTTAAAAACATATAACATTTTTACGCACACTCGGACATTTAAAATATTTACACTATAACAACAATATAAAACAATTTACTCACGAGTATATACTTTGAAAGTCAACTATTTGTGTGTTTGTGAATTTCAAATTCTATATTTCTTATCAACATATCGTGTCTCGTATTTTTTATAGATTTTTTAAATTTTATTATCTATAATGGGTGTCTTAACCAAAAAACTATTAATGATGTTAAGTATATATACCATTTTGTATTATTAAGAGGAATATGCATGCCATGTTGTTTATTTTTTAATTAAATTTGTGTAGATATGACTGATTCCTCTTATGTCAGTCCTATCATTCACAGTGTTTTCATCTTTTTTTATTTCACTTATCTCTTTGATTTGTAGTTTGGCATAATTCCGGTCTTTGCGGAGGACTTTGGTTTCATTAAATTTAAAATCATGTTTTTCTTCTGCTTCGTGTTTACTAAGGGCAGTGGAAGCATTCCTAGCATATTTGTGTCCATTCTGTCTGTTTTTTAGTAACTGAGAAGTCATTCCAATATATTTCTTCGGACAATCCGCACACGGCATTGCATACACAACATTAGATTCATTCATTGTGGGGATATGGCTTTTTAAAGTTTGTAAATAATGAATTTAGTTTATTTTGAGTTTTATGGCAAACTATAATGTTATATTTTTTCAAGACCCATTTCAGCTTCTCAGAAAGTTCGTTTGTATAAGGAAGTGGTAAAAATTTATCACAGTTTTTTTTACTATTTTTGGTGTTGTTTTTTGAGTTATTATAAAACTTGTATATTATCTTTTTTATTGTTCGATTGATGTCATTCTCTTTAAAATTGTTTTGTATTAAGACCGTTTTTACTTTTTTTAGCGTGTCTGGTCTTAGTTCAGGGGAAGTCAATTTTATTGCTCGGTCTGTTAGGTCCACTATAACGCTGATTTTCTGGGATATTGCATGATTAGAGTGAAAATTCAAATATTTCCCTGACCAAGTAGGTTTTGTGTACCATTTGTAAGGATTTTATCTTGCTTTCTGATAAGAGTCAGGTCCAGAACATTTATTTTACCATCCTTTTCAATTTCTGATGTCAATTGTAATTTTTTGTGGAAGCTATTAAATTTGTATAGAATTTCGGAAATTTTATAATTTTGGGCTGCTAATAATCATCTACGAACCTCTTGAAAAATAAAATGTTATCTTTTTGTTTTTTAATGACATGTTCTTCCAGGTATTCCATTTCTAGCTGAGCAATGACTGATGAAATGGGGGAACCCATGGCACAACCGTTGATTTGTTTATAAAATCCATTTTTAAATTGAAAATAGTTGGTGTTCAATGTGAGATCTATGGCGTCCAGAAAATTTCTTTTTGAAATTGTTGTGTGTTCTTGTAGTAGATCCCATTTTTCATTAATAACGGTTTTAACTAGTTCATTTGGAATATTCGTGTACAGGGATGTTACGTCAAACGATAAAAGTTTATAATTCGATGGGATGCTCACTGTGTCAATGAAAGTTTTGAAGTCGAAAGAATCTTTAATAAAATGTTCATTTTTACCGGATATGTTGGATAGACAGTTTAGATAAATTGTATAATGGCGACTGATGAAACAAAGGGTCTTAACGGGATACCATAAATTTTAGGTGTCACAGCATTGTTTATCATTAGATTTTTAGCTTTCTTTCGTCTAGTTCTTTTTCATTCAGTAAATTCTTTATTAAAGTGTTATTTTTCTTCTGATATACATTTGTTGGGTCACTATTTATTTTTTTATAAGTTTCTGTATCATTTAATATATATTTTCCATTTTTTCATCGTATTCTATTTTGTTCATTATATATTGATAAGACAAATAAAACCATCATGTCTAATATATGTATTTTGTGAATTATCATTTTGCCAGCTGTAATAGATTAGAGAAAATTGAGCTTACATCCTCAGTGTCATTTTTCTTGTTAATAGAATTCGATTCCAGGTGGATTTCCACCATTACGCTAAAGATTCTTTTGTTGAAACTTCTTTCTTTGCATATGATTTTGGTTTCATTAAAATTAAATTCTTGCGAAAAGTGATTACTATATGAAGCAAGTGCGCAAGAGTTTTTTTTAAGTTTGCAATCGTTTTTATGAGAAGTGATTCTATCTTTTAAGACCCTTGATGTTTGCCCTATATATACTTTTTCATACTGAGTGCAAGGGATGCTGTATACTACTTCCGAGATTTTTATAGTTTCATCCTTACACAAAATTGGTAAAAATATTATCAATTGTTTTTGCATGTTTGAAAGCAATTTTTAAATTAGTTTTAAAAAGTTTAGTAATTTTAGTGGAAATTTCTTTGAGATAAGAGAAGGAGTAGTGATATGTGATTCGGTGTTCAGAAAGAAAGGCGCTGATATCAGAAGTCAGAGTGTTTTCTTGTTGAGAGATAGGTGATATTGAGTTAAATAATAGTCTGTTCAACATCTTAATTGGATAGGAGTTAGTAAGCAAAATATCTCGAAGTTTATTTAAGTTTATGAGTACGAAAGAGGGATGAGAGATCCTCTCTATTCTGGACTTTAAACCCAAAATCGTATTTATTTTGATTTTTGTGGTGTGGGAGGAATATATATATATATATATATATATATATATATATATATATATATATATATATATATATAATATATATATATATATATATATATATATATATATATATATATATATATATATATATATATATATATATAAATATATATATATATATATATATATATATATATATATATATATATATATATATATATATATATATATATATATATATACAGTTGGCTTCGAGCGGTGGCAGCAAGATCAGAGCACTTGAAAATGGGATTTTGGCGAAACGTCTTGCAAATTCATTGTTAGACGAACGGATTGAAATTCGGAATTTTAATGTATTACATTCCACCATCCGTGAAAACCTCTATTGTAACATTTTATTGGTGAGTGAGTGACTGAAGATTAACACTTGTTCTTGCATTAAGGCAGATATTCCTGATGATATTGCATTATCTTTGAAAGTTTCTACTTCCTTGTAACGCTGTCAAATAGTTCTACAGTGTATAAATATAAGGACTAAGGGTCGATAAGAGTCTTTAAATATTGAAGATGATCATTTATGCCATAGACAGAGCGAAAACCAGCCAGCTCTCGGGGTGTTGATAGAAGTCTCATTTGGCTTCCATCTATTCTCCAGGCTAATTGGTTTGTTGTGTTCAAAATCTGTTCTTTCTCCTTTTTTATGGATAAGGATCATTAGAGAATTTTTCAATCATCTGAGATGCTTTGGTTGTGAAGACATAGATTAAAAAGGTTCTGAATATGTCTTACTAGGACCTTTCCTCCAATCTTTGAAGCCTCTGTCGTGATGCCATTTTCTCCTGGGGCTTTGTTGTTCTTCATTTTCTTCTCGCCTACAAAAATATTAGGGAACGTCTTCCTAGCCTTGGTGGAGGACCTGCCTTCTTTCATATTCTGTTTCATCCAAAGTTGCCTTATTGGTGTATAATAGCTCTTCATAGAATCTTTTGATTATACGTAGTAATTCTTCTCTGTTTTTCGTTATTCTGACCCTTTCGTTTTTCAATTTCAAGATTCCCTTTCTCCCATTTGTGAATTTCCTTTTCGTAATTTTTATGCTTTTTTTTTCCAATTGTTTGAATTATTTTCTCGTTTTTATATTTTTTTATGGCCTTTGAGATTTCCTTTTCCATTTCTCTAATAATATCTTAACTTATATTTTTGTCAGACTTTAGTTTTCTTCTTTGTTCCGCTTGTTAATATCATTTGTTGTTGATTTGTTCCGCAAAGTTGTACTGATATTTTCTGCGAATTCTTCTTCTATTATGGTTTGAGTTGCAAATTTATTTAAAGCTTTAAACAAATGCTTCTGGTTTGTTAGGAAGTAGTCTATTTCATTTTTTGCTCTTCCATCTGAACTTTTCCAGGTCCATCTTTTATGTAGCTTCTTATAGAAGAAGTTCTTCATTTGGTATAGATTGTTTTCCAGTAGGAAGTTTAAGAAGGTGTCACCTCCAAGACATTCTTCTACTACAGATTCATTTTCTTCGCCGTTGTAGTAAAAGATGTTACCCGATTTAAGAGTTCCAACGCTTTCTCCTCGTCTTCTGACTTTGCTGACGCCAACGATGTCCCATTTGACGTTATTTAGTTCATTTTCCATTTTGACGAATTTCCGTTCCGATAGCAAAGTTACGACTCTCAGAACTACTGGTTTCCTAAATAATCCTCTTGTCAAATTTTCATCCCTCCCCGGAACCTTGGGACAGACTGACTTAGTGAGTGTGAGATTTTGGATGTTTCGTCCTACTCACTAGGGGTACTTTCCGCTTTGTTTTTGAATTTTACATTTGCGCGATTTGGCTGATTTACAATGCCGCGCTAGCACATACGTGCTGGCAAAGGGAAGGAGTTTGGGTAGGGAATTTTAAAGAGATATATTGATAGGACGGTTAGCAAGAGGGACATGGCACTTTTCTTCTATAATGAGGGTTTGGAGGTGTCAAGGCTTACATTGGTAGGGTAGCATCGCTAAAGTAAACTATTTTTATCGGAATCACAGAGAGATTTACCCGTTACCCATATATATATCTATATATATATATATATATATATATATATATATATATATATATATATATATATATATATATATATATATATTTATGTATATAATATGGATTGATCTCGAACAAATTTGGCAGAATAATATAAATTTTGCCAGTTCAATAACTATCATAATTAAAATGAGACCGATTAAGAATAAATTTGAATGATAAATGTACAGTTTGAAGATTGTGGTTATAGCTACTGCCAAAGCACACACAGTTTGTTAAAAAAATTGGCATTAACATCTGTCCAAATTAAAATGTTGAATGAAATCCGTATAAATGTATGGTATAATATATGATTAACTTTACCACAATAGTACATATTATTGCAAGCTATCATTTCTAACGTGATCAAGTTGAAGTTATTACACTACGAGTCATATTCTTGCTCTTATTCGAAATGTATAAAAAATGATCTTTACCTATTCAGGCACTTTTGACAGAAGAAACACCATCCTGAAATGATGCAGTTTAATTATGAAACATTAATTTTATTTTAAATTTTCACCTTTAGCACACTATGATGGATATATCGCCATTTGAATTGGATCTTCAAATAGACACTGACACTGAAAATATTATTGCTCATGGAGAGAAGTCCTTAGAAATTCAAATCCCTTTTTCCCACGACTGTGGCAGTGACAATGTTTGTGAAACTGATTTATCTATTGAAGTTCTTTCAGACAGGTAAGTTTTATATAATTTTAATATTTTTGCAGACTAGAATCTTTGGTACAAGTGTATTCTACATCTAAGACTTTTTCACTAATTCTATAATCATTTACATCAATTAATTGAAATATATTTTCCTTGTCAAAGCTAAAATATTAATTTATGTTTCCACTCTTAAAAAATCAGGTTAGTTCAGGTTGCAGGTGTTCTTTTTTTTTTATTGGTCTAGCACATGTGCGGCAGGGAAGTCCCTAAAGCGCTCCAGGAGCGGCATGTGTGCGGAAAAAGCGATTAACGTTGTTCTTGAATCGCTGTAAATTGTACATGATGGGAAACACGGCGCTGGACAAATTATTCCAAAGTTCTCCATAAAAAGACTGCTTGAAAAGCGTTGTACGCGGAGTAACAAGCTGAACCTCATACGGATGTGAAGCACCAGCGCGACATGAATTTCTAACATGCACCGCTTTGGGAGGAATTAAACGGGCTACATCCTTCGAACACTTTCCACGAAAATACTTGCAGAACAGTCTCAAGTCGCCAACCGTTCTTCGACGTTCCAGCGAATCAAGGCTGCCGGTGAGTTCCGGGTCTCTAATCAGCTTTTCTCTGAACAGAATCCAATAAATATAGGGTATGTTTGGGAGCCGTATTCCATAGTTGGCCGAATTTGAGCTTTGTAAAGAATTGTGTGTGTGTGTGTGGAGTGTAAAGCTTTCTGGTTCGAAATAATATTCCCAATTTTTGAGA
The DNA here is from genome assembly GCA_019049505.1 of Pachyrhynchus sulphureomaculatus. NCBI lineage: Eukaryota > Metazoa > Arthropoda > Insecta > Coleoptera > Curculionidae > Pachyrhynchus > Pachyrhynchus sulphureomaculatus. The sequence goes on from CM032446.1 coordinate 137,871,755, forward strand.
AGCTCTCCTTGCTATGCCTGTAGTATGTTCATGCCAGGACATATTTGCTCCCAAACCAATGCCCACCAAATTGAGCGACGATGCTAGGGGAATGGGGTGCCCCGACATAACTATGTCGGGTTCAGCAACGTTAATAATAATGATCAGCAGTATCTTACGGTATACTATTACCGGATCCAGTTAAAAAGTAATCATGTTGTCATCCTACTCCAAGCTTTGCACTTGGTTTATTTGAGATTCTATCTTCTTCTTCTTAATTTGCCGTCTTCTGACGAAGGTTGGCAATGCAAATGACTAACATAGTCCTGGAAACCTTTTTAGAAAAAACTGGCGCCTGTGTTTTCGTAGCTTTAAATTCCACTTGGCTACTGTCACCTCAAGATAGAATTTCTTTCAGGTCTTTGTTAAGTTGAACGACCTCCTGCTGTTTGCGGATATTCGCCTGAGCAGCCGATTCCGAGCGTTCAAAGTAAATGAAGAGACAAGCGTACTGTCGTCTGCAAAGCTGTAGATTGGATTCCCGGTCGTTTCCAGCAGATCGTTAATGTAAATGAGAAAGAGAGTAGGAGACAGTACGGAGCCTTGCGGCACACCGGCATTGATTGTAAAGGTGTTAGAAAGAAATCCGTCGACCGCCAGTCGTAAAGAACGCCCTCTGAGGAAACAAACAGAACTTTCAGACATACCACAAAAGCGTAGCTTAGCCAACAGTCCATCGTGCCAAACACGATCGAATGCCTTGGATATGGCAAGAGCAACCGCTCGAGATTCTCCAAAGTGTTCAATTGCATTGTTCCAAACATGTGTTACATAAGTCAGAAGATCTCCTGTTGATCTATGTTTATGAAGGCCATATTAGTGATCGCTAATAATTTTGAATCGTTCAAGATATTTTAGAAGATGCTGATTGATAACCTTTTCCATGACCTTCGATATTATTGAAAGCAGTTCGGTGGTTACAACTGTTCTTTAGTTCAACAATATCAATATTTGATAACTGTTTAAATATCTTTTATGGTATATATAAAAAGCAACAGTTTGAACCATTCATTTAGTATTAAAGGATGCTTTATTTGTCAATAAAGGTACAAAAAGCCTAAATTTATATTTTTAGTTTTAACAAGGTGTACTTTATTTTTAACAAATGTCATAATGTGTATTTAGAAAATCCAATGTACGGTCTCATTTATATAATTTAACTATTTAATAAGTGAAACAAGTACCTTTGTGCACAAGACAACAAAACTATTGGAGTTGAACTGATTATTAATGATTATTTATTTTCCTTTTTAACATAAAATTTTAACTATTTTTTTATATTGTAATAACTAAATTAAAACGTTTTCACCGATGAACTTATTATATAATGTTAAGGCCTTGGAATATATTTTTTTGTAACTAGTAAGTCAGTCGTAATGAGGGAAGTAGGAATAGCCGCACACACACACACACACATATATATATATATATATATATATATATATATATATATATATATATATATATATATATATATATATATATATATATATTACAGCTTTATTTAAAAATAGTAAATCTTATAAATTTTATTTTTGGTATACACTGTAATTTTCGAAAGATTATGCCAGTTGTCGGGAGAAAAACAACTTAATCACATATACACATTGGAAGTCTTGAAAAGGTATGTCTTGTTTTAAGCGTAATATGTCCTTGGATTAAATATAAAAATTTTTTTGTCGATGATGATAAAACAAGATCACAATAGGCTGTAAATAGAAAATGGTTATGCTCTAATTTTAAAAATAAGATATAATATTTTTTAAGAGAAAGAAATTCTTGTTTCCAATAAAGTTCCAATATTATCAATTCAGTATAAAGAAGCGGAGTTTTAGCGACAATAAAAACGGAAAATAAGAAAGACTAAAAATTTGAAAAGTGCCAGTTCTAGAACGTATGGTTTCGAAGATAAGCTTAAAGATTTAACAATTTCAATTTTTCTTGATCCACATAGAATTAATTAAAGGGAGGACTTTACTTCACGTATTTCTGCGGGGGAGATTTCACTTTAATGACAACAATTATATAAGTATTTAATGATTTGCTTCCTAATTTAAGAATGATATAAAATATATGACGTTGCCAGAAATACGAATGCTAATTGAAAAAGTAACAATTGTTAGAATATTAATTTAGAGTTAATGCTGTGATTTTTTAACAATTCAAGTGTAGGGTTTAATTGAGGTACCTGATTGCAGAGCTGCCTCTACGCGTGACCTCTGTTTCCCGAGTAGGCAGGAGAGAGAGAGGATAACGCTCTGAACGTGTCGATCGACGGACAAAATCAATTTACAATTCGTCATTTTTCTGTTAATAATTAACGAATCAAGTTGATTTTTGCGTAGAAACACTCTTATGGATATAGTCGTTTGATAAAATTGTTTGTTTAATTTGTTATTAATAATAAATAAAGTTTACGCTGAAAAATTTCAATATTAATTAAAAAATAGGCCAAAGTGAACAATGTCGGCTTATTTTTCATATATTTGCGGCTATTATATTAAAAATTCAGGTCAGTATGTTAATTTTTTCAGCAATGAGGTGGATAAATAAACAAATGCACACGAGCTCTTAGCGTAAGTACGTGTTTTCATGCAGCTAATCATAGTGAAAATTTGTTTTTTGAATGCTTTCAGCTGCTAAAAAGACATTTCGCTTTCTTATTTGGTTATTTCATTTGAAAATGAAATAATCAAATAATAATGTTAATTTATTAATTTGTCGTAGCAAAAAAAAATTGTAAAAACGTTTTTGAAGCGTGCATATACTTTTTTATAATTTTTACTTTAAAAATTTATATCTACACAGTTACACTATTTAATTTTCTTATTTAATCTTACTACGACATATTAACAAATTTTCACTACGATTGGCTGCATGAAAACGCGCCCGTGATGCGTCATTTCTTGTTCATTATTTTCATCGAATCTAGCTATAGTTTTTACTTCAAATTTATACCACGATAAAATATTTTTAAGGCAATAACAATACACATGCCTACCATGGAATGGTGTCCAGTTTTCATTGTGTTCAGATTTTTACGAAAATATTTTAAAACTTCCAGTTTTAAATTATCTCCCAATTATACAATGCCAGAGATTTGAAATTTCATGCCTGTTTTAAGTGTAGCTGTTTAGATTATTTGATTTTAACACAAAGTAACACTACTTTTTTTTATGAAAAACTACCAAATAAAAAAATCTAAACTTGATGTAACGGATTTTACTAAAGTAAGTTTTGTAAACAACAAAAAAAAAAAACGGTCAAGTGCAAGTTGGGCTTAGTGTTCAGTACTGTGATATGTGAATTTTTGTTACGGAAGTATAAAATGATTAGCGACTTCACAAAACACCCTCTAAATGAGTTTTCACTAAAATAATTCAGAGCCCCAATTACAAACATGTCTAGTCAGATACTGATTCAGCAGGCTAAACAGACTAACCAGAATAAGATAAAAAGTTCTAGGTGACATGTATGTATCCTAAGATTCAATATGTATTTTCACGTTTTTTCTTAAGCAATAATGTATAATACTACTCAGTATATATCACCACTACACCAAAACACTTTATTTTTGCACTCGACGCGCGTTTCGCTAATCATGTTAGCTTCATCAGGAGCGATGATTGACTCAATTAACACTTTATTTTTGCACTCGACGCGCGTTTCGCTAACCATGTTAGCTTCATCAGGAGGGATGATTGATTGAATCAATCATCGCTTCTGATGAAGCTAACATGGTTAGCGAAACGCGCGTCGAGTGCAAAAATAAAGTGTTTGGTGTAGTGGTGATATATACATGGGTAGTATCATTGTGCCAAAGATTCCACATTTCCAACTTAATAATGTATAATAGTTATAGTATCTTAGCTACCTAATAGTCAATGCTTAAAGTAGTAGCTATCAGTCTTGGTTCAATTTACAACTTTCGACGAAATAAGCCTTCACCATTTTGGCTGTAAAATAGTTTTTTTTTATACCAGATAAATTATTAAACATAATGTACTCGTGATAATTTTTACTCAACCTCCACTTTATGGAGACTATTCCAGAATTTTTGCAAAATTTTTTGATCAGTACGTTTCGAGATGGGTGGACAAGGGTTTTTGAACCATTCTTTTTAAAATAATACAAAGAAAAATGTATGAGTTCATATATATTTTTGAACTCGTGTTTTCATAAGCTTTCATATGACACCCCACTCGATGACCTGGACCTTTTTTTTTCATTTCCGATTACACCCCAAAACTAACTCTTAAGTACACGGCCCTAATTGGGCCAACATCTTTAGTTGTGCTAACTTTCTATGTCAAACCGGTTTTGGAGAAATTCGGGTGTGACAGACGGACACCGAAATGACCGATAAGTGTTTTTGTACGGAACACTAAAAAGATAACAAGAATTTGACCGTGACAAGTGACCAGCTGTTTAGCTGACTGAAGCATTCCGCTCACAAATCGCTGGCGAGCTTGCCAAGTATATCTGCAACGATATGAACAATCCTTGTCTGTGGTGCTTTAAAACAAAAAATATAATGAATAAAAAATGGCGGAATAAGACTGAAAAACTAGAATCAATAATATACTAGCGTAAGGATAGGACAACGGTTCATAAATTTAACGACATTGGTACCATCTGATTTAACTCATAGACATAGAGGATGGACTGAGTGTGCCGTATTCCGCGCTGTGAAGTAAATATGAATGTAAAAGTGTGAGAGAAACAAAGCGAATGAGCGGCCAGTAGCTGTCTCTTTTTAAAATGCCGCTAAGCTACGGCGCTCTTGAAAATAATATTTCTAAGTGAACTAAAATCGGGTATGGGGCTTTGCTCGCCTTGAATTCCGTCTCGGGGTACTACGCCTTGTTTATTACAGGCCTACAGAAAAGAAACAGGTATTGGCCGCACAATCGCTTCGTCTCTTTCTAGAGAGTGGTTAATTTTATGAGGTTAATGCTCAGTCCATCCTCTATGTCTATGATTTAACTAGTTTCCCCCTGACAGTTTAATAATCGTATGTCTTAGGGTGATACAAACTTTTCCTTTAGTAAATGTGGTTAGTAATAGCCAAATCCTAAAAACTATAGTTTATAATTTAGATTTTCTAGAGTATTTAAAAAATGTTAATTTCAATTAAATTAGGGCTATAAATGATTTAACTCAAAGTAAAATGGAAATCTTAGTATTTAAAACATTGGTTTTAATAAAATTTGATTTTTGTTCAGTTCTATTTATCGCTACGTCTCCAGAAACACACATGATTTTGTATCCAAATAATCACTGCCATATAATTACCCGGAGATTATCTTACTAGTTAGAATAATATATACAGTGGTTAAGCGATTGGGAAGAAACAGATATTTACGGAATGCGGAAACGATAGAACGACATGATCATCATCTGTAGGGCGCTGTAGGTTTGCGTACAAACATTATGTTGTTTTCCTATTGTTTTTTAACGACTCTCATTTCTTTACTCCATAAAATATTATTTGGTTTTATTATTTGTAGCCAAAAATTAATTCTTGGACTAACTAAGCAAATTGAATTAACAGTTAATGTCAATAACTCCGGAGAACCAGCGTATCAGTGTGAAGTGAAATTTGTAGTTTCAGAAGGCATTGAACTAAGAAATAATAAAGATTGCATTAAAAACAGTAGAAATTATACGTGTACGATTGCTGAAAAAGTATACCATTTTAGTGAGGTATGTATGTCATAAGTTATTAATTTTGCACTAGTTACTTATTTGATTTAAGGTAAATAAATTTTGTATAAGAACATATACAGAATGTCCTATCAATTCTATTTAATGAATCTATTGAAATATTTTTTTTTTGTGAAAATGTGATGAAATAAATACTACTTCCGGAGAGACAAAACAAGCCCAAAAAGTCTCCATATACCACCTGCTTTCAACACTATTTTTATGCTATGTTTAACTAATTAATTCTTATTTCCAGAAGTGACGTACGATGTGAAAACCGAAAAAAATGGGAGACAATTTTAATTTGTTCCCCTATTGATTTGAAAGATTCAAATCCAATGTCCGAACTATGAGAAATTATGTTTAAATTAATATTTGAAACTTAATCAACCAGGATTAGTATTAGAAACAACTACGAAACATTTTATTTAGAATGTTATCAAAAAATATAAACAATATTAATGTCAAAAAGTCTCCATACACTCAGGAACTGCATTGAAAAAAACACGTTATAATCAGCCGCATTTTATCAAGCTATCTGTTGCTCGCTAAACTGAAGACAATTGAATAATTTTCGGCCATACTTTATAATCTTAATGTCAAAAAAGTCTCCATACACTTAACAATTACCAATAATAGTTTAACAGAGTTTAACGGAAAATAACAACTTCGTTTAAACTAATGTGGGACCGCCACTGGCCTTGATAATAACCTTTTTGTCATGTTTGCAACCAGCTTTCTAGTAACTTCTGCTGGCTTGTTCTTCCATTTGTTCAATATTCTGTTTTTTAATTCTTCTCTATTTGAAACATTATGTTTGCGAACACGCCGTTTAAGTTCCTCCCATAAATGCTCGATGGGGTTAACATCGTCTGATTGCGGAGGTGTATGAAGCACTTTATGGATCAATTATTCTGGCACCAAGTTTGCGGTATGTTTCGGATCATTGTCCTATTGGAAAACGTATCTTTTTTCGAGTGCTAATTTTTGGACACTTTCTCTTAAATTGTCTCTCAAAAGCAGAACACTGCCACCCCCATGTCTCACCGTGGAACAAATGTTTTTAATATCGAATGCGGTATTCTTTTTTCTCCAGACTTTAGTTCTCTCATCAGATCCAAAAAGGTTAATTTTAGTTTCATTATTAAAGATTACGGATTCTCAAAATTTTAGTAACGGATTCTTAAAAAGCTAACAGCTTTTTGCGATTAGCTTCCGAAATTAACGGCTTCTTTCTGTCTGCACACCCCTCATAGCCTGCCCTGTGTAAACAATTTCTCACTGTTTGTGAACAAATATTTTTCGGAAATAGTTCCCGTACTTCTTCTTTTAATTTTGGTGCACTTTTTTTGGGAACTATAATTATTTGTTTGGCCTCTTCACGTGGAGTTAGTTTCTTTGGGACGACCGGAGCTTGGTCGAATTTTTCAAACTTGAAATGGATTTCACAATTTCTTCCATTTTTAATACTAGTTTGAAAACCCACTGCAAAATTATTAGCAACAAGTGACAGATTATAAAGTATGGCCGAAAATTATTCATTTGTTTTCAGTTTAGTGAGCAATAGATAGCTTGATAAAATGCGGCTGATGATAACGTGTTTTTTTTTTCAATACAGTTCTGGAGTGTATGGAGACTTTTTGACATTAATTTTCTTTACATTTTTATAACAATTATGTAACTTCTAAATAAAGTATTTCGTAGTTGTTTTTAATACTAATCCTCGTTGGTTAAGTTTCAAATATTAATTTAAACATGTTTTCTCATAATTCCAATTAATTAGTTAAACATAACAGAAAAATAGTATAGAAAGCAGGTGGTGTATGGAGACTTTCGACTTCGAACAGTTTATGTCTGTTAAAGCTGCACATTCATGTAGGATGTATGTACATAGAGGTTTCTTTCGGTTTACCACATAGTCTGCATGTCTGCTCAGGTGACAGTTGCCGGTGATCACTCCCACCACTAGTTTGATCTGGGTCCTTGTTAAAAACAGGACGTCCGTCAGTTCTCAGTTCCTCCGAGGGGCCGCCAATTATTTCCCTCGCTTGTTGTTGGCCCGATATTGCGAGCCAATGATCTAGATGTTGCTGAAATGACTGTTATTTTTACCGCCTGTTTCGGTATACCAAATGCTGGTTTTGTACTCCTTTATCGTTTTGTAGCTCCGAATCTTTCTAATTTGCCCGCTTTTTTTTGATTACCTGTTATCCTCCAATGTTCTGGAACCCTCAATAGTTTAATCCTGTTGTTCCTGGAGGATAGTTGTAACCGGTCATTGTGATCTTGGAGTTGGTCTGATAGGCTTTTAGAGCAACTTGACTGTCTGAGAAAATTTATATACCTTGGTTGTGTTAGTTCCGTCTAATATTCTCATGAGGACATGTTTATATTGTGTGAATTTCTGCCTGGAATATTGTTGCACTTGTTCCTAGTGGAATGCTAAAGCTTCACTCTGGCGTTTTTGCATATATGCAAGCGGCTACTTCGCTTGAAGTTTTTGATCGGTCTGTGTAATAGACTAGACCCCCTGCCTTCATCGCAGTCATCACTTCATCTATTATAGATTTAGATCGTATCCAATATGACTTTTTTGAAATTATACTACGTTGTCATATACTCAGATTGCATATCCAAGAGTTTATCGTCAATTAAATTCATAACTGTGCCCAAATTGTACAGGTATTAACATTCCTTTTTACTACTCATTCGATAGTTTCTTTTTATGTATGTTATATGTAGTGTTAAGTCTATGATAATTTTTCGCATTTTAACGCTATTTTTAAGTTTTTGTAAATCATCATTGTAGTTTTTGGGAATCATCATTTTAGTTTTTGCAGTTTTTATTGTGACTTATTTAAGTGATAACAAAGGACCGCTAAAAAAAGTTTTGCAGTTGAAAGGTGAAATACCATATCATATGTTTTTTTTTTGTTTGGAAAAAACGACTCCGAGGTCAGAATTGGCTTATCACCCAAGGATTTTGTCATAACTTCAAAAAACACCTCGAAAATGACCAAAAATACTTTTACAAATAAATTAAAAATGTAAACAAGCAAACTACACGTATTTTGGGATGCCGAAATCGAATCCAAGGTTAGAATTCACCCATCGCGCCAGCATTTTGACATAACCTCAAGAAACACCTAAAAAATACGTCTATAAATAAACTAAAAAATTAAATGAACAGACCATACTATACGTAGTTTGGGGTGCTTAAACCGAATGCGCCAAAGAATTTACCTATTAAGTCAAGATCTTGAAATAACTTCAAAAAGTCCAGTCTATTCATTTACAGGTTGCTGGATTAAGGTGAGTCCTCTCGCTTCTCACTCACTGAATACTTTATTAAAATGATTCCTCTCGCACATTACCTTCGTGATGCTGGATAACAATGAGTCCCATCGTCTCTCACTTCAATGGAAAAACTTTACAACCAGATTTCTAAATCTAACATAATCTAATGCAATAACTGTACTCCAAAAATTCTAAACGCCAACTTACACCAAGAACTTTACACCAGTATATATATATATATATATATATATATATATATATATATATAATATATATATATATATATATACATATATATATATATATATATATATATATATATATATATATATATATACATATATATATATATATATATATATATATATATATATATATATAATATATATATATATATATATATATATATATATATTGTAACTTGTGAACTGGCCCGCACGTTGTAGTGTCATTTTGTATCCTGCGAGACTGTCCTCTCTTTTGAAGCATCTTTTTTTTTTGTACCCTGTGAGAATTGGTTTTTCCCCACGCTTGGGCACAATTTTCTTGCAACCTCTTTTTAATTTTCTGATAATGAATTGAGTGGATCCTGATTTTAAAAGAACTAAAGAAATTAAACACACACTAGCTCAGTTTTCCTTGGTAGAGAGATATGGGTAAGAGATAATTTTTGTACGTCTTTTTGGATTTATTTTTTCTTACTTTAAAAAAAACCTCAGCTGTACGACTTTTTGGGCACCATTCATTTTAAAATAGAAAGGATCTAACTTCAGCTAAAAAAATGAAAAAATACTGAAAGGGTGTACTGTTGGTAAATAAAAAAATCAGTTTGGTACAGCCGTTCTTATCCTGAAAAGTAAGATAGGTATTCAGTGAGACACTAGCTTTAATCAACAAAAAGAAAATTTATTCATGTTTTTAAAAATAAAAAGTTCTAACCTTTGCAGTTTTGCAGGATTACTAAAAAAATTTAGCCTAACAGGTAGTTATGACATTTAAATTCTAAACTCTGACTACTCCCGAAGACGAAAAATAGTGCTTTTCACTTCACTTTTTAGTCAGTTCAAATTGCTGTTAAGGCACTACTCAGGGATAAGTCTATGGAAGGATGTTTTGGTAACTTACTGTTTTTATTTCGGCTTCGATGGAACACGACCGATTTCACACTTTTCTAGTAAACACTTAGAGAGCCCACTACGGCTTTTCGTTAAAAAACTTGTGCTTTATTTTTAGCTCTCATGATTGTTGTTATGAGCCTTTACTGCAGCTCTGTAGAAGGAAGCGTACTTGGCGGCTCCGATGAAAATTAGCCTGGCTGCGGCTTGATGGTACTCAGCCACGACAGTAGTTCTCTCGATCCTTAAATAAGTCCTGGGCCTTCTCTCTCGGTAATATCGCGACGCCGGAACCAAAAATCCGGATACACATTTTCAACCAATCCCGGCGCCGATAGATTCGGTCAGAAACCCGCACAGCACACTAATATACCGAACGGCTTGGAATCTCTTATTAATATACCGTTCGATACAAAAATGAAAATAAGTACAATTTGAAGTGAAAAATCAGTAACATTACATGGTCTTTAAAATCTAGGAAAAAATGAATGTTACATTTACCCCCTTCCAAAAAGAAATAGACTACACTAGTCTATTAAACTAAGGCTACTTATGAAAAGGTACAAAGTGGTACACTATCACTTAATACTAAGGTCAGAACTTAAAACAAAATTAGAAACTTCGGACCTTACTACTAGACTTAATTCAATTAAGCACTAATATTAAGTACAATGAAAACCAAATGAAAATCTTTGCAAGTACACAAGAATCTTATAACTAGACTTAACTTAATTAAGCACTAAGGTTAAGTACATCAAAAAGTAAATAAAAATCCTTGCATGAACATAAGAAATACCTTTCTAAAGTAACAATCGCGGTCTTCTTATATAAAAGAATCAGCTCTGTTATTGTTACCAAAACAAAAAATTATATCTTTGTCTAGACTCTTGTCTAAATCAAAAAAAGTGAACTGAAACAAAATATGAACACCCCCCTTAAAATAGTTTAAGGATTGTCAGAAAATTTTCTATTTCAGCAAAAGAAATTTAGAAAAATTCTTAAATAAAGAAAAATAAAAAACTGATTCTAGTGCAAATACTAACACTAAAAGGAAAAAGTCTTGTCAGACCATTTAGCACAAGGCTAAGAAAAACACCTGGATGAAAATCCAGACAAACGCTCGGAAAAAAATCGCCATCAATGCTCTAGCTCACCGCTAAGAGAACATTCTAAATCTAGTATCACTACTAGTCGCACTCGAAAATAATCGCACTCTATCGCGCAATGTCGACGTCCTGAGACATCCAGACATGCAAAAATCGCCAGGGAAAACGCTCTGGTTGATCGCCAGAAAACACGTCAGCTTATCGCCAACAAAACACTCTGGTATATCGCCAGAAAAAACTCTCGGCTCCTCGCCAAGAAAACACTCTGTAAATAGTCCTCGACTACACAAAGTCTGCGTTCTAAAAGAACAATCTCGCCATTAACATAGTGAGCAGCTATAAAAGCTAACAATACCACTATAGGCACAGTGAATAGCTACAAAAGCTAAAATTCACTCTAAACACAGTGAATAGCTATAAAAGCTAAAATTCACCAAACTGAATGATCCTGCTTTAAAAAGCAATGTTCACTAAGAACAGAATGATTAGTCTGCGCACAACTAACATTCAAGGAAACATTCCCAACATAACTATATGAGACAGCAAGTCTCGAAATAGGACCTCCCTAAAGTCATAATCCTAAATATAGGAGTCCATAAGCAAAACGACTCAAAATCACGCATTTTGAGCACATGCCCTCAGGCAACCAACATACACTGAAATATATACAGAAATATATACAGAAATATATACAGAAATATATACAGAAATATATACAGGAGTTCAAATCCCAAACCCTTGGTTATGATAACTCCATACTGAGCTTGGTGAAAGCTCGTAGCAAAAGCTAATCAAATCTTCAGCACATCGCACCAAAGTGACAAATCTGCCGAGAAACATGAGCCAGAAAAAAACGCCCTCCGTCATCCTTCAGGGTGGCTACACAGAGATATAAAATTTAACCAGCATTGCGCTTCTCCAAGTTGCATGAAGAACCCTCGTGTACTGGTCTCGCCCTAGAACAACAACGAAAAACATTCAATCCATCCCACATAACAGGAGACAAACACCTCACCACGATATACTGAAAGGTGGAGACAATAAAATACGGAAATGGTGACCCTGGAGTCCACCAACTAAAGGGAGTAGATTATAGCATCCACTAAACTAAAACGGTGTCTACCACACCACCATAAGTCAAAAAAATTAATCAATAGGGTGTTCCGAAACACACTACTGCCAACAGCCTGTCACCACTAATAGGCTAATTGGAGCTGAGGTCGACTACAGTAGCTAGGCTCTCCTTTGGCTCAAATAGAAATAGCCATTGGGTAACAAAACCTCTAAAAGGTCCCAAAGGTCAAACGTTCGCCCCCCATAGACTACCCTTCCAATCAGTCTGTTCCTCAGGAAGACTAACTCCCTGCCAAACGTCGTAACGGCATCTGTTAGCACCCGGTGCATCACGGCCTGTAAAAACAGATAACTCATGGGATACAACCTAAAAGGTTTACAAGGTTGACTTAACCAAGCTTCTAACGGAAATTTCCAAAAAACGAAAAAGAGCTTAAAAAGCTACTTGAAGTAAAAATTTCTCCATTTTTCGGTGGCAACGCAACAAAACTTTTGAAGACGACAAGAGCTTTTCCAGCTTAATCAGAAACAAGAAGAAAACATCATTGACAGCTAAAATATTCGATCATGGTGTTAATCGTCTCCCTAGACAATAGCCTCTAGAAGAAACTGCTACAGGTATCAGGCATAACCGTTTTCTGTCAGCCCAAACTTCTAGATTACCTCTTGGAAATCTAAAAATTCGGTTAGGAATCTTCCTTCACTGCGCTTAGCCACTCTTAACAAGGTTCTCATCTCGGTATCAGATTTTGATCATTTCTTTGTGAAACGACTGTCTTACTCTGCTCTCATCTCCTGTAAATGATCAGCCTTTAGTTCTCCTGCAGGGCTTCAATTTCCTATCAATCTGATAGTATACTGAAAAAACTCATCAGACGCCTATGAGTCTATGCAAAAAATTTTTTTAAAAAATTAGTGACTCAAAGGTAACGTTTAAACGGCCCTGAAAAGAATAGAGTATACCCTCAGTTTGTCAATTCAGAAGAAGATCTAAATCAAAATAATCCAAGTCTTAGACTTACTGGATAAACCAAAATCAATTTACTCTTAATTGCACCCAACATATACCACTAAGGTAATAGAAATACACCCACTCGGGTAACAAACTTTGAAATTGCTCATAAAAATTTTGACTCTACATCACACTACACGAGCTACATCTTGCGCTTGTCCTAACTCAAGATCACCTTGGATTGCCTCTAATCAAAATTTCGCTTCCAAGTGTCAAGAACCGGATATTATATGGGGTCATAAGCAAATCATATCCCGCGACCACCGACATACCAGTCTTATGATAAATCCTGAGTGTGATTCTTTCGCAAGCTCGCAACAGCTGAGTCGATGCTAAACATCAACTACAATCAACCTAAGTTTGGATATGATCAGTACCCAAAACCTTAGCAAAAATAATAAAAGTAAGCTATACTCTGCTCAACTTCTATAACAGTCAAAAAAAACGAGGTCGTCACCTCTACAGAGCAACTTCAAAAAAAATAAAGTAAAGCAATTAAGATAATGTAAATATAAACTATTCTTCTTCTGACAAACTTTCACTAGGGTTAGGTTCATTGAATGGTTTTTATGTCTTTAATATGCCATCGTCCTATTTTAGTCCCATCTAAATTAACCAAACCATAAACTAAATCTGAAATCTTTTCTCTTATCACGCAATGCACATACTTAGGTACTAACTTAGATGTGAATTTATCAGCTGCACGGGAAAGAATTTTATTTTTTCGCCAAACGTGATCACCTATATTAAAGGAAAAATCCCTTTTTCTAAGGTTGTAAGACTTACTGTTCCGTTCATAAGCCTTATGTATCCTACTACGCACGTCGGTGAAAATATCTTTTAGACCCTTTAAATTTTCGGCGTACGCACCCCTGCTACCCGGAATTATTTCGCTGTCAACATTGACACCCAAATCTAAATTTTTATAATACGATCCAGATAGAGGTATATGTCTGCCGTACTAAGAAAGACGGTGTAAACCCGGTTACTTCGTGTCTTGCGGTGTACCCGGGATTAAAACGGATGTTAAAACCATAAGTTTCACTTAGGCTCTTAAAACTTTTAGAGGTAAACTGAGTACCGTTATCGCATATTAAGAGCGACGGAACACCGTGGATTAGAAAGACATTATTTTCCAAAATTCTCTCTATATACCCAGCTTTAGAGCTTTTCAAAGGAAATAGCATGGTATACTTTGTAAACCAGCAAGAAACCACGAGAAGCCATTTATTTCCCTTTTTTGAACGTGGGAATGGGCCTACTAGATCAGCTGCTATGACTTGAAAAGGGTAATTAACCGCTTTCTCTTTTCCCATCAGTCCCATAGGTAGTGCATTTGGAGATTTCTGCGCTCCACATACTTCACAAGTCCTCACAAACTTTACGATGTCAAAACGCATTTTTGGCCAATAATACTGTTCCTGAACCCTGTGAAGAGTTTTATAAAAACCAAAATGACCAGAAGTAGGAGGAGTGTGACACATGTCTATAATTTCCTCTCTCTGTGGTTTAGGAACTAGTATTTTCCACTCAGGTACATTAACTTTTAAAGGCAACTGGTTTGGGATAAACTTGTACACGAAATCATTTTCCACCTTCCACTGCGGAAAATTTTGAGGAAATTCTTTAATTTGCTGCCGTAAATTATCGTACCATGGATCAATGCGATCTATATCAACTGTATCTATTCTTACGTCAATCTGTGCATTAAGACTGTTTTCGTCCACTGTATGGTCTGGGATTCTTGACAAAGCGTCAGGAATAACATTGTGGACTCCTTTTCTATGAATTAAATTAAACGTATGTTGTCTCAACCTAATCGCCCAACGCGCTAGTTTGCCACTAGGGTTTTTAATAGAATTAAGCCACAATAGACTATAATGATCTGTTATGACCGTGAAAGGAACACCTTCTATGTAAGGTCGAAACTTTTCGATGTTAAAGAGTACTGCTAAACATTCTTTTTCAACAACCGAATAGTTACGTTCAGCCTTTGATAAAGTTCTACTGGCATACGCTATCACTCTTTCCTCACCATTGATTTTCTGTGTTAGGACGCCCCTAAACCGGTATTAGAAGCATCACTAGAAATATAAAACTGTTGGGAGAAATCTGGTTGGGATAAAATTGAGAGCTGAAACCAATAGCTCTTTAATCTTGATAAAAGATTTTTCTGCTGCCTTTGTCCAATCTATCGATTGTCCTTTTTTTCGTCCTTTCAAAAGATCATTAATAGGCGACAACAGGGTA
Source organism: Pachyrhynchus sulphureomaculatus (assembly GCA_019049505.1). Lineage (NCBI taxonomy): Eukaryota > Metazoa > Arthropoda > Insecta > Coleoptera > Curculionidae > Pachyrhynchus > Pachyrhynchus sulphureomaculatus. The sequence continues at coordinate 137,887,354 of CM032446.1, forward strand.
GAAAAATTCTCGATAAAACGTCTGTACCATGAACACATTCCTACGAAGCGCTTAACTTCCGTAGTATTAGTAGGTCTCGCATAATTAACCATGCTTGCTACTTTATCCGGATCGGTACGCAAGGAATTTGAGCCTACAATATAGCCTAAAAACTTTAGAGAAGTTTTGAAAAAATCACATTTGCTCAAATTTATCGTTAGTCCGGCCTCTTTCAATTTATTTTTTTACTTCTTTAAGTAAGCGTATATGCGATTCGAAGTCTTCCGATGTTACTAAAATATCATCGAGATAGGTAAAAATCTGTGGCTCATATTTCGGACCAAATATAGCGTCCACTAAACGTTGCTGAGTTTGAGCAGCGTTCTTTAGACCAAACGGCATAGTGACGAACTGAAATAGACCTCGGCCTACTACTGCAAAAGCGGTCTTTTCCTTAGAGGATTTGTCCAAAGGAATTTGCCAGAATGCCTTTCTAAGATCTATCGAGGATACATACTTAGCATTCCTGAGTGATGTCAAAATTCTATCGATGTTCGGTAATGGATAGTTATCAAATTTGCTGACCTCGTTGAGCTTTCTTCCGTCAAAGCATAGACGATACTGTCCATCGGCCTTTTTCACCAATAAGATTGGAGAACACCAGGGACTGTTTGATTCTTCAATCACTCCGAGTTTCAACATTTCGTCTAACTCTTTATTTAATACTTTTGACATATAAGGAGACATGGCGAAGGGCCTTGTCTTTACAGGACTGGCATCAGCCGTATCTATAGACATGTTGATTTTATTCGTTCGGCCTAACCTATCTTTACTACTTATTTCATTGAAAGAGCTTATTACTTTTTCTGCTTTTAAGCGTTCCGTCCGCGAGAGATCATCTAGGGTACATAGGCGCGAGAAAAGGTTTTCTAAAGAACTTTCTGAATAACAATCTTTAAAACTTGTATGAGAAGTGACTTCTAGGGACTGTGGATACCACGAATTATTTTTAAAATTTACTAAAATTTTCGAATTTTTGTGCAGAATCACATCCTAAAACCAAAGTATGTGATAGAGAAGGTACTACTAGAGCAGGGATTACTAAAACAATGACCATTGCAGACTAGCGGCAACTCAACCGTACCTAAAACTTTTAAACGGCTGCCATCTGCAGTGGAAACACTTCTATTTTTGACATGGCATATTTTTATACTTAAATGACTTAAAATTTTAATACCATTCTGACCTACAACGGAGGTATTTGCACCAGAGTCAAGTAAAGCCGAGAAATGGGCACCTAATAGATTTATCTTTATATGCGGTCTATTATCTAAATATTTATGCACGAATAAAGGAGACATTTGACCATTTGGAGAAGCAGGAGTTTTAACTTGAGAAGGAGAATTTTTATTAGACTTAAAAAAATCAGAAACTTTTTGTAACCATTTAGTCCAATCTGATTTATTGGAGTATTTCTTTACTTAAGATCCTCGTTAGAATCTTTCTTTTATCCGCGACTGGACGTTCTGAGAAAGTACGACGGATTTTCAGTTCATAGTCTAATTCATTTTCCAGTAAGTGATTGACTTTAAAAGTATCGCCTTGTATTTAAATTCTTTTACCAAATATGTTAAGAATTTTCAACAAAAAATCTCCAAATACCGTTTCGTATCAGCAAAGTATTTTTAATATTCATGCAAAACATCGGTGAGAAAAAAAAGTACAGTTTTTTCTTCGGTTCCGCAAAATAAATCTAACACTGCAAAAATTAAAGTAAACCAGCACATCTGCTAATCTGAACTATAAAAGTAGCTTTTAAGAAAAAAGTAGGAATCACTTATCTTAGAGTCGATTAACAAAATTCAAATATCTATACCACCATCAGATAAATTGAAATAAATAATTCTACAAATTTCCTGCTTTTGTCTTATTGCTATAGTGTAGTTTCGTTTAATAAATATTATGAAATAAAAATATCTGAAAAGTTAGAGCTTTTACTTTGTTCGAAAGCTAGTACACTGAACCCTTTTTTAAAAAAATAAAATTCCAAAAGCCCCGCGTTGACAGCGCTACTTTGTAACTTGTGAACTGGCCCGCACGTTGTGGTGTCATTTTGTATCCTGCGAGACTGTCCTCTCTTTGAAGCATCTTTTTTTTTTTGTACCCTGTGAGAATTGGTTTTTCCCACGCTTGGGCACAATTTTCTTGCAACCTCTTTTTAATTTCTGATAATGAATTGAGTGGATCCTGATTTTAAAAGAACTAAAGAAATTAAACACACACACTAGCTCAGTTTTCCTTGGTAGAGAGATATGGGTAAGAGATAATTTTTGTACGTCTTTTTGGATTTATTTTTTCTTACTTTAAAAAAAACCTCAGCTGTACGACTTTTTGGGCACCATTCATTTTAAAATAGAAAGGATCTAACTTCAGCTAAAAAAATGAAAAAATACTGAAAGGGTGTACTGTTGGTAAATAAAAAAATCAGTTTGGTACAGCCGTTCTTATCCTGAAAAGTAAGATAGGTATTCAGTGAGACACTAGCTTTAATCAACAAAAAGAAAATTTATTCATGTTTTTTAAAAATAAAAAGTTCTAACCTTTGCAGTTTTGCAGGATTACTAAAAAATTTTAGCCTAACAGGTAGTTATGACATTTAAATTCTAAACTCTGACTACTCCCGAAGACGAAAAATAGTGCTTTTCACTTCACTTTTTAGTCAGTTCAAATTGCTGTTAAGGCACTACTCAGGGATACGTCTATGGAAGGATGTTTTGGTAACTTACTGTTTTTATTTCGGCTTCGATGGAACACGACCGATTTCACACTTTTCTAGTAAACACTTAGAGAGCCCACTACGGCTTTTCGTTAAAAAAACTTGTGCTTTATTTAGCTCCCATGATTGTTGTTATGAGCCTTTACTGCAGCTCTGTAGAAGGAAGCCTACTTGGCGGCTCCGATGAAAATTAGCCTGGCTGCGGCTTGATGGTACTCAGCCACGACAGTAGTTCTCTCGACCCTTAAATAAGTCCTGGGCCTTCTCTCGGTAATATCGCGACGCCGGAACCAAAAATCCGTATACACATTTTCAACCAATCCCGGCGCCGATAGATTCGGTCAGAAACCCGCACAGCACACTAATATACCGAACGGCTTGGAATCTCTTATTAATATACCGTTCGATACAAAAATGAAAATAAGTACAATTTGAAGTGAAAAATCAGTAACATTACATGGTCTTAAAATCTAGGAAAAAATGAATGTTACAATATATATATATATATATATATATATATATATATATATACATATATATATATATATATATATATATATATATATATACATATATATATATATACATATATATATATATTTATATATATATATATATATATATATATATATATATATATATATATATATATATATATATATATATATATATATATATATATATATATATATATATATATATATATATACATATATATATATATATATATATATATATACATATATATATATATATATATATATATATATATATATATATATACATATATATATATATATATATATATATATATATATATATATATATATATATATATATATATATATATATATATATATATATAGGGTGCCCCATATATAGAATAATCATTCCATAGCATTTATTAATCAGTGTATCAAAAAAAATGTTTAAATAAAAGGGTGTTATATGGCGCACATGCTGACGTTGACACTAAATTGTTTTGAACTGTCAGTTCGAAGAAATTACGCCAACTTGATTTTTTTTTAAATGTCTAAATTGGACTGTTTTGGAATTATTCTCATTTGAAATTTAAAATAAAAAAGAGACAAAAAAACTATTAATAAATAGGATTATTTTTAAAGTAATGACCCAATCTATCATAAACAGCCTGAACACAGTTTGTCTGTGCTACTTCATATTGAATTCTTTGTTGTACATCTTCTACAGTTTCAGGTCGACTTCGATAAACCTTGGTTTTCAAATGACCCCATAAAAAAAATCGAGTGGCATAAGGTCGGGACTCCTTGCAGGCCATTCTACACCACTTCGTCTGGCTATCCATCGGTTTGGGAAAAATCGCATCCAAATATCTACGAACATTGATTTCATAGTGAGGGATTGCTCCGTCCTTGATACTACAAATTCCTGTTAGGGGCATCCAAATTATTTTCATCGGCAAAAAGACCTGCACAAGTTGAAATAACTTGTTCTTGGAGTAACTGTAAATACCGCTGTCCTGTAAGATTCCCATCGATAAAAAGGGACCAATAATATGACGTCCACAAATCCCTGTCCATACGCTCGTCTTTTGTGGTCTTCGAGAATGACTGTCGATTATCCAGTGAGGATTTTCAGTAGACCAGTACTGGCAGTTATGCCTGTTAACTCTTCCGTTAAGACAAAATGTGGTCTTATCGGAAAACACAGTATTATGAATTAGGTTAGGATCATTATTGATTCGTTCCATCATGACTTCGTAAAATTTAACGCTTAGTCATCTTCAGATAATTCTTGCAATAGAATGAGTTTGTAAGGATGCAATTTTTCTTCATTCAGTATTCTACTTAAGGTACCTTTACTTATGTTGGGGTCTAGGCAAAGCTGACGAGTGGCTCGATGGGAATTTTCTGTAATTTCCAATAGAACATCTAACTTTTTATCATCGCTTGTTTTAATTTTTGAAGGTCCAGATTTAGAACGATCCTTAACACAATCTGATTGTCTAAATCGTTTTAATGTTTTGCTGACTACGGATTGGGTAATAGGTTCTCGAGTCGGATATTCTGCGTTAAAAAGATCACATACCTCCTGTTGTGTTCTCCTACAGTCTCCGTAACCAATCATCATTAACAAAGTGATTCTTTCTGTTTCTGTTAAATGTACTATTATGATATTACTCTCAAATTGCAGTTTAACAAAATGCAGCAATAAACGTTTTCATCAATAAATCATTTTTTTAAGCATTAAGTCGTTACTTGATGATACAAACCAGCGTATTTTTTTTTTTTAATTTGATCTCCTTAATTTCAAATACCAAAAATTCCAAAACAGTTCAATTTAGACATATGGTGTGACAAATAATACTAGAATTTTTAGTAGGATTCAAAAATAAAATAATACCCAGGGCTTTCCATTTAAAAAAAATTTAAGATGGCGTAATTTATTCGAACTGACAGTTCAAAACATTTTATGTCAACGTCAGCATGTGCACCGTATAACCCTTTACGACTTTTATTTAAACATTTTTTTTATACAATGCTGTGGAATCATTATTCCATACATATGGGGCACCCTGTATATATATATATATATATATATATATATATATATATATACATATATATATATATATATATATATATATATATATATATATATATATATATATATATATATATATATATATATATATATATATATATATATCGAAGACGTTAAAGAAGATTTAGACCATCTGTTCCAACACTTAACAACTTCAATAAAACAAATGTCACTCAAAATAGCCGGAAAGCAACTCAGATATGTTTACAACAGAAACTAAATAAAAAGTAGAAGCGAGAAGGACATTATACAAAGAAGGTAAATATGGTACCGAGGAATACAGAAGGGTGAGGAAGGATATACGTAAAATGATACGGGAAGACCTAAAAAGACGCTACGAACGGATAGTAGAAGAAGTAAGTCATCGAAAAAAACACGAATATGAAATGCCTCAGAGGGCAAATAGGAAGACGTGAAATCAGAATGATTAAAGAATATGACGGAGAGATTAGAGACAGAGAGGATATACTTCTAAAAATTGAAGGAGCACAGACATGGACTATCACGAAATAAATAATAAGAAAATTACGCGTCCCATAAAGAACAAAGGAAAGATCGATGTTGAGAATTACCTTAAGAAATAGGAAGCGAAATGAGTGGATATGACAAAGAATAAAAACTAATGATGTAATAGAAACGGTGACATAGCTAAAATGGAACTATGCAGGACACGTTATCTATATGTGTAGATAAATGAAATGCCAAAATGATGCACTGGTACGATGACATTAAACTGCAGGACTACCGTGGCTGAGGATAGCTTAAAATAAAGATATATATCCCATATATATATATATATATATATATATATATATATATATATATATATATATATATATATATATATATATATATATATATATATATATATATGTTATGTTATGTTACATCAATGAAAATCCCCACAACATCAATAAAAGAACCGATCTGGATGGGTTGAGTAACGTATACAGTTTTCTCCTTTCTTGTGATGTTTCTATGCCATGTGACAACTCCCTATCGTCATTCGAATCATGACATGTTACCTTCAAAAATGGCCATCCGTTACTGAACAGACCAACTCCTAATACTCTAATTCTCTCTCCTTTCCTTTATTTTGTTTTTATTGGCCCCTTGGTTCTTAAGAATTGTTCCCCTTAAGAATTGTTCTCCTTACTTTTCTAGATTGATTCTTCTGACTTTGACGGTTATTCTAGTGATTTGTTGCCTTCCCTCCCTCTTGGTATTGTCATGCTTAAATACCCTTTTGGTGAATAAACCGTCTTTTTCTCAAATTAATTAAAATTTCCCCAATAATTAAATCGACAAATTATATATAAGTTAATTAAATAAAAATGATTCAGAAATTAATATAACATTCCTTCCTTCCTTCTCTATGTCTGTTTTGCTAGATCTCTTGTCCCCCTTTCTACCCAAAATGTATGGTCGTCTTCGATCCGAATTTCCTTGTCGATTTCTAGGTCGTTCAATTGGTAATTTCTTCTTCTCTCTGTTTGACCATTTATATATTTTTCATTAGACCAGTCCTCTCTCTCTTTCTGGGTGTTTACATTTTCCGTTTTAAGGTTTTCAAAATAGTCCCTTTTCCTGTCAAGTAACTGTCTTTTGTCATTGGTGTCAATCTTTTCGGGCATGCGCCGGCCACAGGTGGTTTGTTCGGGTGAATTAATTAATAATTAAAAATGTTTCCAGGATTTTAAAACACATCCCTGTTATAAATTTGTTCTTTTTAATTTCGTGTATTAGTGTATAGTGTTTATTTTAATCGATTGTTAGTTGTTTCTGTGTTACAGGCTAATAATGGCCATTCATGCTAACTCTGCTTTTCACTATTCATGTGAGTCTTTTCATATGTGATATTTTATATTACATCTTATACTTCATTGTACTTCTACATTGGTTTATTATAAGTAATAATAATAGTAATAATTCGAATAATTTAATTTTTCTGCCCAAGTTTTCTCAGTTAGTAGACTGATTCTCCTTTTCAGTTCTTGCCCTGAAGAAGGTCCCAAACTAGGACCGAAATATTGGCTGAATGAACATTGTGTGAACTGTTTTCACGCCCTTTGCCGAGTTCCCCAACAAATTTTATATTTAAGTATATATATATATATATATATATATATATATATATATATATATACATATATATAATATATATATATATATATATATATATATATATATATATATATATATATATATATATATATATATATATACATATATATATACATATATATATATATATATATATATATATATATATATATATATATATATATATATATATCATTTCCAGTGTTAAAGGAATTTAGTGCTGTCACGTCTTGTATGATTGATTTTGTGGAGAACAGAATGCAGTCTATTTCATTTTTCGTTCTTGTATCAGGGCTTCTCCAGGTCCATGCTGCATTTTGTTAAAATAGATGTTCATATAACTGTTGGTTTCTAGACAGTTGGCCTATTATTTCTACGGTTTCTTGTACCCATTCCGAATTTTTCTGTGTATTTCTCGTCGTCATCTTGACGGTATCCTAAAATCGCATTAAAGCCGTCAATTATTTGTCGTGGTAACATTTTCCTTCTTTTCTTGTGTTTCAGGGTAAAAAATTAAATTCGTATGTTTTGTAAA
>CM032446.1:137895429-137897929 GCA_019049505.1 Pachyrhynchus sulphureomaculatus
TTCTCGTGCCTTAGTCTCTAAGAAGGAAAATGTTGCGGTTTTTTTTAACTATCGGAAGAAGCCTATAAAAAGACTATTCCGCTGATAGGATCTCTAATGTAGATGAAACGGAATTAAACCATTGTCCAAAGCAAAATTCCGTCTGTGGTTGGAAGAAAAGAAAAGCGGCATATTGCCAACCTTATATCTGCAGAGAGGAGATTCAACGCTAAACATTGATGCATGTATAAGCGCCCCTGGGCACTGTGTTCCTTCTTTAGTGATATTCCCACAAAAGAACATGAGCTGAAGCTTATGAGAGCAGCTCCTCCAGGGACAATTGGTCTTGCATAACCGTTGGGCTGAGTTCAGGCCAACATATTCACCTTTTGGTTCAAACATTCCAAGGAATCTCCAGTTCTCCTCTTCCTGGACAGGCATTATAGCCATGTTTGTAATATTAATGTCATTGATTTGGCTATAAGCAACCATGTGACAGTTATATCACTGTCCCCGCACTGTACACATAAATTAAAGTCCCTGAATAAAATCTTTATGGGGTCCCTTTAAAAGTCCATTACAGTGAGGAAATCAGACAGTGGCTATTGTACTCACAAAAGCCATTGTTTGTTTACGAAATCATAGAGCTCTATAGGGGTTATTTGGAAGTGCAAATAGGAGAGATCGCAGTAAATTGATTCTAGGAAAACAGGGATACTTTCCATTAACAAAACTGTGCTCACAGATGCTGACCATATTGCTTCACTCCAAGAATCAGCAAAATCTGGCAGCTTCCGATTAAAGCCACAGGAAGAATACTAAGAAAAGTCTTCGGATGACCTCCCAATTTAGCTGAGTCAAGTTCGATTCTCGTTTCATCGGCTGCAGATCTACTAGAAGATCTCCAGTTTAGTACTTCAAAAGCTATCCGTTCCTCTGAGTACCTCAAGAGTATTTCAAAAGGAGTATTTTATGTCAGTCCTTATGAAATCATCCCTGCCCCACAAAAAAAAAGAAAAACCAGCAACAGCGGCCGTAAGGCTGTTGGATCACATGTTGTACTGAAACTTTAATATAAAAACGCTTTGATAAAATCGGAGTGGGAGAAACAGATTAGACTGCTTAACCAGATGAGGAACAAAACAAAAATTATGTGAAAAAGGGATTGAATTTTGAAGGAGAAAAGACTAAAGAAGTGAAAAATATAAAAATTCAGAAAACTAAAGAAGAGAATAAAAAGAAATCAAAAGGAAAGGTTCTGAAGAAACAAAAGGAAAAACAGTTCTTTCAGAATAATCTATTATTGGAGAAATCATTATTGATGACAAGTTAAGGTACCTGTGGGGAATAGGAATATGGACGATAAATATGCAGTCTGTATTTTCTGTGAAATACAATAATGCTGTGGGTTACGTGCTTCATGTGCATTCTATGGGCACATAATGATTATGCTGGAGCCGACAAGAATATCTACGTCTGCGACTTTTGTAAATAGATCCAAGAAAAAATAAGTAGCTTTCTATGTTCCAGTTTTTATGAAAAGCCTAACTCAATATGTAGACAAAGTTTAGCAGTAGACATGATAGACAGCTTTTATTATTTTTTTTATTAAAACAAAAGTTAAAATCGTATTGTATTACATTATTTTGCATTAATAAATTGATATTACTTCAATTACTTTTGTTTTCCAAAGTTATTGAACAAGTAGTCGAAATTCAATCATTAAAAAACTTCCATTTTGATATTTTTTGCAAAAGAATATGCCAAAAAAATCCGTTTGGTTTTTATTACATGTGACCACATAGAATTGATAATATAACCGCTTCAGCTGATACTTTGTGGTAGTTTCATAATTTTATCATCACTTTTACATGAGTTACACTTAGGAAAGAAAGTGGTAGTCGAAATTTGGATCTTCTCCTCTACTTTTTAGTGTTCCGTACGGAACACTTATAAGATCACTTCGGTGTCTGTCCGTCTGTCTGTCCGTCTGTCACACCCAATTTTCTATGAAACTATCTGTCATAGAAAGTTGAAATTTGGTAGTAATATAGGAATTGATGGCCTCATCAGAGCCATGTAGTTTTGAAAGTTAAATTTTGACTTAAGGGGTTAGTTTTGGGGGGTGAAATCGGAAGTGAAAAAAAAATTTTTTTACTAGGTAATCGAGTGTGGTGTCAAATGAAAGCTTGTGAAAACACGAGTAAAAAATATATATATGATGTAATACTTGCACGCACTTTTCTTTGTATTATTTTTAAAAAATTGCGAAAAATCGCTGTCCACCCGCCTTATCTCGGAAAGTACTCATCAAAAAATTTTGAAAAAATTCTGGAATATTCTCCACGGGGTGTAGATTGAACGAAAATTATCACGAGTGCGTTTCTGTAATAATTTATCTGGTATATAAAAAAACAGAAATTTCAAGGTCGTCAATTTTCAGTAAAGATTGGAGATAAACTTTGTTGAAAACTTATTTGGGGTGTGTTTTGTGAAGTCACTGATCATTTTATATCACCGT
>CM032446.1:137902929-137905429 GCA_019049505.1 Pachyrhynchus sulphureomaculatus
GTTCGTCAATATAATAATAAAAGATGATTTTTTTCAAGGGAAAATCTTAAATTTTTTTTTCCACTATCAGAATTGGATACAAAAAGGAATAGCAAAAATGGCAAATTAAATAGCACGTAGGCTGAAAAGTTTTTGGTCAAGCTACTTAAAAAACATTTTTTTTTCAAAATTCGACTTTATTCATCAATATAGTCTCCTTTAGGAGCGATAAAATCAGTCCAATGCTTTTTTAACATTTCTATACCTTTCTTGTAGAAGGATTGGCCTTTGCCTTCAAAGAGGCCTCAGTTTCGGCAATAACTTCTTCACTGGAGTCAAATCTCTTTCCCGCTAGCATTTTTTTCAGGTCTGCGAATAGATAATAGTCGCTGGAGCTTAAATCTGGAGAATACGGTGGATGAGGAAGCAATTCGAACTTCAGTTCATCCAATTTTGCCATCGTAACCATTGACTTGTGACACGGTGCCTTTAAACGCACCAATAACTTTATATAATATTCGCTATTGATGGTTTTTCTCTTCTCAGCATAGTCGATCAAAATTATTCCATGCACATTCCAAGATACAGAGGCCAAAATCTTCCCAGCCTATTGTTGTGTCTTTGGTCGCTTCGGGCGACTTTCACCGGCTGCTGTTCAATCAGCTGATGGCGGATTTGATTCCAGTGTGTAGTGGTAGAGCCATGTTTCATCCATCGTCACATATCGCATACAAAATCCTCTTTATTGTGCTTAAACAGGTCCAAACAGCGCTCAGAATCATCAACACGTTGTTGTTTTTGGTCCACTGTGAGCAAACGTGGTACCCATTTCGAACAGAGCTTTCTTATGCCCAAATGTTCATGCAAAATATGATCATCATGTTTGATATCTTTAGGGTGTCAGCTATCTCATGCAATTTCACTTCACGGACATCCAAAACAATTTTGTGAATCTTTTTAATGTTTTCCGGTGTAACCACCTCAGTTGGGTGTCCAGAGCGTTCAGCATCATTTGTATCTGTACGACCGCGTTTAAATTCAGCATACCAGTAAATAATGAGTGATTTTCCAGGGGCACACTCCCAGTAACCCTTATCAAGCCATTGCTTTGCTTGAAAGGTATTTTTTCCCATCAAAAAATCAGTGTTTAATCAACACATGAAATTCGATTTTTCCCATTATTTTGAAAATATCAAAACTAGCGTCACTTAAACCACTATAACATGTAAACTAATCGTCGAAATGTCATGAAATTTTGACACGTAAGGTTGATACTTTTTAAAAATGATATGAATTTTTTGAAAAGGGCGACATCTATGTGTCAGACCAAAAACCTTTCAACCTATGTGTTACATATATTTTTTAAACTCTTCATCTTGTATATTGTTTTTGAATTCTACTAAACATTTTAAACTGTCGAGCAATTCTGTATGGCTGTAATAATATTGATAGTAAAACTAATAAGGGATTAGAGGGATGGAGAAGAAGGTTAGCGAGGTTGCTTCGTATAGGTCGTGATATATACCCTTTTCTGGGTTCGTGGAGTATAGAAATCTGAAAATTAAGTTGTCTTCATTATTTTTAATTTTAACCCCACCAATTCCACCCGTTTTGAGAGGGACCGTTAAATAATGTATAGTTTTAATAGTATTATAAGAATTATCTAGGTTTTTGGGTTGTAATACGGACGAATTTTAAAGGAATTATTTGCAGTTAAAAATAGAAGGGGCGAGAAAAGGAGGAGATTCTTGGAATTAAGGAATCTGTGGGTTGGACGAGTGCTGTCATGTTATACGTCTTTTTCAGGGTTCTTTGAGCCGAATAATCTCCATTATTTTCAATTTTAACAGGAGGATTGTTAAATATTGTAGAGTTACAATAGAACTATGAGAATTTTTCCTGCTTTTTTTTGTTCTAATATTGGAAAAAAAAATTAGTAAAATTATTTGTAGTAAAAGATATGTGGGGTTAAAGAGATGGGAGAGGGTTCTTGAAGTCGACGAATCTGAAAATTATATTATTTTTTATTATTTCCAACTTTATTAGCAGCTTCTCCTCTGCATGACTTTTAATATCTGACTATAAAGTATATATTGCATAAAAGAGCAAGTTGTAATGCTTGTATTAGTTATTTTTTAGTGTGAGAACTTCGAATTCAAGGTTGAAATTTAGAGTCATGCTGTTTTATATCGTTATATTTAGAAAATTGATTTGAATTCAAAAAAGAAAATTTATGAAGTGTACTACAGAAAAAAGAATGATTAATTGTTTTCTAGATTTTCGATACAATTCGAGATATTCTTTACTAATTAGTGGCGTAGCCAAGTGCAAAGGAGGGTATGTGGATATTAGGGGTGTTTCTTTAAGGGAAAAAGAAAACACTAAAAGGAAGCCTACATATACAGGTAGAGTGTTAATCGACAAACTCCTAGATGAAAAAAAAGACCTTCTTTTACTGGAATGCCAAAATCTTAGACCCCTCTCAACACACTAAATTAAAAGTCGATGACTGAGATGTGGG
>CM032446.1:137907929-138075429 GCA_019049505.1 Pachyrhynchus sulphureomaculatus
TATACATATATATATACATATATATATATATATATATATATATATATATATATATATATATATATATATATATATATATATATATATATATAAGGAAATTTACAATATTGTGAGGGTAGCGGTCAAAAGATTTTTGGCCAAATAAAACTCTTAGTTAATAGTCTAGCTTTCGGAATATATTTTCTTCCTTCATCAAGACACTCCACAAGCAAAATGGACAGTAAATTTGAGCTAATTAATGAAGCAGATGGCGAAAAAACTGATTGGTATCACTGAACAGAGAATTATAGTATTAAAACTTACTTAACATGAGCTATCTTCTAGGAGAAGCATTGTTCAATCAAAAACAACTTGTAGAAAACAATTTTATACTAAAAAACTAAAAAACTACATATTAAAACTTGTTAAAAGATTACATTGTCTTAATCATTACTGGTGCAACATGTGGTTTCAGGAACTGAAAAAGTGCGAGGTTAGAAAATTCCCGGCATTCTTTGACATTTGGCAGACAGTTCGCGTCTGCGTATTGTACCAAAAAGGGGGCTCAACCTTGAACTTTACGGGGGAGCAATCATATAATTATGATTGCTCCCCCGTAACGACTACTTCTCCTGACTTTATATATATATATATATATATATATATATATATATATATATATATATATATATATATATATATATATATTCGGAAACCATGATTTATTTTAATACTGCATATAGGTAGTGAACAAACTCTGAAATATTTTCAGTTAATGTTTATTATTATAATTGTTAAAAACAATATAAGTTTTAAGTCAATTTTTTTCAAAAATTCATAACTCGGAAACTGATTTTTTTATGGAAATTCTAGTTACGACCAAAATGACCAGAAACATTATAAATATATGTGTGGGGACGAATCCCACAGATAGTGGAGAAAAAGCTCACCCGCTCCATGAAAAACCGGCTGGAACCAGTAATAAGTGCTGGAGGGGATAATATAAAATATTGATTTTGGTTTTTATCAATAAATTTAATTGTTAGACTTAAAATTTGTTTAATTTTTCCTTTCTCTTACTCCCATTTCCAATCTTTGTTCTCCTTGTTTCCCCCTTCAATCATTTCAATCAGTAAAAAGCATGAGGTATGCTATGGAATTTGGTATCATTAGAAAGCGAATAGAATGGGCTTTCAAATGACACTAAAATCCGCAAAAATGTATGAACACTAAATTCTAAGATCCGTACTAAATGAAGCTAAATAGTTTGAGTCGATTTTTTTGCTCACCAGTGTACATTAAAATTGTGTTATTATTATTATTATATTATTATTAATTTTAAATTAAGAGCACGTCTGATGTAGCATAAAAGCTATATTTTATAAAGTATTTTTTCTGGTTAATATTTCAATATTGATCGATTTACTAATAAGTTATGACCACAATTATAATAATTACATATCTATTATCTTTCTAAACAAATAATTAGATCATGGTTTTACAGTACGTGAATATAAGATTTTTCGTCACAGTGAGTTTTGCTGTGAGGTTTTGTATAAGAGGCTTGTATAAATTTGTGCAATATTTTATAAATAAATTTATTGCCCAAGGTACCTGATTGGCTGGAAATATCCGAGTGTCTCTTGATTTTAGTGGGATATCTATTTTAGTATATGTACATTTTTTGGTGACAATTATACGTTCTGTAATCATAGGGTATGAGATTGAAATGGTTGCTGATGTGTGCTCTTACCACGTTAGCATAATACCAGTGCGTGTACAAGAGAACATCATCCGCTTGTAAAGCTAAATTGGATGAGGGGTATTGGGAATATAGGAATAGACCGTATAATTTAAGGACAGGACTGTTTTCTACGGGACTTTCAGATGCAGTTAGTAAGTAAGTTATGACCTTTGTGGCCCAAGCAATATCATTCTAAATTTGTCACCAGCATTCTCACTTAGACAACTAATAATTTACCTCCTATTTTCAAAGATAAACTCTTTGACATCCTTCGTTCCTTAAGTGATTTTCTTCTCAACGTAACTTCTTCCTCTTCTGAGATGAGATTTTCAGACTTCGCCCTATATTCAGCTTCGTCACTTGAACTAGACGACGTCTTATCGGGAATGTTGTGAAAGCTTACTGACTTTTTTATCTGAAGTCTTAGAGGAACCTAGAAATAAAACATGTTTTACGTGTTATTCCCAATTTATTAACTTGAGAATGGCAGAACCGCATGTCATGTACTATTATAATTACAATCGAAATCAAGCCTGAATTACCCTGAGGTATCATTATTCTCAGTTTAGGATAATTTTGATATAGTATAATAAAAGTGGAATGGAAATAAAATGGTAATACGGATTATGAATACTCAATTACAAAAATACACGCAACTCAGTACTTTTGTACTTGTATAATTTATGCTTATTATTGTATTTCGTTAATTTTATTTATCATACCAAATAAAAAGTAAATAATATATCCATGTATCAGTAACATATACAGATACATATTTGCTGTCCATAAACTCAGTCATGTCACTTACATATTATAGGATCTGTTTGAGATAATCTCCGTATTAAATATTGTAGTTTGATTGGTTATATTTAAGTAATTTTGGTTTGACTGACCCTCTTATTCTCCTTATATATATATATATATATATATATATATATATATATATATATATATATATATATATATATATATATAAAATGCAACGTCTCTCTGTCTGTCTGTCTGTCCGTTAGTACGCCTATCACTGAAGAACCACTTATCCGATTTACGTGCTTTTTTTTTTAAAACATACATATGTTCTCTGGCCAGGTTATAGGCTATATTTTATTACGATAGGTAGCATAAGGAATGAGCAGTGACGTAAAATAGTGAATGATGTCGGAAATAAGTTTGCCGCTAGCGCGTGCCTTTGCAATACACAGCCTAAACCATTAAATATGGAACAATATTATGTAGCAAAGAATATCTGTAATGTATAATCTATAATATATATAAAATGCAATGTCTCTCTGTCTGTCTGTTTGTCCATTAGTGCGTTTATCACGCGGGAACCACTTATCCGATTTACCTGTCTTTTTTTAAATTCATACATATATTCTTTGGCCAGGTTATATAATAATAATAATAATCTATATCTATAATATATATAAAATGCAATGTTTTTCTGTCTGTCTGTCTGTCCGTTAATGCGCTTATCCCTCGAGAACCACTTATCCGATTTACGTGATTTTTTAAATTCATACATATGTTCTCTGACCAGGTTATAAGTATATATTTTATTACATCTATAATATATATAAAATGCAACGTATCTCTGTCTGTCTGTCCGTTAGTGCGCTTATCACTGGAGAACCACTTATCTGATTTTCGTACTTTTTTTTTTTAAACATACATATGTTCTCCGGCCAGGTTATAGGCTATATTTTATTACGATAGGTAGCATAAGGAATGAGCAGTGACAATAATAGTAAATGAAGTCGGACAAAGTTTGCCGCTAGCGCGTTCTCTTGCAATACACAGTCCAAACCATTAAATATGGAACAATATTATGTAGCAGAGAATATCTATAATATATATAAAATGCAATGTCTCTCTGTCCGTTTGTCTGTCTGTCTGTCTGTCCGTCCGTTAGTGTGCTTATCACTGGAGAACCACTTATCCGATTTACGTGCTTTTTTTTTAAACATACGTATGTTCTCTGGCCAGGATATATTTTACTAGGTGACATAAGGAATAAGCAGTGACGATAATAGTGAATCAAGTCGAAGAAAAGTTTGCCGCTAGCGCGTTCTCTTGCAATACACTCCCTAAAGCATTAAATATGGAACAATATCATGTAGCAAAGAATACAATATATATAAAATGCAACGTCTCTCTGTCTGTCCGTTAGTGCGCTTATCACTCGAGAACCACTTATCTGATTTACATGTTTTTATAAATGTATACATATGTTCTATATAATTCGATATAAGTCTAGATAATGGGAGATAAAGTGAGATAATGGGAGATAAGGAGAAATAATGGGAGATAAGTCGAGATAAGCCCCTATAATGGGAGATAAGGTGAGATAATGGGAGATAAGTATAAATAATGAGAGATAAGGAGAGATAATGGGAGATAAGAAGAGATAAGTCTAGATAATGGGAGTTATGGTGAGATAATGGGAGATAAGGAGAAATAATGGGAGATAAGGAGAAATAATGGGAGATAAGTCGAGATAAGCCTAGATAATGGGAAATAAGATGAGGCAATGGGAGATAAGGAGAAATATTGGGAGATAAGGAGAAATAATGGGAGATATTTTATTACGTTGGGTAACATAAGGAATAAGCAGTGACGATAGTAGTGAATCAAGTCCACACGAGCGGAGCCGCGGGCCCGGCTAGTATATATATATATATATATATATATATATATATATATATATATATATATATATATATAATCGTATATCCTTTCTACCGTACGGTGTGTAGGGTAGTTATACATTTTCCGTTTTCCCTCCCAATCTCCACGTATAAACTTCTTTCATCTGTCTCTACTCCTTGCTATTTTCACTGCTTCTTTTCAGGATTTTCCCTTCTCCTTAAGAATACTCCCAACACTTCTCTTCCAGGCCTGTCTAGGTCTTCCTCGCTTCTGTTTTCCCTTGTATTCGGACTTCATACACTTGTTTCACTTGTCTATCATCCTTTATTGTCTACACATATCCCTACCATCTCAGTTGTCTTTGTTGTATATATTCCATAATTGCTTGTACTCTCAGCCTTCACCCTATTTCTGTATTCTTTATTCTGTCCTTCCGTGTAACTCCTTGCACTGCTTTCAGGTATTTCATTTCGACGGCTTGTATGTCGTTTTTCTGCATCCATATGTTAGGATTGTCCTATAAATTGCTTTGTAAACTTTTATTTTTGTTTGTTTCGCCACTTCCTTCTTTCTAATGAATTTATTATTTACTGCATAGTAAAGTTTGTTCGTTTTTTTCGATTTTTTCATTAATTTTTTTGTCTTGTTTTCCAGTTTCGTCCATTATTATTCCAAATACTTGTACTGTTCCACTTGTTGTATTTTATTCCCTTCTATGTAAATACTTGTTTGTTGGTTTTCCATTGTCATTACTTTTGTTTTATCTATATTAATTTTCATACCTTTTTTTTAAACGCTTCATTCCAAATATCAAGATTTCCTTGTAATTGTCTTTCATTTTCCGCTACTAGCACAATATCATCAGTAAAAGCCGCTTCCGATATTTCTATTCTTTTTAGCTTCCATTATCCAATTGTCATTTTTTTCCTTTTATTTCGCATTTCTTGATTATTTCATCTATGTGTACAGTGAACAATGTTTGTTTCAAGCTTCCTCCCTACCTTAAACCTTCCTGTGTTGTAAATCCCTCCGACTTCATGTTGTTTTTTATTACATACTGCATATTGTTGCTGTATATTTCTTTTATGATTCTTATTGTCTTTTTGTTTATTCTCTTGTTTTCTAGGCTTTTCCATACTTTATTTCTCCGCACACTATCAAATGGTTTCTCTAAGTCTATGAAAGCAAGGTGTAGACTTTTATTTTGTTTTGATCTTTTTTCGATAATCTGTTTCAGTGTAAATATGTGAAGGTCTGAAGGTCTTTGGACATTATTGAACACGATGTGGCAATTAGTTGCTGCAACTTTTTCACTTTTGCGTACTCGCAAAACACCCACTAATTACTGACGAGGGTGCAATTTTACCGTATCAACGAATGTACTTTTGGTAGTTTGAAAACACGATTAGGCAAAACAATTGTACCTAGCAACCTAAATAGTCGTGCGTGCTTTAAATCAACTCCAGTTATTAGTTTCAGCAATTATCTGCTGCAACTCTTTCTTACCTCTGCACACCCACAAAACCATGAACATTTGATCATATAGTTTTTTTAGATTCTGGAGGTGTGTATTCGAAAAATACTCCAAAAAATAAAGCGTTTTAGATATGAGTAAACACGCCAAATTTATTGGAAGGAAAAGATACGAAACTTGGTGAAGATTATCTACAGACTAAAGTAAATATTAATACGAGGAAAATGACTTCTCAGTAGGACAACTTAGACTCTTTATGTTATTATTATATTTATAGTTATTGTTATTGTCAAAATTACGATTTCGATATATCATAGGGAGACATTCTAATAAAGTGCTCTCTCACTTTAAAGAAGCCCATCGGAAACTATTTCTGAGCGTTTACTTCCCTAGCTAAAGGGAAGTGTTCTATTCGTGAAAAAAATGGGTATGTGAGTGTGTGTGTGTATGTTGTATTTCTTTACGTTTTAGGTTCCTATATTACATAAAGCATATTTTCCTATTTCTCTCGGTCGGTCAGTCTGTCTACATGACAACGCTCGGATAAAATGAGTTATCAATTTAAAAATTATTTATTTCAAATAAGAATAAAACCTATAGTTTTTGAACGATATCGCTTCAGGGGTCGGAGGTGAACACATAAAACACTTAAGGGACAAGATAAAGAGTAAGAGGTTTGTTATTTATATAAATTGTTGTATATTATTTTCAGAGTTCTTGGAGTCGAGCAACTTGAATATTATATTGTTTTTTATTATTTTAACAGGACCCTTTCCTCTGATTAACTTTTTTATTACTAGTGTGTCACCGTAAAGTACTTATAATTTTAAATATCCAGTTGTAGTGCTTAGGTTAAGTACTTCTTTAGTACATGGCTCCTATGTAAGTACTTTTTTATCGCGCAAAAAATAGTATATAAAATCTTGTGACTATCCATGCAGTTCATCGTGTTATTCGATAATAAATTGTACTATTATCAAACCTATAATTTGGAACATAGAACAGATATGGGCGAACACTAGCAAGTTAGTAGAAAATCATTTTCCGCTTCACAAACGATAACTTCTAACATAATGTTACAAGTGTAAATATTTTAAAACTTATTTATATTGTTTAAATAGTTGAAAGAAAATAATATTTTGAAATGGCTAGCCACAATCCAAAAATAGGTACGTAACAGATTTGTTTATAGTATTGCTTTACGGAAAAACAAATAAAATATGTCAGTTTTATCTAATCAATTGATTGTTCGCTTCGCAATCCCTGATTTTTAACATGTAAAAATAAGCACACAACGTCCTAATATGTGTGTTATAAGAAAAATAGTGTAAATTTATTCTGAAAAAATGCTCAATTAAAATTAATTATTAATTAGTTATTAATAATAAATATACCAATGAAATAAAAGAAGCTATATGTATATTAGACAAAAAAATCATGGTTCTTGGGAGTGACTTTCCGCCGTTTTACCTACAATTTCACATGTCATCTTTAGGAATCCCCACTTTTTGAGATAAGAACACTAAATTCACTGAATTTAAAGTAAAGATTCCTGAAGATACTTCGCGATATTGTAGGCGAAATGTCGAAACCTCACTCCAATTTAACACGGTCTAATCCCAAGAATCAGGGTCAATATTTAGTTTATTTAAGTGGTAATGCCAGGTTTTAATTTTTTGTGAGAAAGTCAAATTTAGCATTAACTTTAGAATTGTAAAATGAGTTTTGGTTAAATATCTTTAACATTTTTTTTTCTTGGTTCTGATATAGTAACTACGAAATTTCCTCATGTCATTCCATATGACTTCTTAAGTTTATTAGCTCAGTTTTTTTTTTTGCGTTTTTAGTGTTCCGTACGAAACACTTATGGGATCATTTCGGTGTCCGTCCATCTGTCACACCTGATTTTCTCCGAAACTATTTGACATAGAAAGTTGAAATTTGGCATAAATATAGGAAATAATGACACAATCAGAGCCGTCTAGTTTTGAAAGTTAAGTTTTGACTTGAGGGGTTAGTTTTTGGGGGTGAAATCGGAAGTGGAATTTTTTTTTTATGGTGGTCGAGTGGGATGTCAAATGAAAGCTTGTGAAAGTACGAGTTTAAAAATATATATGATGGCACAAACTATTTTTGATGTTATATAGAAAAAATATTGGCTAAGAAAAAACGTGAAAATACATATTGGATCTTAAGATATATACATGTCAGGAACCTAATTAACTGCATAGGTAAAAATTTTATTTTATTTTAAAAGGAATCACCGTACGGAACACTAATTGCGCAAGTCCGATTTGTACTTGGCCGGTTTTTTTTATACGTTGTTTGTTTTTCAAGAATTGATGTAAACGAAATTAGTCGGTGAAGACCCAGATAGCAAAATGACGTTTTAAGTCAGTCCGTATGAGCTCAGATTTATGATTTGGACTTCAGATCCTACGTCTGAATGACGTTTTTAAGACCTCCTCAAGAAGTTGAATGCGCCACCTAACGTAGACATTAAGATCTCATGAAAAAGAGCTCTCAAAGAGCTCTTTTTTCTGAATTTGCAAAAATGAATACATAAAGAGCTCTTTTAACTGAGTTCACGGGAAGACTTCGTAATGAATTCGTAAGAAAAAAGAATACTTTATAAGCTCATAAAAAAACTGTTTAGAAAGTGCTCAACAAAAGACATTCATTGAGACATCAAAAAATTGACTTCACATTCATGAGTTCATTAAGAATTCTGAATTCTGAGCTCATAAAAATGAGCTACTTAAGACGTCATGTTAGAACTTCTATAAGAAGTTTTTTAAAAGACTTCATACTGAAATCTTTATGATTTGGATGCTGACTGGGGAGTTTGAGTTCATATGCTAATATTTGCGTTTTTTTTTTATGTGTGATGACAATTTTTGAATATTGGCTTTTTAGCACGTTGATAAAATAACGTTATGTGTTTAGCAGTTGCAGCTAACTTTTCGATATCTTAAAAATAAATCTGCTATTTAATTTGTTTTTCGCTTTATGAATATTGCAAACAAATTAAACGACATGCTCTTTCGTACTTTAATCTTATCACTGTTTAAAATGACCAGATGGAACAATACTAACTGATAAAAATAAAATACCAGAATTAGACAAGTTCGACTAAAATTTAATTTTTTTATGCAACAGAGCACTTTAAAAAAAAATTTACACAATTCAACTTTCTTTCTTATTTTACACGTTTACGAATATTAAAAGTTTAAGAATCTTTTGTTTTTGTAGTACACACATACAAAATTCCTTGTATAATTATATCACTTATAGTTCAGGAGAGTCAGGTTATATGTGTATTATTGGTATATATTAGCAAAATTGCGTTAATAACATGCAGAAACCTTAACCATTAATTTTATTTTACAAATGTATTTACAACTGAAAACCGACATTTCCTACTACATAATATATATATAAATTATCAAAAGTTTGCGATTTTCCTACTACACGAACTCTAAAAAGGAAGTATAAATACGATGCAACTCCTCTAACATCTTCCCTTACGTCTTGAATCTCTTATATATTTGACTATAAATAATTAGGCATAAATTTGTTCCTTATTTCAACCAAGAACGAGGAAAATTTTTTATAATACTATTGAAACTATACAATATTTAACGGCTTTTGCTCTTTCAACTTTTAACAAGCGAAGTAAAAATAGTAAGATGGGGATTGCGAAATATACGGGGTAAAACTAAAGTAAATTAAAGAATGAGTATGAGTATGTTAAAATTGATCCAGGATGGAAATGGAATACTTTTTTGAAGTGTTGTGTTAAATGTATTGCTATTTAATTGACTGAACACGCAACTTACTTTGAAAATTATTTGTACAGAGAATCATATGCCTTATGATTTAGATCGTAGAATACTTCAAGATGTTTTGCAATTAATAGTGTGACAATATTCTTAACTGAAGAATGTGTTTACCAACAGAGAAATTTAACATATACAGGATTTTTCTGATAACAATAGTTTTATGAATTTGCGGCGCTACCTATAATACTAATAATTATTCGGAATAATATTGTATTTATATGATTCTCAATACAAATAACTGTAAGACTACAAAACTTTGTTTAGCTTTCTTTCTTATCACTTGCGAGTAATGAATGAGAATTACATACCAGAAAATTCGTATTTCCAGAACAAGGACTAACCTACTGATAATTAAAAAAATGTGTAACTAATTCTTTATTTTACATATAACAGTCGAAAAAGTTAGTGACTACTCTGGTACTTGTCATACCAATTGAAAATAAAATATGTTATTGTCTTTTGTTGTATATTTTTTGATCCGCCACCTATCGTACTTCTTTAACAGAATTAACCGGCAAAATATAATTTTTAATAATATATAACGATTACTTTCCTTGCTAAAGAAACTATTGTTTCGGTAAAAAATACGAGATTTTGGTATTTTTCATATTTTAGGGTCCCTAGATTACGAGAAACATAATCTTCAATATCCGTCATGCCGTCTGTTGGCTTTATATGAGCCACTCATATAAGGCAATTGAAAAATACACAGGGAGAGGTAAAAAGTGACAAAACCGCAATCAGCGATATAGTAGAGAATTTTGTTATACTTCTCAGTAAATCCAAAACTAGACAATGTACAAGTGGTTGAAAAACTCGGAAGAAATTCCAGATATTACGGAAGATGAAATTATATTGGCCTTTTCCAAATGAAGAAACACCCAGCCCCCGGAGGAGATGTAATCACTCGTGAAATGATTGAACTAGGCGGCGCTGCTACAATAAAATCCATGGAAGTCTTTTTAAACAAGTATACACAAAGCAGTACGATCCCCGACAATTCGTTAAATGCTCACGTAATTCCTCTATACAAAAAAAAGAGCGAACTAAATATAGAAAATTATCTTCCAATAAGTCTCCTCCCACACCCATATAAATTACTAACAAAGATAGTAACCAACAGACTCACAAAGAAATTAGATGATTATCAACCACCAGAACAGGCGGGGTTTCGAAAAGGTTATAGGGCCATCGAGTAGATACAAAACATCAAAATTCTAATCTAAAAATCCAATGAGTATAATGTCCTAGTTCATTTACCTTTTAATGATTACAACAAAGCTTTCGATTCTGTAGAGCTATGGGCCATATTTCAAGCTATGAATAATGCTAGAATAGATTCAAGATACTTTTTAAATACGTATACGAAAAGGCTACACTACAAGTTAAAATCAATGATGATCTAATAACTGATGAAATAGCTTTATAACGCAGAATACGACAAGGCGACATTATCTCGCCGAAACTTTTTACACTGGCTTTGGAGGACGTCTTTAAACAACGGGATTGGGATGGTCAAGGATCAGAAGGCAGCTTCAGAAAAAGTTGGGCTGACTATGAATTTAACAAAAACTAAAATCCTAACTCCAGACAGTAAAATAGAAAAAGTAAAAGGATATATTTACATAGGTCCTGAAATAAAACTTGATAAAGGGAATTAAAAAACCCAATTGAGTAGGAGAATTAGAATGACATGGGTAACTACTGGAACACTGGGTCATGTCTTAAAAAGTCCTGATATTCCGATCAATCTAAGAACCAAAGTTTTTAACACGTGCATTCTCCCTGTATTGACGTATGGAATAGAAATCGTAACATTAAGGGTTAAAACAGCTAATAAGCTTCGAACCACCCAGATATCTATAGAACGAATTATGCTGGGAGTAACGCTTAGAGACCACTTGCGTAACGAGAAAATACATCTACTAACCAAGGTCGGGGTTTTCATAAAGCGTATGGCAACACTAAAATGGACTAGGCTAGAACACGGCGCTAGACAGGAGGCGGATAAGAGGTGGACGAAACACTTAATACAGTGGAGATCTAGAAGACACAGGAGAAGTGTGGGAAGACCACCAAAAAGATGGATCGATGATGTGAAACAATAGGTCGCCAGGAACTGACATCATATAACCAAGGATACAGTGGAGTGGAAAAGACAGGAGGAGGCCTACGTCTAGGAGAGGAGGGCAAAAGGCTATTGAAAGAAGAGAAGAAGAAGTAGTCTGTTGGCACGATAACTCTCAAACGAAATAAGCTATAGATTTGGCATTTGGTACAAATATAATACTTATAGTAAGGATGAAACGTATAATTTTTGAGCGATATCTCTTCAAAATAATGAACAAACTGTACGCAATATTATTTATAGTTAAACAGATTAGCTGTTAAAGAGATAGTGCAGGGACGATTTCTTTGAATATATCCAGTTATACGCCTTTGTCCGGGTTCTTGCTCTAAATATGATGTTATTTTTATATTTCTTTATATATCATTATTTCTTATCTTAACAAAAAATGAGGAAGAAGCTGTAGCGTAGCCAAGAGGGGCCAGGTGACGCATATGCCCCTCGCCCTTACGAATAAAGAAAATAAGCCCTTGAGAAACTAAACTTTTTTTATTGGGGTTTCTTTTTTTGAAAAACCTTCACTTCACGTTCATCGATTTTTAAATTGAGTGTGAGTTCCACTGTAGGTAGGGGTTATTTTTTGTGAAAAATATCCCTACCACCGAGTACCGGTTTTTAGCTTACTATGTTGAGAGGAACCTAAGCTTTTAGAGTTTCAGTGTAAGCGGATTTTTTTTAATTACTGCCTGATTGTCGTTCGATGCTCCTGCTGTCTGTGGATTGACGCACCACTTCTATAAGTAGCTCCGCCTTTAGTATGCTCGTTTTTTCTTAAAATAACACCCCTTGTATCCCTATGTCCCTCAGCTCCTTGAACTTAGCTACATCACTAGGAAAAAAAGGGATGTCACTATAGAGTAACTCCAAAAAAGATATGTTGAAGTACTGGTTAAATAACATTACCAATTTTTTTTGTCTTAAAAGCATAGTATATTAAATTTGAAACTTCCGTATCTCTTTTTCAATATTTCGTTTAATAAATACAGTGTTTGTTTTATTCATAAATTTTATGTTTTAGTTTCCTTTTTATTCGTCTCTCCTATTCCAATAATAAGTCTTGTCAAGCACAATAAAATTGGTGAAAGTTTCGTCAAAATTGAAACTTTTATAGCCAAGCTTTCTGTCTGTAAGTCCGTAAGTCTATCTTAATTATAGTTCTGCCGCTAAAGTACTTAAAATAAAATTTGGAGAAGGTAAGTAAAATTAACTCTCAATTATAAAAATCAACAAAAAATGGCGTTGTACATATAAGAAAAAACCGGTCAAGTGCAAGTTGAACTTGCACAATTAGTGTTCCGTACGTTGATTGTTTTTAAAATAAAAATTTTTGTTAGGGTGGTATAAAATGATCAGTGACTTCACAAAACACACCCCAAATGAGTTTTCAACAAAGTTTGTTTCCAATCTTTACTGAAAACTGGTGACCTTAAAATTTTGTTTTTTTTTATATTCCCAATAAATTATTAAAGGTAATGCACTCGTGATAATTTTCGTTCAATCTATACCCCGTGGAGAATATTCCAGAATTTTTTCAAAATTTTTTGATCAGTACTTTTCGAGATAAGGTAGGGGACAGCGATTTTTTAAAAGTAATACGAAGAAAAGTGTGCGCAAGTATTACATTATATATATATATATATATATATATATATATATATATATATATATATATGTATATATATATATATATATATATATATATATATATATATATATTATACATATATATATATATATATATATATATATATATATATATATATATATATATATATATATATATATATATATATATATATATATATATGTGTATATATATATATATATATATATATATATATATATATATATATATATATATATATATATATGTATATATATGTATATATATTTTACTCGTGTTTTCACAAGCTTTCATTTGACACCACACTCAATGACCTAGTAAAAAAAATTTTTTTTCACTTCCGATTTCACCCCTCAAAACGAACCCCTTAAGTCAAAAGTTATGTTACGGTGGTATAAAATGATCAGTGACTTCACAAAACACACCCCAAATGAGTTTTCAACAAAGTTTGTTTCCAATCTTTACTGAAATCTGATGACCTTGAAATTTTTGTTTTTTTTTTATATACCATATAAACTATTAAAGGTAATGCATTCGTGATAATTTTCGTTCAATCTACACCCCGTGGAGAATATTCCAGAATTTTTTTCGAAATTTTTTGTTAAGTACTTTTCGAGATAAGGCCCGGGACAGCGATTTTTCGCGAACTTTTAAAAATAATACAAAGAAAAGTGCGCGCAAGTATAATATTATATGTATATTTTTTACTCGTGTTTTTCACAAGCTTTCATTTGACACCACACTCGATGACCTAGTAAAAAAATTTTTTTTTCACTTCCGACTTCATCCCCCAAAACTAACCCCTTAAGTCAAAATTTAATTCTCAAAACTACATGGCTCTGATGAGGCCATCAATTCCTATATTACTACCAAATTTCACCTTTCTATGTCAAATAGTTTCCGAGAAAATCGGGTGTGACAGACAGACAGACAGACAGACAGACAGACAGACAGACAGACAGACAGACACCGAAGTGATCTTATAAGTGTTCCGTACGGAACACTAAAAATCGTAATTATACTTAAATTGATTCACTCGACATCCTGTAACATTATTCTCCAAGGAAAAAAGAAAAAATTAAGCAAATTTTGAAAAAAATCTTGTTTTGGCTTATAAGTAATTAATTCAAAAATGTGAAAAAAAATGTGATCCCATAAGTGTTTCGTACGGAACACTAAAAATGACAATTCATTCTAAATGTTAAGAAGTAAAAAAAAAAACAATCGATGACCGTAACTAAATTTCATTTTATTGGTTTTATTTTTATAAATTTTAATTTTATTTTCATCTAATATGTATTTTAATACTACATCGCTGAGTTGTGTGTGTTGTTTCTTTCGTAATAATATCGTATCTCAATTCAATAATTTAAAATGAATGCCAATAAAAAATGTTTTCTTATAAGAAAAACATTTTAACCTGGTGTCGCATTAAAACTATTGTTTATAGTTCTGTAACATCTGCTGTGGTAATATTGCTATCTAATTTACTTTTACACTTTACTTTTACACACTTTTTAGTGTTCCCTACTTATAAGATCACTTCGGCCCGTCTGTCCGTCCGTCTGCCCATTTGTCTGTCTATCACACCCGATTTTCTTCCAAACTATTTGACATAGAAAGTTGAAATGTGGCAATAATATAGGAATTGATGGCCTCATCCGAGCTGTGTCGTTTTGACAGTTACATTTTGAGTTAAGGGTTTAGTTTTAGGGGAGGGGTGAAATCGGCTGAAAAAAAATTACCAGGTCATCGGGTGGGGTGTCAAATGAAAGCTTGTAAAAACACGAGTTCAAAAATATATATAATGTAATACTTGCGCACACTTTTCTTTGTATTACTTTTAAAAAATTGCGAAAAATCGCTGCCCCCCTTATTTCGAAAAATACTGATCAAAAAATTTTGTAAAAATTTTGGAATATTTTCCACAGGGTGTGGATTGAACGAAAATTGTCACGAGTGTATTACTTTTAATAATTTATCTGGTATACAAAAAAAAAACAAAAATTTCAAGGTCGTCAGTTTTCAGTAAAGCTCGGAATAAAGCTTTGTTGAAAACGGACTGATCATTTTATATCTCCGTAATAAAAATTTTTAAATTCAAAGCAAGCAATGTAGTGAACACTAATTGTGCAAATCCGACTTGCACTTGTCCGGTTTTATATTATTTAATATAGTTGTTCACATAATATTTAAATAGGTATTTTACAATATAATTGCTGAAAATACGGTGGAGAGCGGATTAAAGCACATACAATATTGAGTATAAAGACGTGATTTCTTGAGATCTTTTCAATGAATACATGGATTGTAACAAAATTAAACGACATAGCCTTTTTAGTCTCAGTTCCCTAGTATTATAGATATCTATACTTTAATGGATTGTTGAAATTTACACCGAGCGATAATCTAACTAAAAATTTGCAGAGGTGCATTTGTACTCATAAAATGATATAAGCTAGATATAATCGATTTACTCTAAGATTTTAATTAGTAAAAGTTAATAAGTATGACTTTAACTAGTTATTTTATACAATTGATAAAATTAAAAGTGGCTAAGCCAAAAAATATCTGATATATTTGGAACGTATGATCTAAAATGCGATTATATTTTCATTTTTTTTTTTAACATGCTTAACCTCCTGAAACGCGATATCAACTTGAGTTTCATAGGTATGTGTGTGTTTCTAATAAGGTGAACAAAGCATAAACTTGTTTAATTCTGTATGAAATTTAAATTTTTTTGCATAAATTTTGAATTGTTATTTTTTTAAATTTACCGAAAAGTATTATTTCTGTACGATTCTGTAAAATTATATTTGGTCTGTATTTCTATGGTGCCTGTTTGTGTTTCTGTAAACTATTTGAGGATTTCGGTAATTCTTGAAAAGAATATTATTTTTAAAAGGTATCTATCTAGATAGCATAAAATCTATATTACTTTTTCAAGTATTTTGTCTTATTTTGAGAGATTAATGATTAATTATCATGGCTGTAAATTCTTAGATGCTTAGTAGAAGTATTGATTACAAGTGTATTTAAGTTTCATTTGAATTCTTTAACATTCAGATGCAATTAAATGCTAAAATACATCAGCTGAAGATATTAAAAAAAATATGTTAATATATCTTGCTCCTTATATTTTTTCACCCTTTACCCAAATTATTTCTCCTCCGGAATTTAAAACTAGAAAAACACTGTTTCAATATATATATATATATATATATATATATATATATATATATATATATATATATATACATATATACATATATATATATATATATATATATATATATATATATATATATACATATATACATATATATATATATATATATATATATATATATATATATATATATATATAATATATATATATATAAATATAATACATTAAAATTCCGGGATTCAATCCGTTCGTCTAACAATGAATTTGCACGACCTTTCGCCAAAATCTTATTTGGCATTTTCAAGTGCTCTTGCTGTTGCTGCAACTCGATATTCTAAACTAGGTGTTGCTGCCGCTCGAAGCTAAATGTTTCGAGCTACTGCTAGCTTCGAGTGGCAGCAGCAGCAAGATAACAGTGTCGAGTAGCAGCAACAGCAAGAGCACTTGAAACTGCCAAATGAGATTTTGGCGAAACGCCGTGCAACTTCATTGTTAGACGAACGGATTGAAACCATCTGTGAAAAGCTGTATTGTAACATATATATATATATATATATATATATATATATATATATATATATATATAATATATATATATATATATAAATATATAATATATTTAAATGCGCTACAGGCTATGAAGGCCTAGGGCTTAGTAAATTTGTGTCCATTTCCCTGTTCCCTCTTCCATCATCCCGCGTCCAAGTATTGTTGGATCGTATGTCTCCACTCTATTCTGTTCTGCGCCTTCGTCCTCCACTGTCTGACCCCTAAGGCTCTTAAATCCTCCTCAACATGTTGCAACCATCTCCTCCTCGGCCTTCCCCTCCTTCTCGCACCCACAGGCTTCACGCCAGCACCATTTTCGGCAGTCTCTCTCTTGTCAAACGTTGTACGTGTCCTAACCATCTCATTCTCTGCGCTCTTATAAAAGATGTGATTCTAGGTCCGTCATATAAGTCTTCCAGTTCCTGATTTGTCCGTCTAGTCCACCCTTCCGGTGTGTTTCTTCCTCCGTAGATCACTCTTAACATCCTTTTTTTCCCACTTATCTAGCGTCTCTTCCTCTAATTTATTCATTACCCATGTTTCACATCCATAGGTGACAGTAGATCTTATGACCGATGTATAAATCCTCAGTTTTGTCATTCTAGAGACGTATTTTGATTTCATCAAAGCATTCAGTCTTCATTTTTGGTTGCCCTTTGCTATTCGCGCCTTCTATTCGCGCCTTCGATTCGCTCCCCTCATGCCCGTTTTCTTCCAGCAGTACCCCCAAATATACAAATCTATCTGCTTTCTCAAATTTATATTGCCTTCCATCATAGGTCATTACATTAAGTTCTTTTTCTTTCTTAGTTTCTGTGCTTCCTGTTATCATATATTTTGTTTTCTCGGAGTTGATTTCTAATCCATACTTACTTGCCTCTCTTATTAGTCTTTTCGTTCTCTTTACCAGTTCTCTGCTAGACTTTGCTATCAACGTCAAATCATCCGCATATGCTATACACTGATGCTCCTTCTTAAAAATTGTACCATTAGACTGCTCTCTCTTATTATCCTCTCCAAAACTAAGTTAAATAACGTCGCAGACAGTGAGTCACCCTGTCGTAGTCCCCTCTCCACTATAAAATTCTTTAATTATATTGAGATATATATATATATATATATATATATATATATATATATATATATATATATATATATATATATATACATATATATACACACAGTGATAGGCAGAAAGTTTGCATCATATTTTCTTTATTATTAAATTTAGAAGAAAAATGAGCTTATAGATCAATTGAAACCCAGTTTGCAGAACCGATTTTCATGTGTCGTTTGACAGGATATTTGAATTTTCTGTCTGTTTAAAGTCCAAAAGTTACTCTGCTTGTAAAAATATCAAAAATATTTATAAGAAAAAAGTATTAGGAATTTTGTTTTATGATAGTATGCAAAACTTTAGATTGGACAAAAATCGTATTTTGTCAGTTTTTGACTAATAAAAATATGATTACAAAGAAATTTGTATTCTTTGAATTTGAAATATAATTTTTAGATTGGGACAAGAATTTAAATACTTATTTTTTGATTTTAAAATATGTTTTATTTATAATAATTAAAAAATTCTGATTTCGTAAAACCGCAACTGTCGCACGGACAATTATCAGATATTTTTATCTTATTACTAGCAATTTGAGGTTCTTGTTTTAATTTATTACAAGACATAAAAGAAAACAAGTACATTAATAGTTATTAACTAATGATAAATTTATTTTAATACTTTGCATGTTTTCGAAATTTTTCTTACAGTACAAATTTGTATTCACGTATATTGTGTGTGTGTTCAATTACGGAAAACATATATCCCATTCAGAATATTTAAGTAAGTCCCCAAAAATTTAAAATCATTTTAGCTCTCAAATGCCAACTAAATGAACGTAAGATAATGCTTTTTTTTTAAATAACTTATTACATAATTGCCGTCAATAACATAATGCAATTTTATTTTACAACATATGGTAAAGTTGGGTATGGATGAAACAGAAGAGTTATGTTTATATTGTCTCTTCAGTAAGAAAGTCATTTAATTTTCTATGTATGTACACTGGCTGTTGAAAAATTATCTAATCCAGAAAAAATTGAACTATTTTTAATATGTTGCCATAATTATCAGTTCACGAAATGCTGCTAGAAAATTTAACGAAAGGCATCCGGGTAAAAACGTTCATCATTAAATATCTTTAAAGAATATGGTTCTGTAGGTAGCTGATAAAAGTCCGTCATTACAGGTCTGTTACTAACAAAGAAACAAGTTCTAATGTAATGTTATCGACTGTCTCGAAAATCCTGAAATTGCGCTATTTGAATGACGTGAACAGGTTGGAACTGGTTGGAGCTGTCGATTAGGCGAGTTTTAGTACAAAATAAATTTCGTATTAGAAGCAAAATTAATTCACGTTTTACAAGAAAGGGATTACGATGCTTTTATGGAAACATCCTTTTTACTGACGGTGCTGCGTTTTTTTCTAACGGAGTAGTTAGCTCACGGAATTGTAGATGGTGGTCAGACGAAAATCCGAATTTTGTATTTGAAACTAAAAATCAATACTACTTTAAAGTAAACTGTGGTGTGGGATATGGAATGGCCAAATACTTGGCCCTTTCTTTCCCGACAAAGTTTAACTTCGAAAGACTACTTGCAATTCTTAAACACAGAAATATTTAATTTGTTACATAAATTTCCACTTCAACAGCTCAGGGGACTATTTTTTCAACAAGGTGGTGCGTCCATTCACAATACATTGCAGGTGCGATAATGTCTGGATGAACGATTTGAGGACCAATGGATTGGACGTTATTCTGCTAATCCTTGGCCAGCGAGATCTCCGGATTTAACATAGCTCGATTTTTTTATAGGGCTATCTCGAGATCAAAGTTTATGCTTAGAGACCTTTCAAAAATATTGAACAATTGGAACAAGCAATAAGGCAGTGCGTTAATGTTAAGAAATGTTTCAAAAATTTATGTTTATTTAATTTGGGAAGTGTCTGTAATTTTTTTACTTTTTGTGTGTCGTATAGTCAATGTTTTTGTTACCTTTAGTAAATATTAATTCACTAGCTTTTTTTCTTTTTTTGCAAGAAAATTGTGACGTTAGAATGTCCTTAAAAAAATGAAAACCTCAAACTGCATGCGATTGGTTGTGAAAGAAGTAAAACATGGCTTGGAATCAACAAATAAATTTTAAAATTCTTTTATCAATCTAACCAACGTATTTCAAATTCGGAAAATAAAAATCTCCTTGCAATCATATTTTAATTAATGTGACGTATGAAATGTATTCTTATTTATAACCTCGAAAACATGGCACAATTTAGCAGCCCGGATTTACTATGAACATTTGCATAACAAATTATAAATTGGAGCTGTCAGTGTAGTAATGTTCCTTGTTTAATGTAATTTAGTTCCTTATTATAAATAAAACTAATTAAACAATATGATCATATTTTTATTTATAAAATAATAGTCATGCTAATCTATATTTTTAAGGTAACGATTGATACACTCACACAACTTAAGAATCTATGTATGTAGTAAAAACAAAATGTTTTAACATATTCTTTACATGAAGTTTTACAAAAAAAATCAAGTCAAAATTTCTATTTGTCATTAAAACAATGTTATTAGAAATGTTTTTATAGTAATTATGTTATACTACCATTTGAAGTAAATGATTGTTCTTTCTGCCATTGGCAGTGGCTACGTCATAGCTAACTTTATTTCTACTTTATACAAAATGGACTGATATAATTTTAAAAATATTCGATGAACCAGTTATCAAACAAATACTCGTTTTCAAAACACTTAAAGTTCTTGCGTTTGGAAAAGGAACATACTCTGTATGGCAGCTAAAGGACCCCGCACACAACATATGGAAATGTGGTCCCGGTCAAATTGGCTGAAAATGTAGTATGTTGTAACTCGGGTAATCCTGATGAAAAGTCTCTGTTGGCAGAAGGCGCGAAAATCAATAGGAACCGAGATATTGGGCTCTGAAGCCTCCATCTGAAGAGAGCGTATTGCAGGGTCTTCTGGAACTGTCAGGCATGCTTTACACACACATGCACGCACGCACGCTTGCATACACACGTACGTATATATATATATATATATATATATATATATATATATATATATATATATATATATATATATATATATATATATATATATGCATGTATAGGGTAGTCCAAATTGGACACTTTTAAAGGTAAAACCCTTTATCTAAAGGAGATAGACGAAAACTGATGTCGGTGTTTTTCAAAAATCTGCATTTTGGAAAAATGTTTGTAATTCTTTTCCTATTGAAAATTTTTGAATTCTGTAAAAACATTCTCGAAACACTTTTTCACGTGGATTTCAACAGCGTAAGTTACATTTTTTTACAACTAATAATTTGAGAATTATTAACGCAAAAATATATTTTTTAAATGGGATACCCTGTATATTTTCCCTTATCCGAATAGAGCTTTAAATTACCATTTTAAAAATATAGCACACTTTATATTTTGCTTAAATCTACTTAAAAATATTAAGGTTTTCAGTTTTTACGCGAGTTTTAAATGCACATTTTGTGAAGTAGGCTTTGGACGGAGCGGCCATATGGTTTAATTAAATTGTTTACTCGTAGTTGTCAAATTTTACTTCAAGATCAGTTATTGAATTGTCAAATAAATCGCAATGAAAATTACGAAAAATGGGATATGATAGTGTTTCATACAAACCGATGAAAATTCGGAAGCGGCAAGTAATTTGTACCACGAACGGTATCCAGAGAGGCGTCACCCCTTCAAGGATATCTTCGCTTGATTGCGACATAACCTAGTTAATAGTGACCAGTTTGAAAAGAAACGACCCAAAAATTTTGTATCAAACAGGGATAAGGAGTAGTAGAGAAATAGTAGTTTTAGGAACTATAGAAAATAATCCCAACACTTCAACCCGACAGTTAAAAGAATCCACTGGACTACCAAGAACTCACGTAAGTCGTACTTTGAAGAAGCACAAATTCAGGCCATATAGAACCTTAGTGATGGAGATTTTCAACGGCGTATGGATTTTTGCCAATGGTTTCTGGAGAATTGTAACCATGTTCCGAATTTTTCATTAAATTGTATTTGGACAGACGAAGCTTATGTAAGCAATGCAGGTATTTTTTAACCGTTACAATTCTTATTCGTGGGCAGAAGAAAAATCCTCATTTAGTTGTGGAGCAAAGAAATCAAGGCAGATTTGGATTTAATGTGTGGGCAGGAATTTTTAGATTCAGGGTTATAGGTCCATTTATTTACGAAGGAACACTCACCTCTCAGAGATGTTTAGAAATTTTAAGGCAGCAAATAGCACCTCTTGTTGATGAACTGCCGTTAATGGACCTTAGAAATATATTTTTTGAACACGATGGGGCACCCCCTCAAAACGCTGCAGTTATCAGTAATTTTTTATCGGCCAATTTCGACAATAACTGGGTAGCCAACCAAGGTCCGAACAGTTGGCGTCGGCCGGCAAGAAAATTGTGTTGTTTTAGTTTGCTCTACTCGGAATAAATTGTTTTATTGTTGTTTTGTTTTATTTTCTACATAGTTTAAAGTTCTATAACATTTAGTAAATTTCATTGTAGTTATGACTCTTAGAATTTCTTCTGGGAATTTTTTTTTACGTATTGACTGGTATCGGTAAACAATTGATATTGCCGCTCCGTCCTAAGCCTACTTCACAAAATATGCATTTAAAACTCGCGTAAAAAAAAAACTGAAAACCTTTATATTTTGAAGTAAATTTTAGCAAAATATAAAGTGTGCTATATTTTTAGAATGGTAATTTAAAGCTCTATTCAGATAAGGAGAAATATACAGGGTATCCTATTTAAAAAATATATTTTGGCGTTAATAACTATTACAATATTGGTTGTAAAAAATTTGTAACTTACACTGTGGAAATCCACTTCAAAAAGTGCTTCGAGAATGTTTTTACAGAAATCAAAAGTTTTCAATAGGAAAAGAATTACAAACATGTTTCCAAAATGCAGATTTTTGAAAATCGATATGCTGTTTTCACCGTTGAGTTTATCATAAAAATTGAGCCTCAGACACCGACATCAGTTTTCGTCTATCTCCTTTAGATAAAGGGGTTTATCTTTAAAAGTGTACAATTTGGACCACCCTGTACATAACATCGCTTCTCAGGATCCCGGGGGCAATATCTATCTATCTATGTATATATACATAGACGGAGCTGCTATCTTTCACGAAATAATCCTTTTTTCGAAATGCTACTATAAAACAACCTGCAAGTTTTGAGATTTTTCGTATCATTGAAATGATCATCTGAGTAGCGTTTACCCGTTTTGTAAAACGAATATAACTGTTGCCCGACTCTCGCGACGTGGACGTGATCGTAGGTACTTGCGAACAAGCTCTTTAAGAGTCTTATCACACGACAATGGAATAAAACTATGGTTGTAATAATTGAGTTTATAGAAAAATATTAAAATATCAAATAAAATAAAATAAAAAATGTAAAACAATGAGCGAAAACAAAAGTTATGGATATGTTGCTTGACAGAGTGGTTTTAGAAGTATGAACGTGTGTGTAAATGATAAGACTTTCAAAGAGCTTGTTCTCAAGTACCAACCATCAAGTCCACATCGCGAGAGTCGGGCAACAGTTATATTTCTGGGTAAATATGGAGATTTTACAAAATAATATGCTGGTAAACGCTAATGATTTACATCATTTCAATGATACGAAAAATCTTAAGGCTTGCAGGTTATTTTGTAGTAACATTTCGAGAAAAGGATTATTTCGTGAAAGATAGCAGTTCTGCCTATGTATATATACATATATAGAGGTATTGCCCCCGGGAGCCTGAGAAGCAATGTTATGTACATGCATATATATAACATATATATATATATATATATATATATATATATATATATATATATATATATATATAATATATATATATATATATATATATATATATTATATCCTATTAATTTTTCGCGACTTCTGCCCACAGATACTTTCCATCAGGATCCCTCGAGTTAAAATATACTACATTTTCAGCCAATTTTACCGAGATCACTTTTCCATATATTGTGTGCAGGGTCATTCTTTAGTTCTTATTTTTGCAAATTACGTTTTATTCTTCAGTCGCTTTGAGGTGAGTTTTATATGAAAACTTCTTTGGGCGTCTTATTGAGGAATACGTCAATTCATTTTATACAAGTAGATCTTTTCTATCTACCTCCACCGTAGAATAACATATTAAGTACTCGAGAGGTAGTATTTCCTATTTTGAAGAATATCCTCTATAGTAACAAATTAAGCATTCTTCTGTGAAATATTCATTCGGTTCGTTGATAGTTGAACGTCAAAAGTTCCTCAAGTAAACTGATGGTTTAAACTTCTATCCTGGTATTTGACTTTCGATTTTAATTTAAAATTAAAGCAAAAAACTCAAAATATGGTTTGTATGTGTTTTTAATACATTTTTTTAAAACATAATTAATAATTATACTTGTTTAACCAGGTACCTGGTTGCGAAGGGGAAACCAGGTGGTGAATATGCCCCTTCCATCCTACCAACCTATAAATCTCGTCTTCTCGTCGCTATTGACAAATGAAAATGTATTTTTTTTCAGATTGCTTCCGTTATTGTTGTTTATATTCTAGAGAGTGCTTGCATTGTTTGCGAGATATTTCAAAAAAATTTTAAAACAACATGCTTATCGACCATTTTAATATATAACGGCAATTGCAGACAGATATAATGTTAGCATGTGTTTATGTAAAACCTAATAAAAAAGAAAGAAAACTATCCCACAATTTTCCAAAACTTTTCCGAATAAGGGGTAATTAAACAACCTTGCAACTTGCTTATAGAAGACACAGAAAACATTGCCAAATGAATATTCTTTTTCTTCATCATGGAAAATATATTTGTTCGTATTTGTGATTTGTTTGAATGTGGTAAAATAAGTCATTTTAGTAATAGATTCATTTTTCCTGCTTGAAAATACACCAATCTATAAGCGGCCTAGTGTTTTTTTTTTTTTATTCCATAAAAGTAACCATCCTTACCCTCTCCTTAGAACCGAGTTACGCCCCTCATCAGCTTGGTCTTGGATTAAAAGTTTATCGGGATGATGTTGCAAATGATGCGGACTATCATCTTCACCTAGGCCAGCTACATATATGGCATGCTTTAGTTTGGTGATTTATAGACTAGACACCCGGGTTACCCGTTATTCTTGAGACTCTCTTCTTATTATATATATCCCAAGCAATATTTTATGAACAAACTCTAGGAGAAGTAATATGTTTTCCACTATCTTTTGTAGTTGCGAAAATTTTACGGAAGCCCTTGATAAAAGGGCTTTAATTATCGTTCCTCTAAAAGTATGATTTTAGTGTAGACGACACATTTGTTTTCTGGCCAGATG
Organism: Pachyrhynchus sulphureomaculatus; assembly: GCA_019049505.1. Classification (NCBI taxonomy): domain Eukaryota; kingdom Metazoa; phylum Arthropoda; class Insecta; order Coleoptera; family Curculionidae; genus Pachyrhynchus; species Pachyrhynchus sulphureomaculatus. Next base: position 137,933,559 of record CM032446.1, read on the forward strand.
GTTAAGAATCCTGAATACTTTTTTGGATCATGTCAATTAATTATAAAATTTACAATGGAAATGAAATCAAATGGTGCTCTTCCTTTTCAAAAAGTATGGGGATAAAAGAACAATAATGGCACCTTAAGACATTATTTTTACTGAAAATCAACTACTACACTCTATTTGTTTTACTGGCTTTTATTTTAATAATAATGTAGTTATTTAAATATGAGAATTCCAATAACCTGTTTGTTTCTTTACCAAAATTGACCAGAATGGTAAAGGAGACGATTAGAAAAATACTTTTTATTTATTTTAAATAATGTGCAAAGATAGAATATATGGATAACATTTTGATTATTATCCACCAAGTGAAATAAAAAAGATCAATTTATCAAAATAAGTTTTCAGTTCTAAAGTTACCGACCGGGAAAACATACATAAAAATTTAAAGAAAGTAGCGAGTAGACATCGAAAAACACAGCAATTAAGAGAATAGGTATTCGGTTCAAAATTAATGTTTGCTACAATAATGAATCTAATATATGTCGGTAAAAGTAAAGCTTCTATAGTTTTAAAAGTGTTAATCAAATTTCCAGGAAGATTGGTGGAAGCTGCGGAACACAATTTTTGTCGCATACAACACAACATATTTGAAAATACATTCAAAAAACCCTACCTCAGTTACCTATTGCCATGGAAAGCGTAAAGTGAATGTTACTCACAACAGGTATAGTATTATGTAACAGATACATGCCCTGAAGTAAAACTACACGACTGCTGAACATCGTGCAACATGGATGTACTAAACTGATTTTTACTCACCTCAAAACTTTAATGTTTACTTGCAGCATTTAAGACTGATAGAATACCGGTCTCCCAAGAAGATTCGGAATCTTTTTTGCCCCCTGAAATGCTACAGGCGAAAGAGAATAAAAGTAACAGAAAAATTCTCAGGAAGAAGCTGCCTTTACCATTCCTCTATAGGATCGGTTCTTTAGAAAAATGTCAAATAAAAATTCATTGTGAATTTAATTTGGCAAAAACTTTTTTGCCGGGTTATTAGCTTAAATATTCCTATGTGGGGCGTTTCAAGTCTAAGTTCTTAAGACATTTTTAGATTTTTAAGTTTTAATAAAGTATATTAGCTAATGATTGCTATTTTATTTTCGATAGTGGTAATGAAAAATATTGTTTTGGAATATTTAATGTGGTGTTTTCTTAACTAAAGATCGTTTGTAACTAATAATTATTTTAAACGTATAACACTTTCTATTTGAAATATAAAAATTAGTTACATTACTGATATTGATTTTCTTAGGGCTTCAAAATTAAAATATGTATCTTTAATTTAATTTTGAGGTATTCGTAATTTTTGTTTACAATGTATTAAGCTTTTTCTGAAAATACTGTATAGTATTCTATATAGTATGTTCTGCGGTAAAAAGAGCATACTTATATAAGCATGCTATTTTTACAGCAGAACGAAACGCCTTTACTGTAATCCATTGATTAGTCAAACAATAGAAAATGTCTTAATATTTCTTTCTTTGTAATACACCTGTTAACAAATTGTGTAAAAATTTTGAAAAATCAGGTTTACTTGTATATTCATATACATGATGTAGGTCAAAGTGATTAAATTCATTCGTTTAACAGAACTAATCAGGTTCCTTTCGGTACCTGTGTCTCACTACTTGCATGTTTATGAATGTAAAATGCAATAATTCCACTATTCACAAAAACGTTTATGATTATAATATGGTTTTTAACCAATCCATATATTTCATTCAGAAAAACTTACTTTTTTTTGAATAAGTTTTGTTTGGGTTTCACTCTCGGTACCGTCGGTGTCAGTAGTTTCTTTTTCAGGTACTTTTTCTTGTTTTACAAATGGTTTTTTATTTAGATAGTCTGGCTCAAGGTTTCTGGAATTCTTTTCAGGCCATTTCAGTCTTCTTTTCGGCTGATCTACAATAGGTTGTGGTTCACTTAATTTTTCCGGTAGATTTTTTTTTTCTGGCAAGGGATCGATCGTGACGATCGCACGTCCAGCTGAAATGATCGAAAATTTATTATTTTATGTTAATCTTTGCCATTTGAATTTCATATATAAATCGGTTGAGCTTCGCTCTATGCAAGTACTACATATAATTGACTGAAAGTTCGGAGGGTTCTATTTTTGCCATGTTTGGAGTAAATATAACATAGAATTGTTAGGAGAAAAAATAAAATAATATATAGCTTTGGTAAGTTAGTTTTACGTGGATATTGCCTATTTATCAAAATTATTACTGTAGATCTCTTATTATTAGTAATAATTACACATTATCCTCTGGGTTACAGACAAACTAGATACGATTAGTCCGAGCAATTTCGAAACAGTTATTTTAAATAATATATAGAATATATATTGGTTAAACTAAACTTTGCTTAGTTAATCAAATTTTTGAGTCCTAAAATCGTGTAGAGATAAATTTCACAAGTTTAAGTATTCGTAGATATCGGTAAGTTAAGATATTTTAAATAATTTAAATCTAACAATATGTAGAAACATATCTAATACTTTACATTTTTGGGTGCTCTTTTTAACTAACTTTTAGGTTGCCCTATATTCTAAATCTAGTCAAAATTCTTAATAGAAGATCTTGTTCTCGTAATTAAAAAAATAAATAAATAAAAAATTCAAATTAAAGAATCGGAAATCTAAGCAAATCCTCAGGTCTGTCACTTATTAAGAAACAAATGAAACGGATCGAGGAGAGGATAAAAAATTAACGTTTGTAAAGTTGTTTGCGAGAGGCCCTGTAGAGCTCACAAATATATATATATATATATATATATATATATATATATATATATATACATATATATATATATATATATATATATATATGTATATATATATATATATATATATATATATATATATATATATATATATATATATATATATATATATATATATACATATACCTTGTAAACACCCACCCCCGCCAAAGTATATACACAATTCATAAATATTTCAGATTCGAACTTCTCATAATTTGAACTGAAGAAATTTGACTTTTGTAGCTGAAATTCTAACTAATTATTTTTTATATCAAATTACAAATATTTATTTAAGACAGTTGGCAGACCTAGTGCAGACCGGATCTTTTACTATTCCAAATTATTTGATTTCAGGTTTAAACGTTATTACAAAGGTATTAGTTTTTGGAGTGTTAGTTGCTCTCTCAGAGGAAAAATCTAATCATGTTTTACTAAGAGAAACGGAGTCCGTCGAAAACATTCAAAAAAATTTAAACCGTCAAGGGCATTTTCCAAGCCATGTCATTTATTGGCACCATAAATTCGGCGAGCATATGGCCATTGTCCTAATGCCCAGACAGGAAAAGGTCATCTTCTCCTTGAAATATTTGTGTAATACCACAGTCAGGGTCGAATCTCAAAGAAGTCACGCCCGAAGTACGTAGTGCTTTAACTGCCAAATTTTTGAGCACTCCTTCCTGAGGTGCACAGCCCCCCAACTGCGTAAAACGTGAATCAGGACATTTGTTCTCCACATGTCTTAAACCTATAGAAGTCCGGGCCCGTTGCTCCAACTGTCAGGGGAAGCACCGATCCAATTATTGTGGATGCTCCAAATATTCCTAGCTACAGGTCAATGTTACGACCCCCAATACCACCTTCACCTGGGGTAACCCAGAAAACTCAAAACTTGCCACTACCACCCCACTCTCCAGAATCTTGATGTTGTTCAACACATAAACGCAACGCTGCCATTCAAAAATATGATGAACATGCAACGCCGATAACCTGCCCTTATGCTCCTTTTCAATACTCTCGCCCAATAAATGGCTAAACGCCCAAATAAAGTTAAACTGCGATCTCTTGAAATCGTAACTTGGAACGCCAACTTCATCATCCCTAAAAAACAAGAGCTTCAGCATTTTCTCCAAGAACGTAACATCGATAACGCCCTAATTCAAGAAACCTTTCTAAAACTCTGCCACCGTTTTAAGATCGCCAACTACATAGTCTAAAGGGATGATAGAATCAGGGCCCTTCTCAAGGGGACCATGCTTTTATTCAAATAATCCCTAAACCATCATCAGCCATCGCCTCCCCCGCTAAACCAAACTGAAGTTACCACTATAGCCGTTTCCATCGCTAATAATACTTCTATTCATTTCTCTTCTGCCTATCAGGAAAATGGAAACAACCACCCAATTGACCCTGTAGACTATCATACTTTTCGGCCCCAACAATTAAAGGTCGGTCCCGGGCAGCGATTTCAACGCCAAAAGCGTTCACTGAGGAAGCCTATTCACGAACGCTAATGGCGCGTTTCTCCAAACTATCCAGAATCAGTTACTCTTCAACAAGAGGAGCCCACTTTTATAGGCCACGGAAGGCTCGGCCTGCCCGATCTATTCCTGGTCAGAAATGTCGACCTACACCATAACATGACTATCCTCTACGAGCTCTCCTCTGACCACTTACCAGCCATTCTTACACTGGGCGACCCGGCCGACCGGATTAACGATATTGTCACCTCCAGCATCACTAACTGGGAGTACCTCCAAAGGTTCCTACTTGATATCGCCCCAATTCCCACTATTTCCATCACAAGAGAGCTGAACAATACAGTCACTAAATTGACAGCAGGCACCAAAACCAACCTAGCCCAATCTACCGTCTAATATCACAAGAGCAGATGAAGTTCCAAGCTTGCGTCCCTTAGCAAAAAAGACTTTGGAAAATGGCCCGAGTCCCTTCCAATGACACTCCCCGCCTAATCCCTACAATTTCCCACGCTGGAAGCACTGCTGTCACCCTGCAGGAAAAAGCTGATCTTTTAGCAGAAATGCCAGTGTGACCTCCACTATTCACATCTTTAAACAGGTTCAGCCTCCACTCAACACTCATTCATTCCCCCTCGATCACCCAAACCAACATCAAATCATGTTCAAACCGAAAAACCCCAGGGTATGACAAAATCAGTGTCACACAGCCTTGAAAGCTACTCCCAAAGACGACAGAAGCTACTAAGATAATAAACGCTATCTTGAGACTCAGCAACTTTCCGCTTTTCTGGGGGAAAGCTAGGATCATCCCAATCGAGATACTCGGCATCATCTCTGACGAGGCTAGCAATTATCGGCCAATTAGCCAACTTTCTTGTTTAGGTAAAGTGGCTGAGAAAGTTAGCCTCGAAATTATCCGAGACAAAATTTCAGAGCTCAGAGTCATTCTAAATGAACAGTTTGGGTTCCGACACTCCTTTGGCACCGTACATCACATCCTGCTCTCGCTTAATATATCGTCAACAGCTTCAATCGCAAACACTAAGTCGGAGCTGTCTTCCTTGACGTTTCCAAGTTCTTTGACAGAATTTTGGCAAATTCATCCGTCACGGCTATTCCATAAATATCACGCGACTGATCATTTCCTTCCTCTTGGACCGTACATTCTAGGTTCAGTTTGACCAGATCACCTCTGAATCAAGTTCATTCGACGGAGCCCCTCAAGGCTCCGTCGTCTCCCCCCCCCATTTATTCAACGTCTTCACCGCCGATATTCCCAAGTAGGACCACACCTCCCTCCTCATGTACGCCGATGACACCACCATCACCGTTACCACCAAGTCGACTGGATTCATCATCAGCCGCCTTCAATGCCACTTTAATATGCTAGTTCTCTGGAGAATTTATATTAAACCAGCGAAGACACAAGCTATATTATTTACCAAGTAACCTGCAACATGCCTGCAAGTCCCACCCTCGAGGGCACCAGACTCCGATGGTCAAACAGCATTATGTACTTGAACCTCCACTATCACAACCGGTTAGTATGGAAGGGCCAGGTCACCACCTCCGCCAAGAAAGCCAACCAATTCCCCGGCAAGCTGTACCTACTCCTCAACAAGACTAGTAAATTGTCAACTAGCAACAAGTTGACAATTTACAAGATGATTATCAGAGCCAGACTGACCTACTCTTCGTGAGGTACACATCCAAAAACAACGCCGTCCGCATCATCGCCAAAGATCCATGGTTCGTATGGAACACACAGCTTCACAGAGACCTTCAGATGCAGACAATCCGGTAATTTATGAGCAACGCCTCAGCTCAAATTCCTAGACAACACCCCACATAACCCCCAACCCCACAATCAGGAACGCTTACTGCCCCCCCCCCCCCCCCCCCCCCCCCCCCCCGGCAGGCCATGCCTGACGCCGACTTCTAAGACTCTCGGACCCTCTACCATAGGATTAGCTTAAGTTAGCTTTAATTAATTTTAAGTTTAATGGATTTTATGAAATATCTTAAGTTCTCCCAATACATTTATATAAATTCCATACCTAGATTAAGTTAGTTCCTGACAATCTTAAGACCCAATATGTATCCATAAATTTTTTAGTTAATCATTGTATAGTAACTAAGTTGGGAATGTGGAATCTTGGCACAATGATACTACTCAGTATATATCACCACTACACCAAACACTTTATTTTTGCACTCGACGCGCGTTTCGCTAACCATGTTAGCTTCATCAGGAGCGATGATTGATTGATGATTGAGTCAATCATCGCTCCTGATGAAGCTAACATGGTTAGCGAAACGCGCGTCGAGTGCAAAAATAAAGTGTTTGGTGTAGTGGTGATATATACTGAGTAGCATTGTATAGTAGTTATAGCTTAGAGCTATCTAAGAGCCAATAAATGACATTAGACATTAGGAATTTTGGTAGTATTTAATCGTTTAAGTGGCTTTAAGAGGACATGTATAAAATACTAGCGGATGTCTGTAACGGGGAGCTTTTACGAGGGAATCTACTTTAACGCGCAATTCAAGACAGTACTACATTTTATCCGGGAGGTTTCGAGACGCGATTAAAATTTTTTCCAAATTGAGGAAGTTAAGATGTCAGTAACGTTCTATTTTTCCTGCATTACGTAAGACGATTAATTTTAAGTTTCTTCTTGTAAAGTATTTTTCTATTTTAAAGTTTGTTAATAGATTTATATTTTTAAAATGTCACGTGTTTCTTTTCACTAATATCTCATTAACAACTAACTAAATATCTTTATTTCTTGTGAAAACACGTCTGTTGGGAGGGCTCCTCGCGGCGCCGGTGTCTAGGTTACTAAAAAAACTAAGTTCCTTTAGGTTACATAGATCTTCAGCTGTTAGGCTGAATTATAACTAAGACCTACTTCAGTTATTTTTTCTTCTACATGTTAAGAAGTTTTTAACATGTAGGCTGAAAAGTTTTTAGTCTAGCTACTTTTTTCATTAATATAATCTCCTTCAAGAGCGATACAATCAGACCAACGCTTTTCTAACATTCCTTTGCCTTTCTTGCAGAAGGATTTGTCTTTGCCTTTAAAATAGGCCTCAGTTTCAGCGATAACTTCTACAATGAAGCCAAATCTCTTTCCCGCCAGCATTTTTTTGAGGTCTGCGAATGGATAATAGTCACGGGGGTCAAATGTGGAGAACACTTTCTTCTTGTTCATTTGGGGCCGTTTCTTTGCGATTTCTGCCTTCAAATGCACCAGTAACGTTACATAATATTCGCTATTGATGATTTTTCCCTTCTCAGCATAGTCGATGAAAATTATTTCATGCGCATCCCAAAATACAGAAGGCCCAAACCTTCCCAGCCGACTGTTGTGTCCTTGGTCGCTTCGGGCGGCTTTCACCGGCTGCTGTCCACTCAGCTGATTGCCGATTTGATTCCGGTGTGTAGTGGTGGATCCATGTTTCATCCATTGTTACATAGCGCATGAAAAAAATCCTTTTTATTGCGCTTAAACAGGTGCAAATGGCGCTAAGAATCATCAACACGTTGTTGTTTTTGTTCCACTGTGAGCAAATGGGTACCATTTCGAACAGAGCTTTCTCATGACCAAATGTTCATGCAAAATATGACCAACACGTTCTTTTGATATCCTTAGGGTATCAGCTATCTCACGCAATTTCACTTAATGGTCATCCAAAACAATTTTGTGGATTTTTTTTATCGGTGTAACCACCTCATTTGGGCGTCCAGAGCGTTCAGCATCATTTGTAACTGTACGACCGCGTTTAAATTCAGCATACCAGTAAATGATGAGTGGTTTTCCAGTAACACTTATCAAGCCATTGCTTTGCTTTAACGGTATTTTTTCCCTTCAAAAAACAGTGTTTAATCAACACACGAAATTCGATTTTTTCCATTGTTTTGAAGATATCAAAAGTAGTGTCACTAAAACCACTGTAATTTGTAACCTAATCGTCGAAATGTCATGAAATTTTGATATGTATCGTTTGAAGGTCGGTACTTCCTAAAAATCATATAGATTTTTTGAAAAAGGCGACATTTATGTGTCAGACCAAAAAATTTTCAGCCTACGTGTTAATTGCATTTGTTAGCATTGTCAGAACTTAAATTATTAATTCTGAGCCTAATTAATAAAAACTTACATTATAAGTCTCGATTACACTAGTAAATAATAATCTTAAATCAAATGATAGGCTGAAGCATATGTACAGGATTACTTTATAAAGAAGGCTAAGTTACGATATTCACCTACAACTTCGAAAGTACAATAGTTGTTTTTGGTTAAACCTAAAGTAGTTTATGGTTTAGCAATGAAGATAAAAAGAAACAAAAGCTACTTATTCAACTTCTTCACATATCAAACCCCTACAATCGATCCTCTCTTGCACTCTCTGTTATTTATGAAAAATGGGGAAGAAGATATTTAAAAAATTAAGAGAGAAAGAAACCTAACTATTTTGAATTTGCTTGATGGGTATACACACTGGAATTTGCGTGAGTTTACCTCATATTCCTCCGTATGGAAGGATATTATATGATAAATTAGGATCATAAGGTAAGAAAAAACCATGTCATGGTTGTGGTCATTTGATGATCACTGAAACAGGACTTATTGTTACTACAATAAATCAATTAACTCCATTTGCCCGTTTTACTTATGTGTAGTAGTGTGTGACCTTTCTGCTGAAACTTTGAATTGTTTTTTTATTGAGATGATTATTTTCAGTCATATCATTTTGTTATTTTAGTATTATTTTTGTATATGAGTTTAATAAGTGCATATCTCAATAGTAAAAACGAACCAAAATTCGAAATAGACACTAGTTTTCGAATATATACAACACTATTTTTAATGATAGGTATATTCAAGATATGGCTGAAGTCCTACCTATATGGTAGAGCTAATGTGATATGCCAGGATAATAGAATATTTCACGCTATCAGGTTTTTAGCCATCAATTGAAAAGTTAGTTATATTAAGGTATTTCTTACGAGTAACTGTTAAAAATAGTTTTGTTTGAAATTTTGAGAAATAATAGATTTTAGCATCATGAATTCACTGCTTCAATATAAAGATGGTTTACTACGCCGTTTTGCCATAATTAATTGTAAAATTTTCAGATGTTTAACACGTATAAGATAGAAATCCATACTTTTTCTTCGATCAAAAGCAAGCGTTTTCTACAATTTTTGTTGTCGTATGTGTATTAAAAAGTAAAAAGTCAGAAAAAATTATATATACATAAAAAAATTACTTTGCTATCGTTTGTTAAAATATGAAGGCAGTTTACCACCTAGTTGTTGCAAAAATATATAAATATTACTTTTTATTGAATTTTATGAAGTGAATTTTCGCTGTGGCAAGGTAGGTTGAAGAAAACAGCTCGCGCGGATGCGGGTGTTCTTTCAAATTTTGAATCATTTATAGTCCGAGAGCTCATAACCAAGATATTGGACTTATCGAAGAGCGGCAGATAAATATATCACTTTTTAAATGTGACAAACTGAACCAAAAAATACAACTTATAGATCCAAATTCCGGTTCCTGCCGTGGTTATGGAAAGGGAAAGTTACAAAAAATTGAAGGTAAGTGAACTCATCACAGAGTGGCAGTTTTATATATTATGAGGGTGCTACAGCCTTAATATCTACCACGGAGAGCGGTTCCTGCGGGAGTAAACTTATTTTTTCTTGAAAAAAAATGGGCTCAAAAAATGAACTCATCGCTGAGTGACAGCTATTCGAGATATATGGTATTATCTGCCATAGATCCTGGTTCTTTGAATTTCTATGAATTTTTGAACCTGTAGAGTTTTTGGACCCACCTGAGCTCTTTTTGAGAGCGGCAGATAAATAAACCAGTGTTCGAATACTATAATACAAGGTGAAATCTCGAATATATGCCATAAAGTCCAGTCCCTGCGTTTATCAGCAGAACTTTTATATTTTTAATGGAAAGCTTAAGTTATAAATAAATTGATTTTTCCTATTCGCATTATTACCTAGCTGTAATGCATGAATTCATATGTTTTTTGACACGTTAAAGTAGAATTTCTAATCCATTTATGCTAAAAAGTTATTAACTTTTGTTACAAATAAATAATTTTTTTCTATAAAAACTTAATATATTATTTAACTCGCTAAATTTAAATTCTCTGTTCATTTTTTTTTCCAAAAACTAAATTATTTCATTATTACTGACAATTTATTAGAATTATATTAATTTTTCTTTGGGAAGTTGACACAAATATTTTTATTTAATTGCATATAAAAAAACTGATTAGCTCTTAATTTTTAAATAATTAAATTGGAAAAATGGATTAGAAATCAGACAGCAGGAGAAAATTCATCTAAAAAACTAGGGCAGAGCTCGTAAAAAGCTTAGATTGTGCTGTTATGGAGATAAATTCTATAAAATTCTGTTCATTAGCATAATTGTTTATAATAAATTATTTATAACAATAAAAAGGTTAAGTTTTTGCTTGCTTGAAAAATTGTTAATAACAGTTAATAGGTTATTTTTTAAAAAAACTAACTGTAGATTGGATTCTGCGACCCAAAAAAACATAACGTACACTAGAGTGGAGCCGCAACGCTCAAAGTCTAAAAATAACACAATGAAACCCGGGGTGGCTGATGGAGTATTCGGTCATTGTTGTATTGGTATTAACCGAATGCGACAAAAATTATTGTACGTTTTAAATGTTTAAAATTTTAATTCTTAAGGTTTTTTGGATCACTCTTATTGTCTGTCATGTTAAAAATCAAAAATTTCAAATGTACTATCCAATACGGATACCAAAAAAAAAAATTAAAAAATTTTAAATTTTCGTAATTTCATATTAAAAGAGGTTTTGGGGCTTTCGAATATAAATTTTAAATAATAAATAAAACAAAAACATTTAGTTAAATATAAAAAAATATAGAGTGAAATTGCACAGCAAATTAAATAAATATGTTAATCTGCTCGTAACCGTTTCAATGGTGATTTGAGCGTCTCTGGAGGCACTGGCGCATGAGTATAGTATTTGAGAGAAAAACAAAATACAGGACGGGCTCGCGCGTTGTAGAACAGGCGCGCGCATTTTAATAAAGAACCAGACTCTATGGCAGATAATGTTATTTTTAGTATCTACAAACCTCAACGAACATATGAAAACAAAATTACATTCGCTCCTCTATGGGTTCAGGTGGGTCCATTTGTCTGCAACTTTGGATCGTTATAACTTTAGAATGATCCAATGTCCATGGCAGATATTCTATTTTCAGTTATATTTCACAGAAATGAAGCTATACCCAACATATCTGCCACTCAGCGTTGGGTTCGTCCACCCACTTTTTCTTGCAGTTTTAAAGCGTATTTTCAGGAACAGGAACCAGACTTGAGGCTTTAAACTACCTGGAGGGACTAAGGGGAGCATAATTAACAAAGTGATACTATTATCTGCCACTTTTCGATGAGGCATTTTGGTACTGAGCTCCCGGACTAATATATGCAATACAATAACACGTGATTGCGTGCGGCGGGAAGCAAGTGAGAAGCTACGTTGCCACACTTATTATACTTTGAAAATCAAATTATTTTGAGTCTTTCTCTAACATATTGCTCTCTTTGTCTTCTCGTAAGAAGTACCTTAATTTAAATTAAAAATATTTATTGAATTGATTGCCATTGCGATGAAGATTGTAGTCGTAAAGCACAATCTATGAAAAATTGTGATTTTTATCGAGTCTCTGATCAGAGATATTCTTCATTTTATCTTCCTAATTTTTACAGACATATCTAATTTCATTTCGGTATGTAGTAGAGATTTTCATATATATTAGTGTCCCATGATGAACACTTATGGGATCACTTCGGTGTCTGCCTGTCTGTCTGTCTCTCATACCCGAATTTCTCGGAAACTATTTGACATAGATAGTTGAAATTTGTCTCAAATATAGGAATTGATGACTCAATCAGAGCCGTCTAGTTTTGAAAGCTAAAATTTTGACTTAAGGGGTTAGTTTTCGGCGGTGGAATCGGAAGTGAAAAAATTTTTTTTTCAAGATCATCGAGTGGGGTGTCAAATGAACGAGCACTTTCCTTTATATTATTTGAAAAAAAAATTGCCAACAATTGCTATCTTCCCACCCTGTCTCTAAGAGGATTGATCAGAAAATTTCTAAATAATTCTGGAATTTTCTCTATAAGCTGTAGATTAAATGAAAATTATCACGAGTGCATTACATTTGATAGTTTATCTTGTATACAAAAAAACAATTTTTTCAAGGTCATTGAGTGAGATGTCAAATGAAAGCCAATAATTGCCAAAAATCGAAGTTCTTCAACTCTATCTCTAAGAATACTAATCAAACAATATCAAAGAAATTATGGAATATTCTCCATAAGTATAGATTGAATGAAAATTAGTGCGAGGGCATTACCTTTGATAATTTATTTGGTATATAAAAACAAAGATCGGAACCGAATTTTGTTGAAAGCTCCTTTGGAGTCTGTTTTGTGAAATCGGTGATAATTTTATACCTCTGTAAAGTATATCCCAAGATATAAGATCCTGCCTTTTTGCTTCTTCAATGGGGCAATAAACGACCCTATTAAGATTTTGTGCATAGTTGCCAGGTATTACGATAAACATATTTTTATTTTACCTGCTTTGTATACCGCCCTCACTTGCACCTGTAATCATATTGGATCTATTTTTAACTATATATTTACTACCTGGCAACCCGGTTTGGAGCCCTTTAAGTATCTGATAATATAGGCCTAATAACCACAGGTCCCCATTAAGATTCGAAAGATACTTTTTATTATTTTTATTTTTAGTTTTACTTACAACTTACAATGTTCTATTTTAATTATGTGGCGTCCATTGGAAAATTGCAATAGTGGCTATCGCAAGAGAAAACATTTATCACTTGACTCTAAACAAAATAGTGAAAAATGTTTACGACAGTTTGGTAAAAAGAAATTTGAATAAACAAAGTGCTTTGCAAGAAACCAGTGAACTAACAAAAACTCCAATTTCTACTATTAAGGGTATTGTAGGAAAACCATCACTCAGGAACAGGAAAAAACGGAAAGATTTTCAAATACATCATGTAGACGATTGTGAAAAAGACGTCACCAGGAGAAAAATATATTCTATGTATGAAGGGCAGTTGGTGCCAACACTAGACAAAATAAAATTAGGACTGGTGCAGGACGGGACCAATATACATTGTGGCCGATCAACCTTTCAGAAAATTCTCTTAAGAATGGAAATCAACAAAAGGCAAGTAGTTATGGAGTCACAAAGATTACGAATCTTGCGACATACTTATTTAAAAGAAATTAAAAAGTATCGATCAGAGAATTGGCCAATAATTTACCTTGACGAAAATGGTTCGATACCCATGACACTGTGCAAAACGGGTAGGTTGAGAGCAGTATAAAATGTCAGACTAACGCACCTCCAAATAAAGGTAAACGAATAACCATTTTGCATGCTGGATCTGAAAAGGGCTGGGTTTCAAATTGTCTACTGTTATCTGCAAAAAACATAAAAGATTCTAGTTTGGACTATCACTAAGACACGACCGCAGAACTTTTTGAAAATTGGTTTCAAATTTCCCTTTGTCAGAGTGTTATAGTTATGGACAATGCAAGTTACCATAGTCGCCTACTAAATAAGGTTCCTAATGCAGCCAACGCCAAATCGGAAATACAGGAATATATGTTAGAAAATGACATTTATTTTGATTTTAGTTATAAAAAAGTGATCTTTTGGAAGTTTTGAAAGATTATAAATTGAAAAAGAAATATGTTTGTGGTAGTATGGCTGAGAGAATGGGACACACTGTTTTGCGGCTTCCTCCGTATTATTGTGGGTTTAATCCAACTGAACATATTTGGCATCAAGTTAAATCAAAATTAAGGGCACAAAATGTTTCTCCTACTTTAAGCGTGTCAGTGGTTGAATTAGTAAAAAAAGTTAAAAATTATATATCTTGTGAAAGCTGGAAGAATTCCATTTGGCACATTGTTAAAGTTGAAGATTCATATATTTATGTAAATAATAAAAAACCACTGATAATTACCTCAGCTGATGACAGTGACAGTGAAACTGAATTAAGCTTAAGTTAAAATATATTTTTATTTATGCAATATGTCCCCTCTTGTAAACCCCCTTAAGTCTATCTCTGCAACCTATCATAAACAAAAGGTCAAAATTTTTATATTGCCCATTTAAAACGGCAAAAATCAAGGTCTTATAATTTGGGACAGGCTATAAAAAAATTTTTTATTTTAAAAGCAATCACAGTACAGAACACTAATTGGCCTGTTCTTTTTTTAAAGAAACTCCCTTTAATTACGAAATAAACGTCAAAACGATATGAAACGAGGCTCGTCTCCTGATAATATTATAACACTATTTTAAAGTTATATTCGTTACGACATTGCTTGAACAACAGTTATGTTTATTTCTTACCTATCACAGATACGCTATCATAAAACGCCATGTTGTCAAACATGTTATTGTTTTTTTCGTTTGAACTTTTTACGGGTTCTTCGTATAAGGCAATGTTTTTGTCGAAGCAAAATTTCTCTTCTATTAGGTTCCAGTAACATGTTTCCAGACAACTGAAAAAAAAATTAATAATAATTATATATCCCCTAAATACAATTACTTACTTAGTCTTAATATATACATACATACTGTATTTTAAATAAAAGTATCCCCTGAACTTACTAATAATTTCAATATAGCCAAAATAAAGAGTTCAGGTTAAAAATTGTCATAAAATATAACTTCTAATTTGGTGGTAATTTAACACTAAAAACTTGAAAACGCCATTCTTCATAGTCATTTACTTGCAAACTCTAATTCATATAAAAACATTTTTTGTGT
Source organism: Pachyrhynchus sulphureomaculatus (assembly GCA_019049505.1). Lineage (NCBI taxonomy): Eukaryota > Metazoa > Arthropoda > Insecta > Coleoptera > Curculionidae > Pachyrhynchus > Pachyrhynchus sulphureomaculatus. Next base: position 137,948,765 of record CM032446.1, read on the forward strand.
ACTTCATTTTGGTTATTTCTAAAACTTTCGCCTAAAAAATATTTTGTGCCTTAAAAGGACGTATACTATATATTTTTTTTGAGCAATTCAAAATGTCCAATCACACTTAGTGCTTTCGCGGAATAACACGAAATCATCTATAGAAAAATTGTGTGTACAGGGTGAGTCAACAATAGAGTAAAGTTCATTATCTCATTTGTTTCGGGAATGACGAAAAAATGTTAAATACAATAGTTTTAGAGAATGTTAAGGTGCACAGTTTAAAACTGTTTTTAAGTAAACAGGCTACTTCAAAAAAGTTTGGCCGATATTACATGTTTTTTAAATGGAACATCCTATTTTCTAATTTATTTTTAAACTATGCGTAAAATTTTATAACTTTTATATTAATAATGTTATATACCTAAACCTAGTAGTCTTTTTAATACTTCAATTTTTTTTTAAAATACTAGTTTTCAGTTTTGTAAAAAAATAGCAGAAGCGCCATTGTTTCTGAAGGTGGAATACTCATAATTGGTACGAGCGTTCCATAGAGATGAAAAAAAAGATATGTAAAGAAATTTGAGTTAGATGCTATAGAGTGTTCAAAATAAATTTATGCATTTCGACTACTTTGAATTGAAAAATCTCAAATTTTTTAAATGGCACACTCTGTATATTATTATTTTTTTTTCTGATAGATTTTACAAAACCCTCCAACTTTTATTAAGTATGTCATATACCCTTGTTTTTAATACACTTAGGCTATAATATCATAGTTGCCAAGACAAAACAAAAATGTGGGCATTGTCAAATTTTGACATGTCTATTAAGCAAGTAAAAATAGTTTAATTTGTTGTAGTAAGTGACGTATAAAGGTAATAGTTATGGATTTTCCTAAAGATGAATTAATTGATATGGTTTATATACTGGGCGAGGCGGGAAAAAATTGTCTTTTCGCATTAAGGTTTTAACGGAGCGAAGTACCCTAATAGACCTATACCATCTAGAAAATCTTTTCAGTGCTTAATGGAACTGTTTAATGGTAGTGGTAGCGTTGAATATACAAACCGAAAAGTAGTAAACCAGAATGCTACCAATGAGGAAAAAGAAATAGAGATTTTACTTCATGTTGAAGATAATCCCCAGGTCAGCAGCCGTCAACTAGCTGACTTATCTGACACATCCCATTCTACCGCTAATCGCACCACGAGAAAATACAAGTATAATCCCTTTCATATGGAACTACTACTCCAAGAACTTCAAGACCGTGATTTTGAACGACGACTAAACTTTTGTACCGCCATGAATGGAGCAATAGAGGCCGATCCAAATTTTTTATCCAAAATAATGTTTTCTGATGAAGCTACTTTTCGCAGTAACGGAGCAGTTACCAGCCATAACATGTATTATTGTTCAACAGTTAATCCATTTTGGGTCTGGGAAGTTCAAAACCAAAACCATTGGTCGCTTAATCTATGGTGTTGAATATTAAATTTTAGAATTATTGGTCCATATTTTTTCCGCGAACCGCTTAACGGGCCTAGATATCTAAATTTTTTTCAAAACGAATTACCCCAGCTTCTTGAAGAAGTTGATAACTTTGAAAGGGAACAAATGTAGAATCAACAAGACGGAGCTCCTGCTCATTACCACTGGGAGGTTCGGGAATTTTTAAACGATCGTTATCCACAAAAATGGATGGGTAGGGATGGATTCATTCAGTGACCCCCTCGATCATGTGACTTAACACCTTTAGACTTCTTTTTGTGGGGCTACATCGTGTTTATGTGAATCCCCCTACAATACCAGTAGATATGGAAAATAGGATACGGGATGCGTGCAGGACAATAACGTCCTTTATGCTAAGGAAAGTGAAGGAAAATATAGTAAAACGACTAAACAGGTGTATTCAAGTAGACGGGCATATTTTTGAACATTTATTATATCATAATAATAAATCATTAGACAAGTTAAATTATATTAAAATTATTATTAACTATTTGTTTATGTTTTCACAATAGCGTAAGTGTATTAAAAACAAGGGTAAAAATTGAAAAACTCAAAATAAATCGAAAACTATTAGAAATAGGTATATGACATACTTAATAAAAGTGGGAGGGATTTGTAAAATTTTTCAGAAAAAATAATAATATACAGGTTGTGTCATTTTTCGATTTAAAATAGTCGAAACGTATAATTTTATTTGGAACACCGTGTAGTATCTAAATCAAATTTCTTTACATATATCTTTTTTTTCATCTCTATAGAATGCTCGTACCAATTATGAGTATTTCACCTTCAGAAATAATGGCGCTACTGGCAATTTTTTACAAAACTGAAAACTAGCATTTTTTTAAAAAAAATTGAAATATTAAAAAAACTACTAGGTTTAGGTATATAACATTATTAATAAAAAGTTTATAAAATTTTACGCAAAATTTAAAAATAAATTAGCAAATTGTATGTTCCATTTAAAAAACATATATTATATCGGCCACCCTTTTTTGAAGTACCCTGTATACTCAAAAATAATTTTAAACTGTGCACCTTAACATTCCCTAAAACTATTGCATTTAACATTTTTTTGTTATTCCCGAAATAAATGAGATAATGAACTTTACTCTATCGTTGACCCACCCTGTACTATGTGTAAATTCTTCTTTGTGGCTCTTGACACATTTTTTTAGATAGGGATTTATATTAAAAAATAATAATTAAGAATTTTGAGTAATCAATAAATACTTTTCACTAGCCTACATATTCGATAACATGTGGTGCAAAATGTTTTGTTGCTTTTAAAAAATTTACAGTATTATAGCTATACAGCGATTAAAATGTTAAAGTAGATTTGTGCAGTATACGAATTTTAAACTTGAACATTAATTTATGGTAGCTTTTAAAAACCTGTAAACAAATTAACCTTATATATTTATTAACTATATCTCTGTGATACCAAAGTTAGTGAGATTTTGTTAGTCTTCTTGATTAACTACTATCCAGAGGTTAACACTATAATCGCAAATTCTCCGTTGGTCTCTTTCAGCCATAGCCTTATTTTAATATCGAGAGTTCTACCAATTAGTGCCAAAGAAGCGCCAATACCGCGCTACAAATCTGTTAAATGAGAAGAACTCAAGGACGAACTTTCCCTTGATTGGACTCTGGCATTTGCTATAACCAATGATCTGATTATACTAAGGGCTTTTCTGGCTAGCCCGGATGTTTATATTCGTAATTCGAAGAAATGCCCTTCTAAAGGCAAGCCTTGGCTCGATGAAAGATGTAAATAAGCTATTGCTTCTAAATATATTGCCTACAGATATTGGCGGGAAAATGCTAACGTCATTAATCTTAAGAACTTCGTTAGTGCTTGAAATAAATGCAAACAAATAATCAACAGAAATAAGAAGACACATAATCGCAGAATTAAAAACAAACTTCTTGCCTATCCCATCTGTTCAAGGTTTTTTTGGTCGATTACCAAGACCATTAGTCAAAATTTCAACGAATCAATTATGACAACATTGACATCATCAGAAAATACTATGCCAAGAATATTGGCTGAAGAAGCTTACATTACAGTCGAACTCTTTGCTTCATATTCTACTGTCAATTTCTATGGAAAAATACCACTTACTATTTCCAACGCGCAGTCCAAAATGCCTGTTGTTGTTTTCAAACAACGCATCATAAAGGTATTGCGCGATAGCGAACTATACAGATTGTTTGTAGACTTTTTAATTGATCCTACAGAAAAAGGATAATTCTTTCTTGCTGGAAATGCGCTGGAGTTTATAGTTAAAAGTGCGAAAAGGCAGAAGATCTTCTAACCTATTTTCACATCTTTGGAGCAACGCAATTGAATCATGAGCGGTTACACTTAAGATATCATGAGACATTTTACTATGATTTGCATGGCAGACTATTGGCTCAGCTACGCTCTTATGGTACGTTTAAAAGATTTTAGTAATGGCTTTCGAGTTTTTTAGAGATCTTTCTTATACCTTTACTATCAACGTCAGGTATCCCAGGGTTCCATGCTGTCCTATTGTCTTTTTTTACGTTAAAGATCTGTTAGAAAAGACCAAAGTCCAATTTATATCTTACTGATGATAGTACACTTGTTTCTTTATTTATTTTCATTGCTTGAATATCAACTGCACCTACAAATATCCAGCAGGAAGTTCTAAAATTTAACAAAAACCAAAAAGGAATTCTGTCCAGAGGTAGCAGGCATTACCTTTTCCAAAAAAGTTAACGTCACAGAATCCGACGTAGTTATGTCGGGATAGTTGATTTCCCTCAACTTGTTAGGCATTAACTTAGGAGAAAATATGTCTTGGTATGATCATGTTGAATCTATACCAAAAGAAAGCTTCTGAAAAACTCGGAATATTGTTACGTGAAAGTTTTATACTCCACAACAGCTTTTAATGCTGCTCAAAGCTCAAATTTAACCATGGATAGAATGATATTTCCACGTTTGAGGTGTATATTCTGCATTTGTTAGGTTCTAATTAAGTACTTTTTAGAGGAGTGCTCAGGAGTGTGTTTTTCACCGAGTAAATCCTGTCGAGATTCAATATCAATGTGAATCCCTACTTCCATGCAGGCGGTGATCTTGTGGCTATTTAGGAATTTCTCGACAACGGATATGTCATACTCATAAAAAAAACTATATTAGTAGTAGTAATGTAATCAGTTATCTACAGGTATAAACTGAAACCAAGTAAGAGTGTTATCTTTGTCTCTCTGTTGCTTCATTTCACCGTCTGAATGGATTGGAACCAGTGCCATTTCGTTAGCAATTTAACATACGCACATTGCTTTAGAACTGATTTTATTTCTATAAAGAGTAATTGCAAAAAAGTGTGAATTTTATCCCGTTTTTGCAAACTTCATAGCTTGGAAACAAAAAAAGCAAACTTAACATAAAAGCTCTTAAACTAAAGCTAATTAAAAATCTAGGACATATTTTTTTTTTTTTATTTAGAGGTAATTAACCCCTATTTTGGGGGTTAAAAGTTAAAAGTGTGAAAATAAATAAGATTTTTTCTATAAAGTTAAAAGTTATTTTTTAGGTTAAAATAGCACCAACATGAATTTCAACCCCCTTTTAAGGGGTGGTTATCGCTTAGCGATAAGTTTGGGAGACGTATAAGTCCAGCGCTATATTCTCAGTATTTTGATTAATTCTTTGTATTTTTTTTCCTTCACTTGGGAGTCATGTTTGTGAGTATGGAGCTATTAATTGCGACCTTTTAGAGGGTGGTTTTTGATTGACTATACGGTATTGGGTAGAGAATATGTAAATAATTAAAATGACCTATTTTCATGAATTACTGATTTTCACCCGTTTAACCCTCAAAATAGGGGGTAGTTACCCCTAAACAAAAAAAATGGAAAAATATGTCCCTCTAGATTTTTAATCAGCTTTAATTTAAGACCTTTTACGATATGTTTGTTTTTTTGGCTTAAAGTTATGGAGGTTGCAAAAATGGGCTATTTTTGAGGTCACTCTTTGTAACTTTGGTTGATATAGAATTCCTTCTGTTTTAGGTCAACCCAGCACACAAATGAGTGACTAAAAATGTTTTAGAACTAGAACTTCTTAAAATTGTTTCTTTTATTTTAGTATTTCGTACTTATGGGCTCACTTCGGTGTCTGTTCGTCGGTCTGTCAATCCCAATTTTCTCCGAAACTATTGGATATAAGTTGAAATTTGGCACAAATATAGGACTTGATGGCCCAATCAGATCAGTGTAGTTTTGAATATTAAATTTTTACTAAGGGGTTAGTTATGGGGCGTGAAATCGGAAGTAAAAAGTATTTTTTTTTTTAATATGGGTTCCTTTCGGTAGTGCCGTGTTTGCGAGGTATTAAATTCCTGACGTTTCGTTGACACTGCGGTCAACATTGTCAAAGGCGGTGTGGCAGTGGGCGAAGTTTTCTTCGTGGCTATTCACTCTCAACTGTGTTCGACGACCTAGCGCTGTCTGGTTTTGTTTGTTCCGGAATAGGCGTCGCCATTTGGACTCTCGGCCAATCAGGCGCCAGCGACATTTCCCTGTTTCTTAACGTTTTTTGTTTGTCGCAATGCGGGCGTTCAAGTTTTGCTGACATTAAGCCCTTCGTTTTTTTTTTATTGCAGTTCCGATTGTGTTTGTGGATTTCAATAGCCTCTCTGTATAACCTTGGGTAATAGCTCGATTCGTTGGGTAGAACTTGAGTCTGGTCGAACAGTATTTTGTGGTCTTCCTGGGTCAACGTGTGCTCGGCTACGGCAGATTTGTCTGTATGTCCTAGTCGGCAACTTCTTTTGTATTCAGTTAGCCATGTATTAATGCTACGTTTTGTTGTACCAACATAGACTGAACCACAGTTGCATGAAATTCGATATACGCCTGCAGCGGAAAGTGGATCTCTCTGGTCTTTGGCCGATCTTAGACTTCGTTTTATTGTGTTGGCTTTTATGTGGTATTAATATCATGCCGACATAACAATTTTCCAATGTTTTTGTTTCCAATATTTTTTTTACCAGGTCATCAAGTGGGGTGTCAAATGAAAGCTTGTGAAAACACGAGTTCAAAAATATATTTAATGTAATATTTGCGCACACTTTTCTTTGTATTATTTTTAAAAAATCGCGAAAAATCGTTGTCCCCCCCTTATCTCGAAAAGTACTGATCAAAAAGTTTTGAAAAAATTCTGGAATATTCTCCACAGAGTGTAGATTGAACGAAAATTATCACGAGTGGATTACCTTTAATAATTTATTTAGTATATATATATATATATATATATATATATATATATATATATATATATATAAAAAAACAAAAATTTCAATGTCATCAGTGTTCATAAAGATCGGAAACAAACTTTGTTGAAAACTCATTTGGCGTGTGTTTTGTGAAGTTATTGATTATTTTATACCTTCGTCAAAAAAAAAATTATTTTAGAAGCAAAATCATCGTACGGAACACTAATTGCGCAAGTCCGACTGGCACTTGGCATTTTTTTAGTGTTCCGTACGGAACATTTATAAGATCACTTCGTTGTCTGTCCGTCTGTCACACCCGATTTTCTACGAAACTAGTTGACATAGAAAGTTTAAATATGACACTAATATAGGAATTGATGGCTTCATCAAAGCCGTGTAGTGTTGAAAGTTAAATTTTGACTTAAGGGGTTAGTTTTGGGGGGTGAAATCGGAAGTGAAAAAAATTTTTTTTACCACGTCATCGAACGGAGTGTCAAATGAAAGCTTGTAAAAAGACGAGTTCAAAAATATATATAACATAATGTAATACTTGCACACAATTCTCTTTGTATTATTTTTAAAAAAAGTGCGAAAAATCGCTGTCCCTCCACCTTATCTCGAAAAGTATTTATCAAAAATTTTTTTAAAAATTCTGGAATATTCTCTACAGGGTGTAGATTGAACAAAAAAAATTTGACTTAATAATTTATCTGGTACATAAAAAAAAATTTCAATGTCGTCAGTTCTCACTAAAGATAGGAAAAAAACTTTGTTGAAAACTCATTTGGAATGTTTTTGTGAAGTAACTTGTACTTCCGTAACAAAAATTTTTATTTTAAAAGCAATCAACTTACGGAACACTAATTGCGCAAGTTCAACTTGGTACTCGACCGGTTATTTTTCAACTAATTTCCATACAGAATGTTCAAGAGCCCTGTAAAAGTAGTTTTAATCCTGACTTTGTCTCACAAAGACGCTTAAGGGAAACTAAATGTCTTGTCTGATTTAGAAATAAACATTCTGAAACTATATAAAAATTTACATAGAGCGTTGTCGAAATGTGTAAAAATCAATTAATTTGGTTTAATTTGTGAGTAGAATATGCTAGAACTTAGTAAATTTTTTTTATTGTTCACCTCCCCGCCTCAGTAGGGATTTTTCATATCCTGAGGATATCGGGGGATGTCGTAATACCCGTCAACGTTGCCAAAGTACCGAAACATAAATTTTTGTATTTCACGGCACCTTTTAGACAACGCGGTAGTGCTACCATGGACGTTATTGCATTTCTGCAAACAACTACTACCTATGTATGTGGCTAGGACATATATACTTAAATAAGTAAGTATTCCGACCTGCCGGGTTTGAACCCGAGACCTTCTGCACCGCAAGTAAGTACTACGCCATGGAGCCACGGGTTGCCACAAAAAAATCTGCTGATATGTTATGATTTACGAACAGCATATTCTAAAACTTTGAAAAAATTCTATTTTTTTGACTGATTTTAATACATTATGTTCTAGAAATTGGTAAAAAGTTGCTGATTGGTTTAAATTTTTAAGTTAAATTCTGTAAAACATTATAAATATATTTTATTTTTGTGAAAGAATATTTGTTCACTCAATAACTCCCATTCTGTTATTTACGACGTATCGCAAAAATCACCGACGTCTATTTATCTTCAGAAGACTGCTTAATAATGTTTTTCTGAAGGGTACATAGCAAGTATCACAACTTGATTTTGTAATCCTAATTTTACCTGACCTTCATAAAAACAATCTTTACAAAAAGTCAACATTTTTGTTTCAAGTGAATTAAACTTTGCTTTGTTTAACAAACTGTCATGGCCAAGTACACTAATGCACTATCAGTAAATAAAATGTTAACATACTTGAGTTAAAATAAATCGTTGTTCAATCCAAACCGTTTTAAAATCATGAAATATTTAAAAACGTTGGTTAATTTAAGTCAAGTTTGGCTAACAATTGACCTTTTTGGTTAATTTTTTAAGCTCTTTAGTTTCCCGATTACATAACGAAACAATTATTAAAATTTTACGGTTTGTAGAAAATTGGACCATAGGCCAATTAATTAGTTATTATGGATGAGAACTCACGATTAAGAGGGCAATGTAACAACAATCAAGAACTTTCGAAAAGTCTAGTTTTTTTGAAAAAAATTGTGTGGCTTCCACTTGTTCTCGTAGCTAATTATATTCTTGGAAACAATTTTTATTAAAAATGTAGATTTTGAAATATTTTCAGAAATATTAGTGAAATCCTATTTAATTAATTTTTTGAACTATTCTAGTAGTAGATCTGGAATTGCCTCGTTCAAAGATTTAATTTTACTATATAGAGTTCACGTAAAGTTATCATGGGCACTTGTTTTTAAAGATAATTTTGGTAAAGGTGTAGGTAATTTTGTGATAAAATAAATTGGTCTTGAATTGCTGTAAACTGGGCTCGGTGGGAAACATAATCCTGGGCAAAACGTTCCAAAGCAATGAGGTTTCTCATATTAAAAACTGCTTGAAAAGGGTTATGCGAGGAGTGACAAGCTCAACTTCATGTGGATGTGAAGTATTAGCACCGCGTGTATGCCTAGCATGTACCACTTTGGATGGAATTAACCAATCCAAATAGTTGTAGAATTGACTCAAGTCTCCAATCGTTCTTCGATCAAGCTCTCTTCTGAATAGAATCCAACAGATGCAGTGCATTTTTGGGAGCAGAACCCCAAACATGGGATCAATATTCCATCGTTGGTCGGATTTGAGCTTAGTACAGAATTAGCAGTTATTGTGGGATGTAAATCTTTCTAGTTCCAAATAATATTCCTAGTTTTTTAAAAGTTCTCTTTGCTATGCTTGAAACATGTTCATGCCAAGATATATATACATATATACATATATATATATATATATATATATATATATATATATATATATATATATATATATAATATATTGTTAAGCTTTCGTATTTATTCAGCACATCTAGAAATTATTTACGATTGGTTTTTAAAAACACAAACTATATGAAACTTAGACTTGCAAACGTGAGATTATCCTATGGAAGCTGATATAAGTCTAGGAAAATGGAACATGGAATTTTATAAAGAATTACGACGTAGTAAATGCATTAGAATTCTGTGAGCTTCCCACAGTTAACCTCACGTTTGTAAGTCTAGCTTTCATATAGTTGTGTTTTTAAAAACCAATTGTAAATAATTTCTAGATGTTCTGAAGAAGGATTGAATAAATCTGAAAGCTTAACAATTAAATAAAGAGTTTCAATGGCTAACTGTTTTTGACTGCATCTTCACTAAATTAATTTTTCTTTCTCAAGAGTCAGTCACGACTACTTCTATATATATATATATATATATATATATATATATATATATATATATATATATATATATATATATATTTATATATATATATATATATATATATATATATATATATATATATATATATATATATATATAGGGGAATTTGAAATATATATCAGGTATGCGATCTGTCACTAATTAAAACTCAATTGCTGTTGACTCAATATTTTGCTGCTTTATTGCAACTTCATCAGGAGCACTATAAATTACAAAACAATGTGTCAGTAAATACAAAAATTAATATGTCTTATACCAGCCAAAGTCATATGGCTGCACAATACTAGAAACACTGCCACACTCACATTTTATGTAAAGCAAGAAAACAATACCGACATGTAACCAACAATCTAGCGGATAACATTGACTTTCTTTAAACTTCTAACTACTCTAAATGAAATAAAATTTAAAAAACAGACAACAAAACCATGTATACAGCGGTTTGCAGTATTAGTAAAAAAAATTTATATGTCTAAAATATTACAATAGATGTTGCTTAAACTATTGGTGTCTGATTTGAAATTAACACAGCCTTTATGTATATACTCGTAAAGCAAGAAAGCAATACCGACATGTAACCAATAATCTAGCGGTTAACATTGACTTTCCTTAAACTTCTAACTACTATAAATGGTACAAAATTTAGAAAACAGACAACACAACCATGTATACAGTGGTTTGGAGTATTAATAAAATTTTTTATGTGTCTAAAATATTACAATAGATGTTGCTTAAACTGTTGGTGTAACTTGAAATTAACACAGTCTTTATGTTTGTTAATCTGACATATTGCAAGAAACAACCGATTTGTTTTTGTATTTGATTTGATTGTGATTGTCTTCTGTAGGGCCATCAAAATTATTGGAGTTATAAATGAGTTTTTTAAGATATGTTTGGGATACCCATTATTTAAAAAGACTTGGTATAGCTTCTCCAGATTGGCTTGTAGGAAACTTTCATGGATAATATGTATCACTCTGTTCTTCAAAGCTATCACAGTATTATATTTTTTGATTTGTGAGGTGGTTTGAAAAATAGTTGAAATGAATCTATTGGAAGCAGTTGGTTTTTGATACCAATTCAAAATAATGTTACTGTCTTCAGTCGTAATGACTTGGGTATATAGAAATGGAACACTGTTGTTTTTTTCCAGCTCAATGGTAAACTTCAGGTGGTTATGAAATGAATTGAACGTGTTTAAAATTTGTTGGGTACCGTTGGTGGTACAAAACATATGATATTATCCACATATTTGTAGATAAATGGTATTTTAAAAGGTTATTATGGTAATTTTTGTATTTACTGACACATTGTTTTGTAATTTATAGTGCTCCTGATGAAGTTGCAATAAAGCAGCGACATAATGAGTCAACATCAATTGAGTTTTAATAGTGATAGACCGCATACTTGATATTTATTCCAAATTCCTTATAGAATACGGTCGAGAAATCTACTATCGAATATATATATATATATATATATATATATATATATATATATATATATATATATATGTACGTATATATATATATATATATATATATATATATATATATATATATATATATATATATATATAACGAGGATCCAACAGCTTCTGCCGCATCTCGCATTTCGACCGTCATGTTTTTCTGTCTTTCCAATCATTCTCGTGGACAGCTCCGTTTCTCATTATGTCCTTAATTCCGTTGATCCATGTTTGTGATGATCCTCCTTTCTTTCGTCTATTTGACGGAATATATTTATATATATATATATATATATATATATATATATATATATATATATATATATATATATATCTAGTATTGGGCATTCTTTTCACGTGTCTGTACCAAATTAACAGTCTGGTTTCGATTCTGTCTGTTATGGATGTATTCTTCCTGTCCGTCTTCTGATATCTTCATATTGGACGTGCTGCTGTCTAGATATTTTACATGGTCTCCTTAAACAATCCATTTCTACCGCAACTATTCTTTGCTTATCTTACTTTGTCATCTGCTAGCATTCTGATCTATACGTCAATTGCCCTGCAGATTGTGAGTTTTGTTTTCATTTTTATCCGGTTTGACCAAAATAAAGAGTTTAGAATCCCTACGCATTTTTTTTCCTGTTGAGTCCTGTACTTTATGTCTCTCTCTGATGATTCTTTGTTGGAAATTACACTTCCCAAGTACTTAAACTTCTCGTATCTTATTATTTTCTTCCTCATCCTCAGCCACCCTAAGATACTTTGACTTCTTCATGTTTATGTTCAAACCCCATCATCTGCGAAGTTGTTTGGAACTGGTTATCAATTTCTAGCACCATTCTTGTCCACTTCTAGTGCTTCCTGTAAATACATTTTAAAAAGGGTTGGTGACAGACAGCATCCCTATTTCAAACCTTTAGTTACTTTCAACAGAGATATTTCGTTTCTAGTCTTTATCGCGCTTCGTGCATTCTTGTAAATGTTGTATATTGCTCGAATATATGTACTACTAAGGCTAACTTTCGTTAATACATTAAATAGTTTTTTCAAGGGTACTGAATCGTCTGTGTTTTCCAGATCTATGAACCCGAGGTGAGTCGGTAGGTTTCGAGCTTTCCGTTTTTCTAATATTTGCTAAAGAGTAAAGGTATGGTGCATGCATGGTCTTCCCGCTCTAAAGCCATTTTATTTTTCTATACTGCAATTCAATCATTTTCTTAATTATTCTGCCATGTAACCCCCTCTCCCCAAGAAGCTAGTGATGCTGATTCCTTTGTACTTTCCACATATCTTTCTTATAAATTGAACTGATATATGCTAGGTTCCAGTCAGTTGAAATATTCTTTCCCGCATTCAGACAGTCGTTAGAAAGGTCTGCCACCATTTCCAATAAAATAGTTGGTCTATATTTTACTAGTTCAATGGGATGGACAAGACGTATTTGCTCCCAAATTAACATCCAGTAAATTGAGTGACAATGCTAGAGAAATGAAGTGCTTAAGTTAAGTGAACAGTAAAACAACAATTTTTTCCGTTTACTGGTAAACTCCACATTTATAAATGTTTACTGGTAAACTCCACATTTATAAATTTGGAGTTTACCAGTAAACGAAAAAAATTGTTGCTTTACTGTTCACTTAACTTAAGCCTAATGGATTTCCACCAAGTATCGGCCAAAACAATCCAGAAATGAAGTGCCCCAAACATGTCGGGCTCAGCAACGTTAATTTTTTAAGAAAAAACTGCCGTCTGGATTTCTGTAGCGTTAGATTCTACTTGCCTACTGTCACTCCAAGGTAGAATTTCTTCCAAGTGTTTGTTAAGTTGAACGACTTTCTACTGTCTGCGGATGTTTGCATGAGTAGTGTACTGTCATCTGCAAGGCTATAGATTAGATTCCTCGTCCTTTCAACCAGATCGATAATGTAAGTGAGAAAGAGAGTGGGAGGCAATATGGACCCTTAGGACACACCTGCATTGATAGTGAAGGTGTTAGAGAGAAATCCGCGACTGCCATCCGTAAAGAACGCTCTCTGAGGAAACACAAGCGCCATAAACAAAACTTTTTAGAGATACCATAAGAGCGTAGCTTAACCAATAATCCATCGTGCCAAACACGGTCGAATGCCTTGGATATATCAAGTGCAACCCCTCGAGATTCTTTAAAGTGTTAATTGCTAAACAAATTAATGAAATGTTTATTACTAGAATTTCCTAGAAAATTTTAAGTAGTGTCCAATTCATACGACACCTTAAGGCTATATGTTTAGTAAAAAACTTTTAAAAGTATTGAAAATTGACTAAAAAGTCCAATCTTGTTTCAAGATAATGGACAAGCCCTTAAACTAAGTACGATTTTCCACCGCTCAGTTTTCAAGAAAAATGAGAGCACTTCAAAGTTTTTCTTTTGTATTACTCTTATTTATTGCTTACTGTAATATATAATAATGGTCCAATCCAATAATATCTTGAAATTAGTATGGTTCGATAATAAATTTTTCCCAACAGTATATTTACATTGTGATTTTTAATTCAGGTAAAATATATGATATTTAAATATATAACTAAAAAAGAAAACACGAATAAGAAAGGGCAAAAATAATCAAGCGGGGTATTAAAACGTTGTTAGTAAAATATATTATGTGTTTTACTTTGGTTTTCGTTTTAAAGTAGATTTCTTACAAACAGTAGGTTTTTATTTACAGAAAATGTTCTGAATTATTTTTGCTTTATAGAATACTGAATCTGTTATGTTTTTGGATTATCTTCAATATCTTTTATTCTGACCTACTCTAAAGCTGTTTTTGATAAGATAACTGTTTTGAGAGAATAATGTTTACCGACAAAATTAAATTTTACTGTCACAATAGTAAATTTATAAAATTTTAAATAATTTCAGGATATTATACGTTTTTTATTATTAAACTTTTATATAGGTTGTATTTGTCGAAGTAAGTTATTTTAACTTAATGTTTATTAAGTTCGTTAGAACAAACGTCCTAACTTAGAAAACACATATATGGGAGAAATTAATTTGAATTCTAGAGTTAATGGGTTCACCTTTATTTATAACACGTAGGCTGAAACGTTTTTGGTCTAGCTACTTAAAACACATTTTTTTTTTTTTTGCAAAATTCGACTTTATTTATCAACATAATCTTCTTCAAGGGCGATACAATCAGTCCAACGCTTTTCTAACATTTCCATACCTTTCTTGTAGAAGGATTTGTCTTTGCCTTCAAAATAGGCCTCAGTTTCGGCGATAACTTCTTTATTGGAGCCAAATCTCTTTCCCGCGAGCATTTTTTTGAGGTCTGCGAATAGATAATAGTCGCTGGGGGCCAAATCAGTCGATGAGGAAGCAATTTGAACTTCAATTCATGCAATTTTGCCATCGTAACCATTGACTTGTGACACGGTGCATTGCCTTGATGAAAGAGCACTTTTTTCTTGTTCATTTGGGGCTGTTTCTTTGTGATTTCTGCCTTTAAACCCACTAATAATTTTATATAATATTCGCTATTGATGGTTTTCTCCTTCTTAGCATAGTCGATGAAAATTGTTCCATGCGCACCCCAAAATGGAAAGGCCAAAACCTTCCCAGCCGACTGCCATTGCCACATATCGCGTGAGAAAATCATTTCGCTTAAACAGGTCCAAACAGCGCTCAGAATCATCAACACATTGTTGTTTTTGGTCCACTGTGAGCAAACACGGTACCCATGTCGAACAGAGCTTTCTCATGCAAAATATGACCAACACGTTCTTTTCATATCTTTAGGGTGTCAGCTTTCTCACGCAATTTTACTTTACGGTCTTCCAAAACAATTTTGTAGATTTTTTTGATGTTATCTGCTGTAACCACCTCATTTGGGCGTCCAGAGCATTCAACATCATTTGTGTCTGTAGGACCGCGTTTATATTCAGCACATGCTTGATAACACTTTTCTTGAATAGTACTTTTTCCCACCACACGAAATTAGGTTTTTCCATTGTTTTGAAAATATCAAGAGTAGCGTCACTAAAACTACTGTAACTTGTAAACTAATCTTCGAAATGTCATGAAATTTGGACACGTATCGTTTGAAGGTTGGTACTTCCTAAAAATCATATGGATTTTTTTGAAAAGGGCGACATCTATGTGTCAGATCAAAAACTTTTTAGCCTAGGTGTTAAATTGCGTAAATGCTGGGTGACGGTACAGCAAAGATAAAATATGATAGTAAATAAATATGAAATTTAGTGCGTCACATATATATATATATATATATATATATATATATATATATATATATATATATATCTTAATTTCTGGTTTTTCAGAAATAATGTTTTGTAAACTTAAAATTAAGAAGTTATTTTTCACGTAGGACAGTAAATGAATATCAAATTTACTATGTGATTTATATCTTAATTTCTAATTTTATCTTTAACAACGTTTTGTAGACCTAAAATTAAGAAGTTCTAAATTGTAAAATAGTTCTGGTAGTAGAATAAAATACTAAAAAGAACCACATTGACTTATGTTTACTAAGTTAAAAAACAATTAATTGATAATTGAAATTATTTATCTTAAATTACTTACCAGCGCCAAGTACAAAAACGCATTATTATTAATCATAGCATCACTAAACACATAAATCTTAAGTACTTAAAATTTACTGATTTTGAAAATAAACGATCTTTTTAATGTCGTCTTTATGAGAGTCACAATTCTATTAAATGGAGTTTAACGAGATATCGTGGATGGATGCACGCAGATGTTAATTTGATTATTATTATCAAAGAAGTGTAAATTTATTAGTACAATAACACATTTATTTTTACATTCGTTAATAAATTTGTTTGGTAATCAATAAATCTATACTTGTATTAATAACGAAAATGGGAATATATACTGGATTCTTTTTATGAGGAGCGTAACGTCAAAAAACTTGCATGTTATAAATTCGAAATGTTTTCTAAGCCCCAATAATGTACCATCACGACATTGAATAAAATAAAGAGTTAACACCAATTTTTTTTATCCATAACGTTGCTTTTAATAAACCTATAGATTATGGAAGAATATTCATATCTAGAACACACACTTCAAATTTTTGTAATTATTGAAATTTAAATGGTAGTTTCATCTCCTCAACAGTAGATGGTGTCACGTTCTTGAGATATCAAAGTGCATAGTTTAAGTCAATGCGGGTCGATTCCTGTTTAAGCATACTTCAAGCGAAAAAATTGTGACCAAGTTTCTCAACTACCTATTAAATTTGAGGATTGTATGCCTCGGTAAGAGATGGCGCGACTACTATTTAAAAAATTATATTTTTCGTAAATATAACTTTGCACAAGAATCTTGTCAAATTTTCAAGTCATTGAGTAATTTAATTTGTGAGTGGCAGCCATTTAAATCGTTCTATTGTGATTTTACAACAATGGAAAAAACTGAATATCGAACAGTGATAAAATATTTGTTTTTGAAAAAGAAAACGAATGATGAGATTAAAGCGGAAGTCAGCGAAGTTTGTGGTTCTACACCTCCATTACCGACCATAAAATATTGGACAGCTGAATTCAAACGCCGCCGCACAATCATTTAAGCGTAACTTTGGAATCTGTCTTTTTGCCAGAAGCGAACTCTCTTGCCAACGAGAAGAGGCACCCCAAACTTTGATGTTATGTGGTTAAAAATAACGACTCAACAAACCACAAGGTTCATCTGTATCCTCTATCGACCACCAAGAGATACCAACTTTAGAATACTTTTCGTTCTCTTGCAGACACCATCGATCATTTACAAACTAACTATCCAAGTGCCGAAATTGCCATCCTGGGCGACTTTAATGTTCACAATATCAACTGGCTTAAATATTCAAATACTACCCACGAACAAGGTCGTGAAGCTGAATCATTCTCAATCAGTTGTGGTTTAACTCAGCTTATTGACGAACTAACACGGATCCCTGATCGAGACGGGGAGTTCGCCAGTCTTCTTGATCTGTTTTTAACCACCAATAGGTTCTTCCGACCAGAAACTGCTTTCGACATCGAGTATCCTACCAGTCAGTGACAGAGAGGCGACTAAGCCGCGCAAGATTTGTCACTACAGATCTGCTAAATGGGAAGATCTCATAGCATATTTTCGAACTTTCCCTTGGATATATATTTGTTTTCGATTCGACAATCCATCTGACTGCGCTCCCTGGAAGTTTCCGATGTTATTTTGGCTGGTATGGAAGCTTACATCCCTTTTTCGAAGAAATGCCCCTCCAACGGTAAGCCTTGACTGAAAATGCAAAGAAGCTGTTGCTTCTAAACAACTTGCCTACCGGCAATGGCGTGAAAATCCTAACACCATAAATCGTAACACCTTTGTTCGTGCCCGGAACAGATGCAAAGGAATTATTGACGAAACCAAGGATGCACACAATCAACGAATTAGAAACAAACTTCTCGCCGCTTGTACCAATAATTCCAGATCCATTTGGGCAGTCGTTAAGACAATTAGTCGAAATTTCACCAAATCCACCATACCACCACTGACACGGCCAGATAATTCTATTGCAACACCTGTTGAGAAAGCGAACTTGTTGGCTGAATTCTTTGCTTCACATTCTACTGTCGATTTCCAAAGAAAAACATTACCTACCATTACCACATTGCAGTCAAGGATGCCCGATGTTGTCGTCAAACAGCGTATCATAAAGCGTATTTTAATGAAGCTAGACACCAAAAAGGCTTCTGGCGCTGACGGAATACCTGACATAGTTCTTAAAAACTGTGCGAGGGAACTAACACCAGTTTTCTGTAGGCTTTTTAACCTGTCCTACAGAGAGGGAATATTTCCTTCCTTCTGCAGATACCTAAAAAATGTAAGAAGACCTTGCCAAATAACTACCGACCAGTCGCACAGGTTATCAATCAGCATCTTTTAAAATATCTTGAAGGATTCAACATTATTAGCGATTATCAATATGGCTTTCGTAAACATAGATCAACAGGAAATCTTCTGATATAGGTAACACATGTTTGGAACAACACAATTGAATACTTTGGAGAATCTCGAGCGGTTGCTCTTGACATATCCAAGGCATTCGACCGTGTTTGGCACTATGGACTGTTGGCTAAGCTACGAAAAGTTCTGTTTGTGGGTCTCATGTTTCCTCAGAGAGTGTTCTTTACGAGTGGCGGTCGACGGATTTCTTTCTAACACCTTCACTATCAACACCGGTGTTCCCCAAGGCTCCATACTGTCTTCTACTCCCTTTCTCATTTACATTAACGATCTGCTGGAAAAGACCGGGAATCCAATCTACAGCTTTGCAGATGAGAGTACGCTTATCTCTTCATTCACTTTGAACGCTCAGGCATCGGCTACTCAGGCGAATATCCGCAGACAGTAGGAGGTCGTTCAACTTAACAAAGACCTGGAAGAAATTCTATCTTGGGGTGACAGTAACCAAGTGGAATTTAACGTTACAAAAACCCAGGCGGCAGTTTTTTCTAAAAAAGTTAGCGTTGCTGAACCCGACATAGTCATGTCGGGGCACTCCATTTCCCTAGCATCGTCACTCAATTTGTTGGGCGTTAATTTGGGAGCAAATATGTCCTGGCATGAATATGTTGCAGGCTTAGCAAGGAGAGCTTCTCAAAAGTTGGGAATATTATTTCGAACCAGAAAGCTTTACATTCCACAACAACTGTTAATTCTTTACAAAGCTCAAATTCGACCAACTATGGAATACTGCTCCCATGTTTGGGCCTCCGCTCCCAAACACACACTGCATTTGTTGGTTTCTGTTCAGAGAAGAGCTGTTCGTCTGATTGGAGACCTGGAACTGACCGGCGGCCTTGATTAGCTGGAACATCGAAGAACGGTTGGCGACTTGAGTCTGTTTTACAAGTACTTTCATGGAAAGTGTTCGAGTAATGTAGTCCGTTTAATTACTTCCAGAGCAGTGCATGTTAGAAATACACGTCGCGCTAATACTTCACATCCGTATGAGGTTCAGCTTGTTACTCAGCGTACAACGCTTTTCAAGCAGTCTTTTATATGGAGAACATCATCCGTTTGGAATAATTTGCCCATCGAGTACAGGTTACATCGATTCAAGAACAACGTTAATCGCTTTTTCCACACACATGCCGCTCCTGGAGCGCTTTAGAGACTTCCCTGTAGCACGTGTGCTGGACCCATAAAAATTTGATGAAGAACGTCCAGGACGTCCAAATGAGTTCGCCACATCAGAAATGATCGAAAAAATTTACGATATAGTGTTAAATGATCGGATAGTAGTGAAAGCGCGTGAGATTGCTGGGTCTGTGGGCATTTCAACTGAATGGGTGCAGAACATTTTAACAGCTCATTTGGATATGGAAATATTTCCGCAAAATGGGTGCCATGATTGCTCACAATTGACAATAAACACGCACGTCTCTCAATTTCAAAAGAATGTTTGGCGATGTTAAAGCGCAATCGGAATCATTTTTGGCATTGATTCATAATTGGGGACGAAACATGGATTCATCACAGCTCACCAGAGATCAAAGCACAGTTCAAACAGTGGGTTTTCCGTGGCGTGTTTTGAGATGCACGAGGCATAATCCACGTCGATTACCTTGAAAATGTCAACACGATTAATGGAGAGTATTTTGTACACTTGTTGGATCGTTTCAACCATGCTGTGAAAGAACAACGTGAGCATTTGACGCAGAAAAAAAAATCTTTTTGATCAAGATAATGCACGTGTGTACACTTGTGTCATCGCCATGGCAAGATTCCATGAGTTAGGATATGAATTGCTTCCGCATTTACCATATTCGCTAGATATGACACCCAGCGATTAGTTCTCATTTCCGAATTTGAAAAAATGGCTCGGCGAAAAAAAAATTGGCTCAAACGATGAGATTATTGTTGGAACAAACGCCTATTTTGAAGGAATTGGAGAAATTGTATTTTTTAGATGAGATACAAAAAATAGAAAAACGTTGGACTAAGTGTATCGAGCTAAAAGGAGACTATGTTGAAAAATAAAATAAATTTTACACATAAATAATGTTTTTTTCTTGTCAAGGTCAGGTACTTATCATACAACCCTCGTATTATTACTTACTAAAAAAAGGTAGAGTAGTGCTTCTTAAACTATCCACGTTTTCCTTAATAAATGGCGTTACATGGAAAAGAGGCACAATTTTCAAGTAGTTGAGGAATCAAGTTATATTAGCATAAAAATGTACAAATATGTTTCATCCATTAGTCAAAATTTCAATAAATCCTCTATACCAATACTATTGCTAGACAAATTTCTGGCACTGATGAAATTCCTGCCGGCAGTGACGCACCAGTTTTCTGTAGGCTTTTCAACCTATATTACAGAAAGGGAACATTTCTGCAGGAAATGCGCTATAGTCTAGCCGATACCCAAAAACAAATACCGACCAGTCGCACTGTTTTCAATAATATCAAAAGTTATCGAAAGGGCTATCAATCAGCAACTTCTACAATATCTAGAAGGTTTTGATATTATTAGCGACCATCAATAGAGCTTTGATAAGCAAAGATCAACAGGAAATATTCTAACTTATGTCACATATATTTTGAACATTAAACATTTTGGAGAATATCCAGCGTTAACACTAGATATATCCAAGGCATTCGACAGTGTTTGACATGACGGATTCTTAACTAAGCTATTCTTTTATGGTATATCGTGAAAGATTTTGTTTAGGTCGCGTTTAGAGGGCGTTCTTTACGAGTTGCAGCCGGTGGGTTTCTTTCTAATACCTTCACTATCAACGGCGGTGTACCTAAACCTTTATACTATCTCCTCCTCTCTTTCCCCTTTACACTAACGGGCTGCTGAAAGAGACTAGGAATCAAAACTATAGCTTCACAGATGACCTGCAAGAATCAGCAAATAGCAGGAAGTCGTTCAACTTAACAAAGACCTGGAAGAAATTCTATCTTGTGGTGGACGCAACTAAATGGAATTTAACGCTACAAAAAGCCAGACGGAAGTTTTCTCTAACGTTGCGGAATACGACATAGTTATGACAGAACACTCCATTCATTAATTTGCTGGGAGTCAATTTGTGAGCAAATAAGTTTGTCATGAATGGGTTGCATGCATAGCAAAGAGAACTTCTGGAAAGCTGAGATTATTATTTCGAAACCCTAAACAACTTTTAATTCTGTACAAAGCTTATATTCGACCAAACATGAAATATTGCTTCTATCCTTGGCGTTCTACTCCCAAAAATACACTGCATTTGTTGGATTCTATTTCAGAAGAGAGCAGTTTGCCGGACTGGAGACCCAGAACTCACTAGCAACCTCAATTCCTTGGAACATAGAAGAATGGTTAGCGACTTGAGTTTATTCTTCAAGTACTTTCATTAAAAATGTCCAATGGATGTAGCCCGATTAATTCCTAATAGCGGTGCATGCTAGGGATACACGTCGCTTGTCACTCCTCATACAACCTTTTTTAAGCAGTCTTTTGTATGAAGAACCTCCTCTCTCTGAAATAATTTGCCTAGGATTGTGTTGCCATTTGAGTACCACATACAGTGATTCAAGATTTTTTCACACACACATCGCTTCTGTAGACCTTTAGGAATTTCCGTGCATCAAGAGAGTTAACACATAAGGCGAAAAGCTTTTGGACTGACACATAGATGTCGTCCTTTTCAAAAAATCCATATGATTTTTAGGAAGTACTAACCTTCAAACGATACGTGTCAAAATTTCATGACATGTCAACGATTAGTTTACAAGTTACAGTGGTTTTAGTGAAGTTACTTTTAATATTTTCAAAACAATGGAAAAATCTAATTTCGTGCGTTGATTAAATACTGTTTTTTATGGGAAAAAATATCGTTCAAGCAAGGCAATGGCTTGATAAGTGTTACGGAGATTCTGTCCCTGGAAAATCATTCATCATTCACTGGTATGCTGAATTAAAACGCGGTTGTATAGATACAAATGATGCTGAATCTTCTGGACACCCAAATGAGGTGGTTACACCGGAAAACATTAAAAAAATCCACAAAAATGTTTTGGATTACCGTAAAGTGAAATTGCGTGAGATAGCTGACACCTTAAAGATATCAAAAGAACGTGCTGGTCATATTTTGCATGAACATTTAGCCATGAGAAAGCTCTGTTCGAAATGGGTACCGCGTTTACTCACAGTAGACCAAAAACAACAACGTGTTGATGATTCTGAGCGCTGTTTGGACCTGTTTAAGCGTAATAAAAAGGATTTTTTCATGCGATATGTGACAAAAAATGAAACATGGATCCATCACTACACACCGGAATCAAATGGGCAGTCACAGCAGCCGGTGAAACCCGCCCGAAGCGACCAAAGACACAACAGTCGGCTGGGAAGGTTTTACCTCTGTATTTTGGGATGCGCCTGGAATAATTTTCATCGACTATGCTGACAAGGGAAAAATCATCAATAGCGAATATTATATAAAGTTATTGGTGCGCTTGGAGGCAGAAATCGCAAAGAAACAGTCCTAAATAAACAAGAAAAAATGCTCTTTCATCAAGACAATGCACCGTGTCACAAGTCAATGGTTATGATGGCAAAATTGCGCGAATTGTAGTTCAAATTGCTTCCTCATCCACCATATTCTCCAGATTTGGCCTCCAGCGACTATTATCTATTCGCAGACTTCAAAAAATGCTCGCGGGAAAGGCACCAATGAAGAAGTTATAGCCGAAACTGTGGCCTATTTCGAACGCAAAGACAAATACTTCTAAAACAAAAGTATAGAAATCTTAGAAAAGCGTTGGACTGATTTTATCGCTCTTGAAGGAGACTATGTTGATGAATAAAGTTAAATTTTGCAAAAAAAAATGTGTTTTAAGTGGCTAAACAAAAGCTTTTCAGCCTGCGTGTTATACTCATAAAAAATATTGCTTCCAAGTAAACATTTTAAGTCTACTCAAATGAGGACGCCAATTGACGGATGGACTTACTAAGTCGGCACTAGCTTTTCTAAATTTATTTATTTTTTATTAAGATTTATAATAGGTGAATAACTACACAAGTTTATATATATATATATATATATATATATATATATATATACATATATATATATATATATATATATATATATATATATATATATATATATATATATATATATATATATATATATATTATAGTAATAATAAGCTCAATAAAACATATATATTTTCCCTTTATCAGGCATTTACTTTTTAAAGAAAACTACTAACACCGTCTGGGATGGATTTCAAAAATTCTGAATTTTCTAACATTTTTTTCTGGCAGAAAAGTTTCTTAAAGTAGATTAATTTTTTAATTCATTATGAAACTAAACATATGGAGAGTATGATCTACAGGCAATTTTACATGTCTTTTCGATGCATATGTTCCCTTGCTAAAGGAAAAAAATTGCATTTCCTAATATTTGGGGTCCTAGATCACGAAAATCATAGGTTTTCATTTCCATTGGTCTGTTATCACGATAACTCTAGAATGAAATGATATATTGATTTGGAATTCGGAACACATGTAATACTTAAAGGCGGACAGCAATCTATAGTTTTTGGGCGACATTACTTTAGGAGAAGGGGGTAAGGGTCGTTAAATATTTTATTGTTTCAACAGTTTTATGAGAAATTTGGTTTCCTCAGGTATACCGAGATTTTAATGCTCCTGGAGTTGAACACTGTGAATGAATGTTGTTTTTTTATGATTTCCAATTTTAGCAGACACAATATGTACATGTTAATATCAGGTTTCAGTTGTAAATATCGTAAAGTTCGTTCAAATATATAACATTTGACTTTTAACTTTGACTCCTAATCTTTCTTGTCTTTATTACCTGACAGTAGCGGGCCCGTACGTAGCGGCCTGCCGCTACTTAATTCTTAGGCATAATCAGGTGACATTAAAAAATAACTACTAGGGTTTAGGACAAAGTGGGCTCTGTTTTCTAAAATTTCCAGAAGAGTTCACATATTTAGGTGTAATTCGGGAGAATTAGATATAATGTCTACTTACAAACATACAAACACACATACAAACTTTACTTCTTTATTATATTATTACAGATTATAATATGGACTTGTAATGCTTGGATTAAGTTTTTCTTTAGTGTGATAAGGTCAAATTTAATCAATTACCGAATTTATTTTTTGAGTTAAAAATATTAAATTTTTAATTTTTTTTTATGGGTCTAACACACGTGCTGCAGGGAGGTCCCTAAAGCGCTACAGGAGCGACACGTGTGCGGAAAAAGCGATTCACGTTGTTCTTGAAACGCTGTAAATTGTACTCGGTGGGAAAACACAGTCCTGGGCAAATTATTCCAAAGAGATGATGTTCTCCATATAAAAAGACTGCATGGAAAGCGTTGTACGAGGAGTAACAAGCTGAACCTCATACGGATGTGAAGTATCAGCGCGACGTGTATTTTTAATATACACCGCTCTGGGAGGAATTAAATGGGCCACATCTTCCGAACGCTTTCCATGAGAATACTTGTAGAATAGGTTCAAGTCGCCAACCGTTCTTCGATGTTCCACCGAGTGTTAATGCAGTTTAGTGGGGATTTTTTCACAAAGTTGTAATTTTTCAGTTGTAACGTTCAGTTTTGTTACATAAAATGTACATCTATACAACATATATTTTTACTTTTTGTTTGCTGTCAAGCATGTTTCAAATTTTACCAAAATATAATGACAGGTATCATAAAAAAAAACATATCATCCTATTTTTTAGACTGATCTAGCAAATCGTAATTGTAAATGCGGAGGAAATTAAAGAATATATTAGGTTTTTTTTTATTTGAACTAAATTCTAAGAAAATGAAAACTAAAAATTACTAATTTTGCGTAACAATAAAAAAAATAACCAAGTTGGACTTGCGCACTTAGTGTTCTAAACGTTGATTGTTTTTACAATAAAAATTTTTGTTATGGATGTGTAAAAATGAGCAATGACTTCACAAAACACATCCCAAATGAGTTTTCAACAAAGTTTTTCCGATCCTTACTGAAAACTGATAACCTTGAAATGTTTGTTTTTTTTTTATATATCAAATAAATTATTAAAGGTGATAATTATTATATACTATATTAGTACCAAATTTCAACTTTCTATGTCAAATAGTTTCGGAAAAAATCGGGTGTGATTGACAGACAGACAGGCGGACACCGAAGTGATCTTATAAGTGTTCCGTACGAAACACTAATAAATTAGTTGTGAAAAATTTTGTAGTTTCCGTAAAAATTAAATTAAAATTTAGTAAACTAATTTTAAAGTAGTAGTTTCTATATTTTGATATATTGTCCTATTCGCTCAGGGTTTTCTAATACCTATATTAAATTAAATATTAAAGATATTTTTTAGAATATCTTCAACTATCAATATTTTTATGAAGCTTAACCATATGGATAAAAAATTTACGAGGTGTTTTATTAAAAAACACATATGTGCCTAATATTCTAAAAATTACAATTTCTAGAAAAATTCTTACTACGTCATTTGTTTTTAATGAACAAATCTATGTCTTCAAATTTCTAATAAATTTGAATATAATAAATACATAAAGTGGGTTTTAAACTAGAATATTATAAAATGTGTAACTCAGAAATCAAGAAATATTGAATTTTATTGGTATTATCTTTCGTTGGATTAAAAAATAGCACACCTATAATGATAAGAGCAGCAAGAAGATATTAAGGAAGGTATATCGATATCGAAGATCATTTAATATCAGTTTAACTTAGAGTATGAGAAAGGGGAGGTTTGGATTAAATCTAGGGATCTCAAGATTATTTTTCCTATACTTTTGCTATGCTAACTCAATTTTGACACTTATTTTTGTATGTAGTCGAGGTATCTATTGCTTGCTAGCTATAGAAGGCACAAATAAAAAATAAATTTGAGGTGAAAGATTTCGCGAATTTGTGCAAGCTAAAATTAATTTTGGGGTAATGGAGAGGTTCAGAGGGGAAAATGGAAAAAAAGGGGTAGGCGATAGTTGGAATATTATAATTACGAAGGTCAAGAATTTTTTTTTATTTTAGAGGGAATTGAGTGAGAATGGAATAGATTGGGGTTGATTCGGTGAAGGTGGTGGAGGTTAGGTGATTTGTAATATGGGATCTGTGTATAACAGAGGTGTTGTCATGTCATGAGAGTGTTAACGGTGACGGGAGAGTGGGAAAATGGAGAAAATATATTGGAGACTTGCTACAGGACATGTTCGAAATACTTCTGCAGGCAAAAGTAAAGCTTGGTTTTGGAAGGTATCTATATACCTTTTGTATAATGACCTAGCTGAATCGTAAATGTAGTTTCCGTAGTTTAGTCTGGAGAATATAAGCGATTGATATATTTTGATTAATGTGAGGAAATCGGAGTCCCAGTGAGTATTTGAGAGAATGGTTAGGTAATTGGAGGTTTTATTTCTTAAGAATGTAAAATGTTTTTTTTTTTAATTTAGTTTGTTGTCAAAGATCATGCCTGGAAATTTGATTTTATCTTGAGAAGGAATAGGGGAATTTCGTATACTTAGGAGGTTGATCCTGTAACAGTTCCTTTGGTTGTAAAAGTGGATGGTGGATAACTTGGAAAGAAAGAAAGTAAAACCAAAATTGATGAACTAGGAATGAAGTTTATTTAGAGAGTGTGTAGAATTTTATTGTTTTGGATGGTACAGTTGGAGGAATAATAAATTAGTAGATCGTCGGCGAATAATTTCAATTTTATTTGTTTAGGGATGGAATCCTCTATAGAGTGTGGAACAATGATGAATAAAACAGAACTCAGAATGGATTCTTGAGAACTTTTAATTTTTAGTATAGGGGAGTCAGAAAAAGGTCGACTTACTTTAACAAGTCGAAGTTCGGGAAGAATTCAGAAAGCTTACTAGAGAAACTAATTTTTTTAATTGAGTTAATATGAAATATCTGTTGATTGGGTCAAGAGCGCTTGATAAATCAAAAGATACCGCTATTAGGTGTTATTTTTTCAAAGAGTGAGGCTTTGATGTCTGTATCTAATGAGGCTAAATCATCAATTGTAGATCTATGTTTTCAAAAATAGGGAGGAGAAGATATTTTAGTTCTAGAAAACCAAGTAGGGCGGTGACTTACCATTCTTTCCATGATTTGACAAAGGTGGTTTGTCAAAGGTTATAGTTGTTTGATAAGATCTATAGTTCAGTTTTTGGATGAGAGAAGGGCAGAGTTATGGCTGGGAGGAGCGGTTTCTATCTTTTGAATACTAGACCGGAGGTTTTTGAATGAGACTTTTTAATATAGCTCTAGTCTTCTTGAAGTAAATAAGAATGTTTTGAACTTGTTTAGGTTTTTTCCTAGTTTTAATGACTTTTAAGCATTATGAATTTCACCAGGAAACTGGGGGTTTATAGGTATTTTGTGCAATCATTGAAAATAGCACGGAATTCGTTGTAAGGGGTTATGAGAGGGAGGAGATGATGAGTAAATTATAAAGGAGTAGTGATCTTAATAGAAATAAAAAAAACGAAAGGCAATCTCTCACAGTTGGAAAACTCTACAAACTTCCTAATTTTGAGGTAATTACCTCCTTTCTTCCATCACTTAACATCATCAAGAGTGTTGTCTTATGCTCAAACCTAGCAAACTGCTCCGACAAAGAAATTCTTGAAAATCTTCATAACCAGGGACGTAATCTTTAGATTTGAAAAAAAAAATGCACTTCAAACCAACGTTCCACAACCTTCATCCTCTTCCGCAACCGTCAGTGACATCGAGTTAGATTATGCAGCAGAAAGAACCACTAGATAAGCTTATAAATTGGGGCAGAATTGGTGGTAAAGGGAAAGATTGAAATTTGTTATATATATTTTCTATGATTTTCTCTCTAAAGAGGAAAATGTAAAGCCTCAAACAGGGTTGTGGGCATTGATTTTCTACAATGAGAAAAGGGGATTAGGGAGGATATGATGTTATTAGAAGAGATGTAATAGATATTTAATGAGGGTGGAAGGTAAAGATTGTAGATTGTTATTGAAGTTCTTAAATTTATTCGGGTTGTACAAGTTTCGGGGTCTGAGAGTAGAACTGGTACATAATCTAGGGATTTATGAATATAGATAGCGATACCACTAAATGCTCTTGAGGGGTCAATTCTATTCAGGTGAGAGAGACTCAAATTTTTTGGAGAGGAGATGGATTGATTTTTAGAATTGGTTTCTTGTGGGCAGATGGTGTAAGGTTTATGGTAAGGTCATTTATAAAAGTTCTAAATAATCTTTTCTCGGTTTAGGATGATTTAGATTCAACTAAATTATGGGATTGAATTATGGTAACAGGAAGCTAAGTCTTATTCTTTGAGGTTTTTGAGCGATAGTACTTTCAATCTAAAGCGATTGAGTTATATGCAATTATGTTCTCTATAAGGGCGTCTTTGGAATAGTTTGGAGTTGTTTTGTCTGAGCAAGAAGATTTTTTTCTGACAGGGATTTCTTTGAGAAGAAGGCAATGAGGATTTATGATTGGATGAAGGGTTTGAGTGAAGTTTAGAGCTATCGTTTGAATGCGAGGGTTCTAAAATCGGAATTAAAATTGACGGTTTCGGATGGGCGTGATCAGGAGATGGTAATAGGAGATTTAAAGTGGGATGGAAAGGGGTGGAAGTGGTGGCTGTGACTTTTTAGAAATGAGAGGGGGTGAGAGGGAAAAAAGTTAGGAAAAAAGTGGTGATTGGCGGGGTCACGATGGGAACAGAAGAAGTAATGAAGGTGTAGTTTATGTTTTGTTGTGATTGAGCTATATGTCGAGAAGAAAAAAGGGTAGAGTGTATTTTATTTTAGCTTCAGGGTAAATTTTTCTTGAATCGAGATTATTTATATTTAGAATTCCCGCTTGAAGGTTGGGCAGCCTTTATATCTCGGTAAATGGCTACCATTGCAAATTATATAGATGGAAGAGGATGAACAAGCATCTTCGCCGTGATTTGGCTGTCTACAAAATGTGCAAATGGGAGAGAAAGTGCATTTACTTACAGAGTTACCAAATCTTTGACATACGAAGCATCTCAGGGGGGTTAGAAATATATTGACGGATTTCTAGAGGATACAAGCCAGCTTTTATTTTATTTGGGAAAGAATGGGTTTTAAAGAAGAGGATGAAGGTTGTGGAATGTTGGTTTGATGTGCATTTTTTTTTCGAGTCTAAAGATACTTATAAGTCCCTGATTATGAAGATTTTCAAGAATTTCTTTATCGGAACAGTTTGCTAGGTCTGAGCATAAGACAACATCCTTGATTATGTTAAGTGATGGAGGTAGTTACCTCAAAATCAGGAAGTTTGGAAAGTTTTCCAGCTGTGAGAGATTGCCTTTCGTTTTTCATTTCTATTAAGAGTGAACAGTCTTGAAGTTTTTTTGGTCAGCTAAAGGTCCGAAGTAAGATTCAAGTATTTTGCATATTATAAAATTTGAGATATCTTTAAAAGAATTGGAGGACTTTTTAATTGTGTTGTAATGATCAAGATTTGGGGAGCTTCTATTAAGAGCCAGTGCTGAGTCTTTTGGATCCGCTTAATGGAGAAACGCTCAAGTTCGATAAGGGTTTATAAAATATACGATTTTCCTAGGAAATAAACTGCCAACTACAGCAAAGCTTGAATGCTGTAGCAAGGCTAATTACTACCAGAAGTCGATACCAGGCGACCAGGAAGGAACCTTTTGTGATCCAATGAGCTGGACCATTCATCCCAACGGCAAGGAGTCTACGCCTTACGATTATTTTTAGGAGAATTTATATTTTGGCATAAATTGTATACATGATTCTATTATCAGGCTCATATTTGTGTTCATATTTTCTAAAATGGGCAACCTGTTATAAAATAAACAAACGTAAAATCCGACTACAGAAAAAAATAAATAAATATCAGTTTTGGTAAAACTATGAGTCTATATATCTATTGCTATTGGTAGTCAAGGGCCTATAGGCTGAATTCTTTTATTTTAGCTCTAGAACAGGCCCCTCAAGAAAATCTATATGGATCAATGAAATATTCGTTACTCTAATAAAAACGTTCATTGCCTTGTGGGTATTTCATGTCGATACAGAAGTGAAAAAGAGTTGCAGCAACTAGTTGTCGCTACTAATTGCATCGAGATGCATTAATATTTGAAAATCTTGAAATGGAGATGACATAAATTTTTAGTACGCCACATTAGATCTACCATTTTGAATATAAAAAGAATAATTTTCGTAATCTATGCTACGAAATCCCGGTAATTAAATATAAAAAAATTAACAAGCCATTTTGTTTTTGAATTTATATTCGATATCCTGAATATTTCAATCTCGTTTAGGTCGTATTTTGTGCTCGTAAATAGGATGAAATCTCACACGTCTGTTAAACTCAGTGTAGTAGTTAAGGCACTACCAGAGAACATCCGCATATATGTACAAGGTGGTCCAAATTGGACACTTTTAAAGGTAAACCCCTTTATCTAAAGGAGATAGACGAAAACTGATGTCGGTGTCTGAGGCTCAAATTTATGATAAAAGCAATGGTGAAAACCACATATCGATATCTAGTACCGTTTCAGATATACAGGGTGTGTTTCAAAATTCTGCATTTCGGAAAAATATTTGTAATTCTGTTCCTATTGAAAAATTCTCGAAGCACTTTTTCACGTGGAACAGTGTAAGTTACATTTTTTTACAACTAATATTTAATATTTTTTAAACGGGATACCCTGTATATTTTTCCTTATCCGAATAGAGCTTTAAATTACTATTCTAAAAATATAGCACATTTTATATTTTGCTTAAATCTACTTCAAAATATAAAGGTTTTCAGTTTTTACATGAGTTTTAAATGTACATTTTGTGAAGTAGGCTTTGGACGGAGCGGCAATATCAATTGTTTACCAATAGCAGTCAAACGTAAAAAAAAATCCCAGAAGTAACTCTAAGAGGCGTAACTATGATGAAATTTCCTAAATGCTATAGTACTTTAAACTATGTAGAAAATAAAATAAAACAATAGTAAAACA
The DNA here is from genome assembly GCA_019049505.1 of Pachyrhynchus sulphureomaculatus. Taxonomy (NCBI): domain Eukaryota; kingdom Metazoa; phylum Arthropoda; class Insecta; order Coleoptera; family Curculionidae; genus Pachyrhynchus; species Pachyrhynchus sulphureomaculatus. The sequence goes on from CM032446.1 coordinate 137,980,423, forward strand.
ATTTATTCCGAGTAGAGCAAACTAAAACAAAACAATTTTCTATAAGAAATGTTCGAAATGTCGACCAGTTTCATTTATACATAGGCGGCACCTTTTCTGGACACTTTTTACCGAGTTGATTAGTTCAAGAGGAGTGAGAGCTGTAAAACTTTATATCACTGCGACTGACGGCAATTTAAAAAATTAGGTCTTTTAATCTTCCCCAAAGATAGAAGTCCATAGGTGTTAAATTCGGTGACCTTGCCGGCCAACAGTTCGGACCTTGGTTGGGCATCCAATTATTGTCGAAATTGGCCGATAAATAATTATTGATAACTGTAGCGTTATGAGGGGGTGCCCCGTCGTGTTGAAAAAAATATATTTCTAAGGTCCATTAACGGTAGTTCATCAACAAGAGATTCTATTTTTTGCCTTAAAATTTCTAAATATCTCTGAGAGGTGAGTGTTTCTTCATAAATAAATGTACCTATGACCCTGCCTCTAAAAATTCCTGCCCACACATTAAATCCAAATCTGCCTTGATTTCTTTGCTCCACAACTAAATGAGGATTTTCTTGTGCCCACGTATAAGAATTGTAACTGTTAAAAATTCCTGCATTGCTTACATAAGGTTCGTCTGTCCAAATGCAATTTAATGAAAAATTCGGAACATGGTTAAAATTCTCCAGAAACGATTGGCAAAAATCCATACCAGGTGATGAACTTTTCTTGTCCTATATGGTCTGAATTTGTGCTTCTTCAAAGTACGACTTACGTTAGTTCTTGGTAGTCCAGTGGATTCTTTTAGTTGTCGGGTTGAAGTGTTGGGATTATTTCCGATAGTTCCTAAAACTACTATTTCTTCTAACTCCTTACCCCTGTTTGATGCATAATTTTTGGGTTGTTTCATTTCAAACTGGCGACTATTAACTAGGTTATGTCGCAATCTAGCGAATATATCCTTGAAGGATTGACGCCTCTCTGCATATCGTTACTGGTACAAATTACTTGCCGCTTCTGAATTTTCTCTGGTTTGTATGAAACACACTATCATATCCCTTTTTTGTAATTTTCAAACATCATTGCGATTTATTTGACAATTCAATAACTGATCCTGAAGTAAAATTTGACAACTACGAGTAAACAATTAAATTAAACCATATGGCCGCTCCGTCAAAAGCCTACTTCACCAAATGTACATTTAAAACTCCCTTAAAAACTGAAAACCTTTATATTTTAAAGTAGATTTAAGCAAAATATAAAGTGTGCTATATTTTTAGAATGATAATTTAAAGCTCTATTCGGACAAGAAAAAATATACAGGGTATCCCATTTAAAAAATATATTTTTGTGTTAATAACTATTAAAATATTAGTTGCAAAAAAATGTAACTTACACTGTTGAAATCCACGTGAAAAAGTGCTTTGAGAATATTTTTACATAAATCAAAACTTTTCAATAGGAAAAGAATTACAAACATTTTTCCAAAATGCAGATTTTTGAAAAACACCCTGTATATCTGAAACGGTACTAGATATCGATATGCGGTTGTCACCATTGAGTTTATCATAAGAATTGAGCTTCAGACACCGACATCAGTTTTCGTCTATCTTCTTTAGATAAAGGGGTTGACCTTTAAAAATGTCCAATTTGGACCACCCTGTACATACATAGACTTTTCAAGTCCTAACATCTCTTATTTTGTGGCTTCGGTATAGTCGGATAAAAACATGACGACGTGTTTGTCTAATGAAATTATTTCACTTCACACAGCAACAAAAGTTTATTTGTTTATATTTGTATTTGCCCAGATATTCATTACACTAAAGAAACTACTATATAGTTTAAGAATCCTGAGACTATGGAAATCATAAATATAAATAAATTGTAGTAACATTTATTAGTAGTAAAGATCCCTAATCCGAATTACACTACTTTGAAAAATCATATAATTTATTTTCTACAAAAGTTTAAATACTATTATATAAAACCGGTCAAGTGCAAGTTAGATTTGCGCAATTAGTGTTCTGTATCGTGATTGCTTTCAAAATAAAATAAAATCCTTACCTAGGCTAAGTTAATTAGGTCCCTGACTTTTTAAATCCAATATGTATTTTCAGATTTTTTTCTTAGTCAATAATGTATAATAGTTGTAGCATCTTAGCTACCTAATAGTCAATAAATTAATCTAGGTCAATTTAAAATCTAGTAATAAAAGTGTAAAATAAATATTTACTACCTAAATATTTGTTTAATTATAAACAGGTAAAATAAAATTATATCTAGAACAAGAACGACTCGCCACTCGGTTACACTAATGTACAGTTGAATATTACAAACACCTACACAATACGTCAAGAAACATAGTTTCCATATTTATTTTTCTTATACCAAATAAATGATCAAAAGTCGCTTGTGATATTTTTCACTCCATCTACACTTTAAGAAGAATATTCCAGATTTTTTTCAAAATATCCATCAGTACTTTCCAAGATAGGGTGGGGGGACAGAGATTTTTTAAAAATAATACAAAGAAAAATGTGCGCAAGTATTACATCATATATATGTTTGGTGTTTTCACAAGCTTTCAATTTATACCCCACTCGATGACTGGGAAAAAAAAATGTCTCACTTCCGGTTTCACCTCCAAAACCCATTTCTTAAGTAAAGAATTTACCTTTCAAAACGGTATGGCTTTGATTGGGCCTTTTCTATATTTGTGCCCAATTTCAATCTCTATGTCAAATAGTTTTGGAGAAAATCGGGTGTGACAGACGGACAGACAGATGGACGCCGAAGTGATACCATAAGTGTTCCGTACGGAACACTAATAATGACTAAATAAAATTTGTTTCTAAAAATTGGGTGAATTCTTGTTTACATGAATTGATTATAGTAAAGTTCAACAGCTAGGTCATAGTTTTCTTAATTAAATTAAAATATATTCTTGTACTAAAGTACACGTCTACAAATAAATATACCTAAAAATAGTTATAGTGACAGAAAATGGTTTTTATTCCTTCATATTTAAATTTTACTTCGTATTTATTAAACTATTTGTTACCTACAAGGGCAACATAAATATAACTTGGAGAAAAGGTGAGTAAACTTGATACACATTGTTTATTTATAAATATAAAATAATAAGGACCACAGGTACAAATAATGGCAGATCAAATTTAAAAATGGAGCTTTTATAAGGAATCATGAAGTAATAAAGAAAACAACATTCTTCTACTTCTCCCTAAAAATACAGCTTTTTACAGTAATTTCGTACGAAACACTTATGGGATCACTTCGGTCTCCGTCTGACTGTCTGTTACGCCCGGCTTTATTTGAAATTTGACATAGAAAGTTGAAGTTTGGCACAAATATAGGAATTAATGGCCCAATAAGATCCGTTTAGTTTTGAAAGTTAAATTTTGACTAGGTTAGTTTTGCAGTGTGAAATCGTTAGTTATTATAGCTTGAAAAATCAGATTACTAATAACAAATATTTCACTATATTCCGTTTCTGCTACAAAATTTAAAAATATGAAACAATCTTTCCAAATTTCGGGAGAAGAAAAGCAATCAAAGGACAACTAAAAAATTATCTGTAATTTCTCTATTATGAACTTAAACTCTTCATAAAAACTGAGGCTATCACATCTGGTTTTTTTGATAGTTTTTGAGAATTTATTATATTCTCAATTTCAGGTAGAGTAAACTTATGGTGCGGAGTACTCTATTGTTCTTGTATTCTTTGTTGGAACAATAAACATTTTAATAAGCTTTACAGCAGGATTTAAAATGGTCAGTAAATGCTTCCGTTATCTTTAACGGATTTTTCATATCTTAACCAATAAAACTCATTAAACTTGATCCATTTTTTCATGGCTTTGGATGTATCAACTAAGAAACCCAGCAAGGTGTCAAATGAAAGCTTGTAAAAATATGAGTTCAAAAATATATATAATGTAATACTCGCGCAAAATTTTCTTTATATTATTTAAAAAAAAATAAAGTGTAGATTGAGCGAAAAATATCACAAGTGCATTAGATTTGATAATTTATCTAGTATAAAAAAAAAGCTATTTTTCTTGACAATATGGTGGAGTTGTTTTCCGTGAAAAGTTGTGAATTCAGCCAGGACTAAGAGCTGTGAAATATCAATACGTATTCGGTGTAATCAGTAATATCATAATGACTGGTGATCAACGGATAGGTACCGACAAAATAATTTTATTTTATTTGTTCATAATTAAACAAATATTTAGGTAGTAAATATTTGTTTTAAACTTTTACTACAAAGATGTCTCGCTTCCTATATCTTCTTGGTAATTCTTACATTGAAGATGAATGTGTGACTAAATTTCATAGAATACTTCAGCAATCACGCTACGGACCACTAATTGTGCCAGTCAAACTTGCACTTGGCCAGTTGTTTTATTTTAATTGTATTTTTCTTTAATAGGTATTTAGTTAAAAACAATTTAAATACATGATTACATTGTTACTAAAATTAGAGGATTTTAGATCCCAATGATCAGGTAACTATTCAAGTCCTAGACACTAGCAGCTGTTTTAAACATCCTCTTTTATAGAACTTTCAGAGCTCATCTAATTATTGATTTTTAGGTCAACATCAACAAAACCTTGTCAGATGAAGTTTTTTTATGTCAATTTGTTTGTCATTGGACTATTCCTGCTAAAATAGCAAATACTATTGATAATACATAATGAAAGTGGGCAACTACGTAGTATGTATTATGAAGAATAATGTCAATAGATGAGATTTAGTTAATCAAAAAATATGAGCTACTGTCATTCAGCACTGTCCAACAAAACTACAAATAATTAATTAACTAAATAAATTTCAGTTCTAATTTATTAGGATATATATTATTTATGAAAAACATGTATCTTGTTTCACAGTTAAAAAAACTCGTATGTCATTTATTGATTGTTAGAGGCCATTTGGTTGTTATATGACTTTTCAGTTTTCAAACAGCAATTATATCTTTAACAATTTTGTGTGCATAAAGTAAATGTATAGATCTTGTTATTACCATTTGTTTAATTGAAATGAGCGTTTTACTTCTCCTGGAGGATCTCTTACTCCAGAACTTTCGTTAGTATCACTCTTTCCTCACTGTCAACACTAAGACCACTGTGACCATTATTTAGTTATAGAATCGCTTTGTTAACTTTATGAATTGATGAAGATATTGTACTAAATACTAATTATAATTAAAATATTAATTATTTATAACTGTTATCAGTACTGCTATACTGTCATGTGATGCATAAATTGTAACAAAAAAAAGGAGTTTTTGGAAAAACTAAAAGAAATAAAGAAAAAATAATTCTTTGTCTATTTCGGCTCGTTTGAAAATATGGGTAATGACGCGTAGTCATAAGTTATTTAAATTAAATAATAATATAGTAAATTGTTTGACACAAGAGTAAAATACAACAAAATATATTTTTATGTAAATATAGATATCAGCTAAATCCTAAATCAAGAGGGTACTATCTAAGTAAAAAATTGCATAATAATAATAAATCAAAAACCAAACAGGTACTTACTCTTGACAACATTTGCACATTTTGTCACAGACTGATGATGAATTTAATTGTTATCCATTACCATAAACAATACATACAATTTTTCCCCAACGCTGCACGATTATCTTAGATAAGATATGTTTAATTGACACAACAGGTATTTTTTATTATTTAGTACTTAAATATTAATACACTTTTACACGCTGTCACAGAAAAATCCGCTGGATCACATCAGTACGTTGATTTATTGTCTTTTCAATAAGCGGGTAAAAAGTAAACTTGGAGGTATTAGACGGATATTAGGTTGATTTAAAAATATCACCATTGCGTCAGTATGAAGTGTTCCTAAGGGTATTTTAAGAAATCATTTATTGTCTTTTTGTAGTTTATTTTAGTCCAGAGGCATATGTTTCAATTGATTTTACAAGCCCAGTAGTGGCAAGGTACAATATTAATAGCAATTTTATCTTAAGATGATAAGTTAGAAAGTAGATTGCCTACTTATTATCTTAAAATACAAATTATAATTTTTTGTACTTTAAATCTATCGAAAGGTACATTTTTCTCCGATAACAGTTGCAAAATTATTTGCAAAATAATGGAAATAAACTGCTAAACAGTTGAGAAATATAAAACGTTTTCTAATTAATTTTAAGGTCTGATATTAAACCACCAAATTAAGAGTGCATCTTAAAAATTTAAGGCCTATTTGATTAACTTTTAAATGCTTGTCAATACTTTATGGTGAATCCGATCATCAGGTTATTAGTTAATAGCTTATATTTTTCTAAAAATTAAATAGCTTCAAATTCTCTCTGTATTTGGTATACTCTATGTTCAAAAAGTAAGGCTGATTAAAGAAATCCCAATAACTAATTTATTCCTTCGAATCTATTTGATCTTCTTTAAAGTGATCTCCCATTCTTCTTCTTCGTCTAGTTCCATGACCGCTGCCAGTCGGCTATTATTCGGATATCACTGCTATCTACTTCAGTCGTTTTTACAATGTGCATCATGTTGTCATGTCGCACCTGGTCAAACGCCTTCTCCAAATCAACTAAGCACATATACACGTTTTGACATCTCTGTATGAAGGTTTGAGTGCTGGACAAATGGAAATATGAATTCTGCTGCCAGAATTCAAACCGTTTTTACTAATAGATTCAAGTAAATGATTCATAACACCTAAATAGTTCCCCTTATGAACAGTTTGGCTAGCTGGAAGGAACCCTTTGTGCACAACACCACGGTATTCAAAGAAAACAGTTAATATATTCTTTATTTTTGACCTACTTTGACGACTTCTTTTTCGGTTTAGTTTCACCTTTTGCACCATATTCGTTCAATGTTTGAGCTATTTCCAGTTCATATGAATATGTCTATGTTTTGCCATCAGTAATTATTATGCATTTCAAAGCGGAGTCATCAAAAGAAAATACTTCTTTAGCAACCTCAACACGATGTCATTTTTCAAGAACATTGTTGTTTTGGAACAAAACGAGATAACACATTAGACAAGTCCAAATGGTTTTTCAAAATCGATTGTAATTATTCAACTGATATTTCAGTAAGGTCTGCAAAATCCCTAATACTTAAATGTTTTCTTGTGTGCTGGCGGTGGATGATCTTCTAGTACGATGTTCATCTTTAACTGCTTCAACTAGCTAAACATTTATCATCGTAATATTTTCCTTAAATTTTTGACATATAAGTATAAGAAATTTCATTTTTAAGACAAAATTTAATGCAAATTCTCTGGTCGACAAATTTATTCAATTTAAAAATCTCAAACAAGAAATTTTCACAATTATAAAACAGTTTTATTTTTAACCTAATAAAGTAAATATCATGGAACTTTTCGTCAAATATTAGTAACGGTTCTACCAACCTAAAAAACAAATACTTGAATAGAAAGCAATAGCAAATGTATTTTTTTTTTAATAATTAATTTTTCAAGTATACAATTGTATATAGTATATGATGAGAATTATATTGAAAGGATTTTAACTCGGCATAACTTTTCTATTGTTTCAGAAGTTTGTGTGTGTGTTTTATAGCATTGGTGTATACCAATTAGCCAGCATCTCTCTTTATCCTTTTACAAACAGATTTATTTTGTCTTAAAACTACTTTGTTTTCTGACTATTTATTTTTATCATTTCTTTTCTTCTTTTCTATATACGTATATATATTTTCTTTTCTTTTCTCTTTTTATTTTTTTTTTCCTTTTTTTTTTTCCCTCTCTTTTTTTATTTTTTTTTTTAAATTTTTTATTATTATTATTTTTTTATTTTTTTTATATTTTTTAAACTTTTTTTTTAACTAGTTACTTAGCTTAAGACTAGATAAACTGGGTAAAAGTTCCGTTTTAATTTTGATTGGATTGGATTAATTGGGTGTTCAACTAACTCCTTCAAGTTCTTAAAGAAATTTTCCGTTATATTTATTAGATATGGGCGGACTAGAATATAATGTTGTAAATTCCCTATTTCCCCACATTCGCATCTGTCGTGATCTTGAAGCCCAATACGTTTCTTATGCTCTGGGTACATTGCATGAAAGCTTCTCATACGAGATACTATCCTTACAAAATTCTTATTACTTATTTTACTATATCAAATATTATATCCTACTTTAGGAAAATTATCTTTGAATTTTTTGCCTTTCTCTACACTATCATAATAAACCTGCCAACCATCTTTCATTCTTCTTTTTGCTTAACTAATGAAATCTGTATAGGGTATTTTAAAGTTTAGATATAATCCATTCATTGTAGCTTCTTTTGCCGCTTTATCGACTAGTTTGTTTTCCAGTATTCCCACGTGTGCCTTAACTCAAGCAAATTTAACATGTATTTTACATCTATTTAGGTATTCGTACATATTTAATATCTGAATGATGAGATAATTGGTGGATATTTTATTTATTATTTTCATTAGGGCACTTTGACTATCTGAAAAAATTAAAATTTTTGTGTCTTTGTCTAAATTAAAGCAGTATTTAAGTGACTCTAAAATAGCGCAGAGTTCTGCTGTGAAGATGGAGGATCCTTCGGGAAGTTTATATTTCCTGAATAGCCGCCGGTTTTTATGATAAAAAGCACACCTTGTTTTTCCATCCATTACTAACCCGTCAGTAAAAATTTGTTCATATTTTGCCCAAGTAGTAGTTTGTTGTATTTTGAAGTAGTGTTTTATAATTAGGTTATCTCTTTCGGAACTGTTTTCAATAATTACTTTAGGCTCAGTGTCTATAAATGCAAGATTGAGGTGAAAATATGGTGGTATATCATTTGAGTAGATGGTATCCTTGAACTATGTTATCCAAGAATAACTCGTAACTAAGAGTGGTAGTTTTTTAACTCTCCAGTAGTCATGTGTGAGGCATGAAATTGTTAATTTGTTGATTTTGTTAATTAGTCTGCTATTCTTGCCAATTAGTTTCAGAAGGAATTTATCACTTATATATTTTCTTCGAAGATCTAGAGGTGGTTCCTTTGTTTCAGCTTCCATAATTAATAAACGAGTGGATTTCAAGAATCCCAGGCTTTGTCTTAGACATTTGTTTTTGATTGATTCCAATTTGTTCAGATGTGTCTGTGCTGCTGATCCGTAAAATACTGGAGAAGTCCAGGATTGATCGAACAAACGATCGAAAAAACAGAATGCATATATTTGGATCCGATCCCCATTTCTTATGGCTGAAGGCTCTGATTACATTTAGTCCATTTTCAGTTCTTTTGATAAGATAATTGATCTGGTCTTTCCAATTTAGTTTTCGGTCCAAAAGTAGGCCTAAATATTTGACAGTGGTATTTAGTGGAATGGATATTCCTCCTAATTTAATGTTGTTTGAGTTCTTTTTCTTGAAAAATTACACATTACGGTCTTTTCAGTTGATAAATTTAGACCATTTTCTTTTAACCAGGTGAGGATGTTTGTGAAGCTATTATTTAGTTTTTTCTGTAGAGGTATCTTGGTCTTTCGTGATTGAATAAATACAAATATCATCTGCAAACTGTAGTATATTTACATCGTCTTCACTAAATAAATCTTCTAGATCATATGTGTATAATATATATAAAATTGGAGTTTCAGCAGTTTGAAATAAATAATAAGCTTTTGTCGCAATCTTAATTACTTCTATTAGAACCTTTTTTACACTCCTAATCAACTGTTCTTTTTAACGTGACGAGAATGGTGACTATACTGTGTTTCAATTGTTTAACGTATCCCTATCGGGTGAATTGGAAGGCCATAAACGATATTTATTGAACAAAATTTTACGTTTATTATAAGAGGCAATTGTAGAATTTGTTTATGAGATAGAGAGGAGTTCGATTGCAAGGCATATAATTTTAAAATGGTGCAATCGTCCCTGAAATACTTTCCAAAAATATTGTTTCCAGAGTATCCCGTATTGATTATTATTTTTTATTTGACAAGAGTCAGTTTAGAAAGTCCATCTTAACACTTGGTCATCTATACTACAATTCATCGCGTTCTTTTTCTTAGTTTCGAATAGTGCTCACAAGATATACATTGAATTCTTCTTTGTCCACTGCATTTCTGTAAAATGAATTTTGCACCGGTATAAATTTTTGGCATTTGTGTTTTCTAAGTAGTAAAAGTAGAAGCGACATGCACTTGAAAAGGACGTGCAAAATACGCTCAGAACCTATATATTTTTTTAACTTTTGAAGATCAAATTTCTTCACGTAGTAGATTATGATGAACTTTATACATTTTAGCTAAGATTCGAATTGAGGGTGACAGCGGATTCGTTTGCAAGAACCTTTGCTATCTCATTGGGATCTTTGTCAGCTTGCACGTCTCGAAATCTTCTTTGTCTTTTTTGCTTCATTTTTTTAGTGTTCCGTATGGAACACTTATAAGATGACTTCGGTGTCTGTCTGTCTGTCTGTTACACCCGATTTTCTCCCAAAACTATTTGTCATAGAAAGTTGAAATTTGGTAATAATATAGGAACTGATGGCCTCATCAAAGCCATGTAGTTTTGAAAGTTAAATTTTGGACTTAAAGGGTTAGTTTTGGGGAGTGAAAACGGAAGTGAAAAAAAATTTTTTACTAGGTCATTGTGTGTGATGTCAAATGAATGCTTGTGAAAACACGAGTAAAATATATATACTATATATATATATATATATATATATATATATATATATATATATATATATATATATATATATATATATATATGTATATATAATATATATATATATATATATATATATATATATATATATATATATATATATATAATGTAATACTTGCGCACACTTTTCTTTGCATTATTTTTAAAAAATCGTGAAAAATCGCTGTCCTCTCCCTTATCTTTTCTCCTTCTAATTTTGAAAAAATTCTGGAATATTCTCCACGGGGTGTAGATTGAACGAAAATTATTACGAGTGCATTACCTTTAATAATTTATCTGGTATATAAAAAGAAACACAAATTTCAAGGTCATTAGTTTTCAGTAAAGATTGGAAACAAACTTTGTTAAAAACTCATTTGGGGTGTGCTGATCATTTTATACCTCCGTAACAAAATTTTTTATTTTAAAATTAATCAACATACGGAACACTAATTGCGCAAGTTCAACTTGCACTTGACCGGTTATTATTTTTCTTTTCACCAGATTTCATATCCTTGTTTATATACGACATAGTACTGAAATATGTAATACTGTTCTAGCTATTTCATTATCAAGTTGCAACTATAATTTCTGTTCAAAATTCGGTGTGGAATTTTGATGGTATGATGAAAAACTTATTTCTAATATTATAAATAATTCTAGAATTTCCCAAACTTTGATTTAAACCCTGAAGCTGACGAACAAATTAAAACAAGTCCTTTTAGTGAAACCGTTATTGCTCTGGTCAGTGATTCAACACTTATTTTAATGTTGTGTACTTCCTTTTCGACAACAGGAATCGTAAAGTGGTGAAATTTTTTTTTTTCTTAGTACTCTTATTTTTGTTCTTTAAATTAATTAACCGGTATAACAATGAATAAGATAGAAACTAATAATTGGTTTTTAAATCTTTAATCATTTTTTAGATAAAAGTTTTTGAACCGACCTTCAAATTATTTCTTTGACGCCTAATCCGCTAAACTACCCTTCATCCTTGAATAAAGAATAATTAAAAAATATCGATATAATCATAAATTTATTATTTTTCGGTAATGTGCATCTAAAAGATTCGCCAATAAAAGTATTTCCCAATTACTCTAAAATGAGAGAATGGCATGGACCAAAATAGGTTAAAATCGGTTTTATAATTTTTATGCGAAAATATAATTAAATGTATCAAAGTAAATTTTAAGGTTTTTAAGAGATGCTGCGTAATTACATTATACCCTTTAGTAATTCATTTACCAACCTTAAAAAAATGTTTGAAAACATACCTAAAAAAAATTGTATAATTCCAATCATGTGAGGGTTTTGGATTGATCATGACGCTTACTTTTAAAATATTTTTTTTTTCAAAATGGATGTTTATGAGAAAGTTAAATTTCCAAATTTTTAAAAACTATTTTGAATTTTTATTTCGAAATTACGCTTCTTAACCTTTCCGAGACACCCATTACGTGCTCTGTGCGAGTTTTTTAACGAATTTATGACTTCTCAAAGCGTAGCTCGTGAAAAAATGTTCCATTTATAATTATTTCTGTATGTCAAACAAAAATTAATAGTTTTCGATGAAATTTTCTTTTTGTGATTTTTAAATCGAATTAAACCTACATATAAAATTACGTCAAAATTAGAAAACATGAGTGTCGAAATGAGACGAAATCCAGTGGAATGACCATATTCAGTTTGAAGCAATAATTTCTGAAACATTAGATTTCAAAATTCATGCAATTTTTTTCATTTTCTTTAGTTATTTGCCAGTGTAGAATAGTGATACTACATTATCCATGATCCACCTGGAAGAAGAGAAGACATTTGATGATTGCGTCGGACTATTATGTTATTTTTTTTTATTGTGGTGTTAAAAACACCCTGTTTAAGCTTACAATCCAACTAATTTTCCTTCATGTTCCTGTGGAAGTAAAAAGAGGACTATTAGTCTCTGTTCAATACGTTCTTGAAAGAACCTTCTTCTTCTTTTTCTTTTAGCAGCCTTTCACAGTCCACACCTGGACATAGGTTTCTCCTAACTCTTACTATAGTTCCTTGGGTTGAGCCAGTTGGTGCCAAATTTTCCGTTTATGCGGGCGGGGTCTCCGTGTGTTTTGTCAACCGAGCGCTGTCTTGACAAGCAACATATCCTACCCAGGTCAATTTTAAATGGGCTATACGAGTTATTATATCTTCGAATTTTGTTCTTTGTCTTCTCTCTGTGTTTGTGGTGTGATCTTTGAGAGTTATTCCTAACATCATTCGTTCAATGGCTCTTTGTATTACTCTAAGTTTATGTGCTCATTGGTTCGTTAGAGTTGTGGTTTCTATTCCAAACATTATCACCGGAAATATACAGGTATTAAACGCTTTCCTCTTTAAATTGATTCTAATGCTGCGTTGTTAATTATATGTTTCAATTTTTCCGTTGTTGTCCATGTTAGTTGGATACGTCTGTAGATCTCAGCGGTTTGATTCTCTCATATATTTTAATGGTATGTCCTAAGTAAACATAGTCTTTTACTTTTTCTATAACCTGATCACCCATACGCTCTTCTCTATCATCTGATGTCATGATTATAGTTTTTTCCGGGTTAATGGACAAACCAATTTTTGCTAATTCTCCTTGCAGTTCTTGAAGCATAACTTCCAGCTCATTTAAGTCTTAGCTAATCATCACGATGTCGTCCGAAAAACGAAGATGATTTAGATATCGACCGTCAATTTTTTTGCATTTTTAGTCTCAATTCAGGTTCTTAAATATGTCTTCAAGTGCAAGAGTGAGTAGTTTAGGAGTTATAGTATCTCCCGGTCTCACAACCCTTCTCACTGGAATTTTGTTTCTGTTGGTGTCTTCATTGATAATTTCTTCGATTGTTGTCTTTTTAGATATGTAACTAAGGAGTTTTTCATTTCGAAAACAAATTCTTGCACTGCTTGAAGCTCTGAAGATGGCCCACAATTCCACGGAGTCGCCACGCCTTGTTATAATCAACGAAGGCGAGGTGAAGGGTTTCGTTACATTCATTACATTTTTCAATTAGTGTTTGGATGGATTTTATTATGCTCGTTTGTGCTACAGCTTTTGCGGAACTCGAATTATTCAGGAGGTTGATAAGTATCTAATTTATAAGTAAGTCGGTTCGTTATTATCTTTGTTAACAGTTTGGATGGATGGGAAAGAAGGCTTATAGGTCGATAGTTATCTATTTTTTGACTTTATTTTCTTTCTTATGTAGCAACATTACTTGGACATTTTACCATGTTTCCGGTATTTTCTCGTCCTCTAGACATTTATTGAGCAGTATTGTCCCAGATTCAACAGTGGCGTTTCCGTCTATTGATATCATCTCAACTGTAATATCGTCTTCTATAGTGGTTGGATCTTTCTTCATTTCGGACAGTGCCAGCTTTACCTCCTCTATGGTAATATCAGGCAGCGCCTCAGAGCTAACATTTAGGATAGCCTCGTCGGCAACATTTGGAGGTTCCGGAGTTTTTTGTTCATAAAGTAAAAATCTTCAGCAATTTCAATCATGTCCGTTTCACTCTCTTATCTTGCCATCTCTTTTAATTGGTGGATTCTAGTTCGTTCTTTATCGTTAACTGTGTTGAAAATCTTCATATTTTTGTTGTTTTCACCAGTCCTGTATTATAGTGCCTTATATCCTCTTTTGTTCTCTTCCTTATGATTTTATTTAAATCTCTGCATTCCTGCGTTCCTTTCATCATTTGTCTTCTTCTCAACATGAGTTATTTTGTTTCTTTACATAGTTTTGTATTATTTCTCCTGGTAGTTGCTCATATCTTCTTTGTAGCCGTTTTAATATCAGATCTTATTTGGTGTTCTAGAGTATTTACGTTCATTTCATTCAATATGTCTTGGGTAGACAATTTTTTCCCCTTTTTTTTTTTTTTTATTATTTCGATAAATTACCTTGTCTCGTGCCCGTTTTAGGAAAATTGTGTTGTTTGGTAATGTTCTTGCTTTCCAGTTTGGTATTTATTTCTACTCTAGCCCTTAAAAGGCTGTGATCACTACCGGTATCAAATTGACTCAAGACCGACACGTCTTTTACTATGTGTTTCTGATTCGTTAATATAAAATCGATTTAATTTTTTGTCGTTGAATCCTGGCTGGTCCATATCCACTGCCTTTTTGCTGATTTTTTTGAAGAAACTATTCATACAGTACATCTTTTCGCTTTGTAGATAGTTTACTAGCCTTTCTCCTCTTTCGTTAATGGATCCTAGTCCAAAATTTCCGACGAATTTGTTTTTGATTTTTGTCTTAGTCCCAGTTTAGCGTTGAAGTCGTAACTAGTAAATTTGTAGTAAGCTTTCTCTTTTATTAATGCTCGTGTAATATCGTCATAGAATTCTTCTATTTCTTCGTCAGGGGCAGATTTAGTAGGAACATACACCTATATGAATTGGATAGTTGTATTGTTCGGTAGATGACTCTGTGTGATATAGATTTCATTTTAGTGATTAGGTATTTAAAACTTTTATGAATCAAATTGAAAGAACCATGAGTGGTAAATTAGTTAATAATTTTAAATAAACCTATAGAATATAAGATCAGTATTGGAGCTATGATCAACTAGAAGTTGAAAATAGTCATTCAAAAGTGGAAACAGAGAACTCCTGTACTTTTAAGAAAGAAAAAAGATTTTTGGATTCATATCTAAAGTTCCAAATGGAAAAACCACTTTTGGTCAAAATCCCGGATATGACTGATTACCTGATTATGTGTACTAATTAAATTGGCTTATATAGAGAGATTAGAATGAAGATTTTTTTTATTATTTTAGATTATAAGAGTCTACAAAAAATGCTCGTTCAGCGTAGGGTACGCAATTTATTATATATATATATATATATATATATATATATATATATATATATATATATATATATATATATATATATATATATATATATATATATATATATATATATATATATATATATATATATATATATATATATATATATATATATATATATATATATATATATATATATATATATATGTATATATATATATATATATATATATATATATATATATATATATATATATATATATATATATATATATATATATATATATATAGAAAAGACAGGAGAAGTAGTCGTGACCGACTCGTGAAAAAAAGAATTCACAATATTGTGAGGGTAGCGGTCAAAAGATTTTTGGCCAAATAAAACTCTTAGTTAATAGTCTAGCTTTCGGAATATATTTCTTCCTTCATCAGGACACTCTACAAGCAAAATGGACAGTAAATTTGAGCTAATTAATGAAGCAGTAGGCAACAAAAACTGATTGGTATCACTGAACAGAGAATTATAGTATTAAAACTTACTTAACATGAGCTATCTTCTAGGATAAGCATTGTCCAATCAAAAACAACTTGTAAAAAACAATTTTATACTAAAAGACTACATATTAAAACTTGTTAAAAGATTACATTGTCTTAATGGTGCAACATGTGGTTTCAGGAACCGAAAAAGTGAGAGGTTAGAAAATTCCCGGCATTCTTTGACATTTGGCAGACAGTTCGCGTCTGCGTACTGTACCAAAAAGGGGCTCAACCCTGAACTTTACGGGGGAGCAATCATAATTATAAAAAAAATTTATTTTATTTTATTTTTTATTTTTTTATTAAAAATTTTTTCAAAAGGAACTTGTTTGATCATTATTTAGTTTGAGAGACTAGTGGTCAACAAGGGGGGAATCTGGAGAGGTAGATAGCTGTAGTAAGTAAGAGTACACGACGCTAAGGTCGTCCACATCAGTTTTGATGTTCATATTACTAGGTGTGTTGTGGATGGCCACCATCTCCAAAAACCTCCTCTGGTAGTAGTTGGTCTCTGAGTACAGTATTTCAGCTTCCCCGAAATTAATCCTGTTGTCGCACTGTGTAAAGTGATGTGTCAGGGCACAAGATTGAGTGCTCCTTCTACAGTCGCTCTTATGGGATGTTATTCTCCCTTGGAGTGATCTAGAAGTCTGGCCAATGTATGAAAGTTGGCAATCCAGACAAGGGATCTTGTATACAATTCCTGTCCTTTGTAGTTTGGGAACTGGCTGTTTCAAATTAGTGAATAGGCATTTGAGGGTATTATCGATCGTCGTGGCAAATTTAATATTTTCGTTCTTAAATACTTTAATTAATTTAGGGGTTAAGCCCTTAATATGAGGTAAGCTTCTGTATACTGTTGTGTTAGGGTCTGGGGTGACATGTGGTAGAACATTAGGGGTGAGAAATTGATTTTGAATGTTAAGAAGAGATCTATTCAGGTCGTTATTGTGAAAAAGCAAACGTTGAACTATAGAGTTGGGGTAAGAATTCTCCAGCAGAAGTGACTTAAGCTCATTTAGGGATTCTTGTCTGAGGGAAAAGTGTGTGAGTCTGGATACTCTGGCGGCTAAGGCTCCCACCAGCCCCAATTTCATCTTGGTGGGATGATCCGAGAGAAAATGCAGATATCGACCACTACTTATTGACTATCTTTTGACCGCTACCCTCACAATATTGTGAATTCTCTCTCTCTCTCTCTCTCCTCTCTCTCTCTCTCTCTCTCTCTCTATATATATATATATATATATATATATATATATATATATATATGTATATATATATATATATATATATATATATATATATATATATATATATATATATATATATATATATATATACATATATATATACATATATATATATATATATATATATATATATATATATATATATATATATATATATACATATATATTCATATATATACATATATATATATATATATATATATATACATATATATATATTATATATATATATACATATTATATATATATACATATATACATATATATATATATATATATATATATATATATATATATATATATATATATATATATATATATATATATATGTATATATACAGTGGTGAGCAAAAAAATTTACTCAAACGATTTTGCTTCATTTAACACCGATCCTTGTATTTAATATTCAGTGGTATTACTTTTAGTATGATTAGAATGCTGATTTTCTACTCTTTCCAATAATACCAAAACATTTGAATTTCCAAAAAGTTTTACTGGTTAAAACGGTTTTACTCAATAGAACCGTTTTTGTTCGCTCAGCAACGTATTCGTTGCGCGCTATTTATCCCTATAAAAACACATGCAACTGCATTTTCCTATCATCCCTTTATCGGAACTTGAACCGTCAACATCTTTGCTATACCTGCTAACTAATTACGTCATCGGAAAATGGATACCACCCCGGAAGAAATGGTACAAGTCATTGCCATATTCCAAGAAGGGCATAACCAACCTGTAGTCGCTGCGCAACTGCACCTGAGCCAGTCAGCTGTCTACAGACGTTACCAAGAGTTTGGCACCTTTACAGGGAGATCAGAATTAGGAAGCGGAGCGAGCACAACTCTAAGAAATCGTCACTTGACCGGCGTTGAGGTCCAGTAGGAGCTCCGACAAGTTCGTGGTCAGTCACTGGATAGTCAGAAGAAGACATATCGAAGCTAACCTAACTCCGGAGAGAGCAGATAACGGATCCAAATCGACAGCAGCCCATCGACAAGCGCGACTCAGATTTGCCCGAGAACATGACGACTGGACCTTAGAGCAATGGCGCTCCGGTTTATTCTCCGACGAGTCCCGAATGTGCCTACCTGGCAATGATGGCAAAAGACGAGTCTATAGGAGGCCTGGGGAGCGCTATGCGCATTGCTGCATTACTGAAATGGTCGCCTACCGAGCAGATTCTGTCATGGTGTGGGGAAGCATCTCACTAGATGCGAAAACCGATTTGGTTCTCGTGACTGATGAGACTCGTAGTGGTGGATTACCTGCTTATCCGTACATCAAGGAGATTCTGCAGGAACATGCTGACGTTGACAATAAAATGTTTTGCATTGTCAGTTCGAAGAAATTACACCATCTTAATTTTTTTTAAATGGAAAGCCCTGTATATTATTTTATTTTTGAGACCTACTAAAATTTCTAGATATTATTTGTCTAACATACCATATGTCTAAATGGAACTGTTTTGGAATTATTGATATTTGAAATTAAGGAGATCAAATTAAAAAAAAAAAATTTAAGCTGGCTTGTGTCAAATATTTACTGTCAGGTAACGACTTAACACGTCAAAAAATGATTTATTGACGGAAACGCTTATTGCTGTATTTTCTAAAATTGCAATTTGAGCGTAATATCATAATGATACATTTAACAGAAACTGAAAGAATCACTTTGTTAATGATGGTTGGTTACGGAGACCGTAGAGAACACAACAGGAGGTATGTTATCTTTTTAACGCAGAATATCCAAATCGAGAACCTATTACCCAATCCGTAGTTAGCAAGACATTAAAACGATTTAGACAATCAGGTCATGTTAAGGATCGTTCTAAATCTGGACCTCCAAAACCTCCTAACCTAATCCATAATATTGTTTTTTCTGACGAGGCCACATTTTGTATTAACGGAAGAGTTAACAGGCATAACTGCCGGTACTGGAATCTCGACCGGATAATCGACAGTCATTCTCAAAGACTACAAAACATAAACCTGTTGACAGGGAATGTGGACGTCATGTCATTGTTCCCTTTTTTATCGATGGAAATCTTACAGGACAGAGGTATTTACAGTTACTCCAAGAGCAAGTTATTCCAACTTGTGCAGGTTTACCGAAGTCGACCTGAAACTGTAGAAGATTTACAACAAAGAATTCAATATGAAGTAGCACAGATCACCCCGGATTCTCTGCAAAACTCTTTTCAGGCTGTTTATGGCAGATTGTGTCATTGCCTCGCTGTTAACGGTAGACATTTTGAGCATTTGTTACCTTAAAGAGTTTATTAATATTTTTTGTCTTTTTTATTTTAAATTTCAAATGACAATAATTCCAAAACAGTTCAATTTAGACTATGGTATGTTAGATAAATAATGTCTAGAATTTTTATTTTTTCCATTTTTTCCATTTCCAATTTTAAAAAATCCAGATGGCGACAATTCAAAACATTTTATTGTTAACGTTAGCATGTGCGCCGTAAAACACCCTATAACTTTTATTTAAACATTTTTTGATACACTGATTACTAAATGCTGTGGAATCAGTATTCCATACATACGGGAGACCCTGTATACAATCTTAACTGTTTAGAAAAATGTATGAAAATTCTCAGAGTTATCTGACTATACTAATTGATTCAAGATGCAAAAACCAAAATTCGTTCACATTCAACAAAAAAAAAAATTTAATTTTAATTCAAAATGAGAATTACAGTTTATTGTAGTAATTAGATTTATCACTATTTTCTGTGCTAAATATGACATATAATATTAGTTCAGACAAAAGTTGAAGGGTTTTAGAGGAGCAATAAAATTACATAATTAGGATGACCTTCGAAGATTATTTTTAAAGTCATTTCAAGAAAAACTTTGATTTTTTAAAAAGGAACCCATATTTTTTTTTATGACGGCATCATGTTCCTCTAGCAAAAATATACCACTTTTGTTCGAAAATTTTTTCTGGATAATACTCCGTTCTTCAATACTTCATTGATAAAAGACATTACATTCTTAATCTCCAAACAAGCATAAAGGCAAATGAACCTAACATAACTTCAGGCGTCGAGTAAAAATTTATAAACGATATAACATTCTCAAATCCTAAAAAACTCAACATTTAACACAACAGAAAGGCAAAAGTAACAAACTCTTAACCAAATGACTCTAAATGAATCAAAATTTGACACAACATAATGGCAAATACAGTAATACCCCGCTTTACGCGAGGGATACGTTCCGAAAAAAATCGCGTTAACTGAAATTCGCGTATATCGAGGTTTATGATTAAACATAGTCAAAATTTAATACAAAAAAATACAAATCATTTTAATCAATCACTTTAATTCTAAGAACACTTTATGCAATACATACTCTTATTTTTTACGGAAAAATACATCTATTGTCTTTTGGGTAACGTTTTGTTTACGTTCTTGTAAAATACGTTCATAACACCCAACACTGTTTTTAATTGTTTGACACACGGTCAAGACACGGTCATCATTATTGTCTATACTCTGCAATATGTCCAAACCTGAATAAATTTTTGAAAGTGCATTTTGTATTTCCCCTGAAGATAAAACTTTCTCTTCTACTTGTTCTTCCTCATCGTAGATAGGATTATTCTGTAACTCGATCAGATCTTCATTGCTAATAGGATCGTCGTGCGTTGCTACAAGTTCTACGAGATCTTCTACCGTGACATCTTCAAGTTCAGACCCCTCAATCATTGCAGCAATGTCTTCAAGCACTTGTCTCTGCATCTGGACAATTCTTCTAGGTGCTTCCACTACATCTGGCCAAAGATTACGCCACACCCCATTCATACAACTCATTTTAACTTCCTTCCAATCCTCTTCTATGTTGTGAATAGACTTCATAATGTTGTATGACTTCCACCACTCTCGCATAGACTGTCTTCCTTCCCCGTCAGTTTCATGAATTAGTTGGCTAAAAGTGCGGCGATGGTAATAAGCTTTGAAGTTTGCTATTGCTCCCTGGTCCATAGGTTGTAATATTGACGTAGTGTTTGGTGGAAGGAACTTTACGTACACTTTTAAGTCTCTGGGCGTATCAAGTGAGGTTGGATGTCCTGGGGCATTGTCTAAGAGTAATATAACTTTAGGTTCAAGCCCATTTCTGTCACAGTATGATTTGACTGATGGGCAAAAACTATTAGAATACCATTCTTGAAAAATTTCCCGTGTAACCCACGCCTTTCTGTTTGATCGCCACACAACTGGTAGACTTGTCTTGTCTGTGCCTCGCATTGCACGGGGTGTTTCTGAATGGTACACTAGTAAAGGTTTCAGTTTGAAATCACCAGTGGCATTACCACCCAGCAGAAGTGTTAGTCGATCTTTCGCAGCTTTGAAACCACTGGCTTGACGTTCTTCCTTAGAAATGAATGTTCGAGATGGCATTTTTTTCCAGTAAAGTGCGGTCTCATCAACATTGAAGATGAGACAAGCAGGAATTTTCTCTCGTCTAACGAAGTCTTGAAACTTGTCTGGAAACTCAGCTGCAGCTTGAATGTCCGCGCTGGCCGCCTCGCCTGTTATGTGGATATTGTGAAGATTAGAACGCTGCTTGAACCGATGGAACCAGCCTCTGCTGGCAGCAAAAGTCGGAGTGGCACTCCCTTCTCCTTCTTTTGTTTTCAGCATCTCATACAAAGATTTTGCTTTTGTGCATATGAGATCTTGACTTAGTGGTGTGTTCTTCTTATTCAAATCTTCGATCCAGACTGACAGTAATTTCTCCATTCTTTCTAAGATAGATGATCTCGAACGAGAAAGTTTTGTTGCACTTATAGGTGTTGAACCTTCGCTGGAGATTTTAATTTTTTTTTTCCCGATTTTTATAAATCGTTCTCACAGTCGATTCTGAGAGTCCAAAATCTCTCCCAACAATTGTTGCTTTGCCTCCATTTTCCATTCTTCTTAACACTTTCATCTTCAATTCCAAAGTGACGCTTTTACGCTCTTTTTTCTTTACAGGCGGCATTTTTAACGTAGGGTTAAATTATGTATGTATGTATCTCCAATAAATATTAAAACAAAACTGCCAGCCGACCGAACTAACATTACGGAACAAATGAACACACGAAACGAACGAGGAAATCCCCATAGAACAAAGTCGAAGGACAGGGAATTCCCAATTCTTCAAAGAGAATATTCAGAGAAAGCGGGGATCCCCCCGCGACCATAGAGAAGTTAATGACTACATGAGCGCGAAATTTGAAATTCGCGTTATAGTGAAACCGCGCGTAACGGGGTCGCGCTAAGCGGGGTATTACTGTATCCCAAGCTTTTAACCAAACATAACTAAATGAATCAAAAATTAAATATAGCAGAAAAGCACTTTTATAAGAAACTTTTTTTCCGATCCGTCATATCGGAACCGCCATTTTGATTTCTTAAGGTTAGGGAGAAACCATGACTCGATGGGTTTAAACCGACAACGAATTCGTATTTAGCGTCCCAAAAATTATATAATTACATTCCTCTCGCCTGCTGGTATGTTTGTAACGAAATCGCCAAAGTAATTAATTTCAACGGACGATTTCTCCGAGAAGAAATAAAATATCTGAAAAATTCAAAATGCATTTTAAAGAAACCTTCGAAAAAGTGTAGTCTGGTCTCAGGGTTCGAAAAATATTGGCTTATGTTATTCAAGGAATCATATTATCGATGGATCATTTTTTTTGATTAGTCATTTAATATAGTTACTTTAGTGAAGATTCAAGGAAACATATGGCTAATGAATTATTTTTATCAATTGAATTTTGATCGATTCCATTTGAAGAAGTGTTGTAGAATACACAATTCTACAAGACAAGATTACTCAAAAAATGTGCAAAACATTCCATACCAAATCCTTATCTTTGTTCAAAAAGTCATGCAAAATATGAAATATAAACATAAAATGTAATTAAATTTTTAAGCTTTTGATACTGATATTTTTAAAAAATCAATCTTCAATAAATAATTGTCTCTAAATCATTGTATCATTTATGTTACAGCAGTTCCTCAACTTTAAACTTCTAAATTAAATAACGACTCTAGCGTCTATATGACCTGTCCCTTCATCCCGAATAAAATAATCATTGCTATAAGAATGGGACTATTATTTCGAACAAGAAAGCTTTACACTCCACAACTGTTAATTCTTTACAAAGTTCAAATTCGACCAACTATGGAATACTGCTCCCATGTTTGGGGCTCCGCTCCCAAACATACACTGAATTTGTTGGATTCTATTCAGAGAAGAGCTGTTCATCTGATTGGAGACCCGGAAGTGACCGGCGGCCTTAATTCGATGGAACATCGAAGAACGGTTGGCGACTTGAGTCTGTTCTACAAGTATTTTCATGGAAAGTGTTCGAAGGATGTAGCCCGCTTAATTCCTCCCAGAGCGGTGCATGTTAGAAATACACGTCGCGCTAATACTTCACATCCGTATGAGGTTCAGCTTGTTACTCCGCGTACAACGCTTTTTAATCAGTCTTTTATATGGAGAACATCATCCTTTTGGAATAACTTGCCCAGGGCTGTGTTTCCCACCAAGTACAATTTACAGCGATACAAGAACAACGTGAATCGCTTTTTCAGCACACAAGCCGCTCCTGGAGCGCTTTAGGGACTTCCCTGCAGCACGGGTGCTAGACCCATAAAAAAAATTAGTAAAATCTGTAAAAAGAAAAGATGAATATTAGGTAAAAACCAACATACTGGAAGCACAGTACCTCGAATAGAGAGATCAATGTAAGTAGTGATAGTAATAAAAAAAATGAAGCATCGTGTTAAACCTTCTCCTTCGGCTATAAGTGTAATGAAATATAGATAATAAGTAATTGAGATAAAATATGCATTATTAGGTTTACGCCCATTCTAATATTACCTGTTACTTTTATGAAGTAAAATTGTATTTTATTCCTTGGTCTCAAACCCAGTACTAAAATATGAGAAGTATTGGATCATTAATAATTGGAAATATTTGCGTAAAACGTAATTGTGGGACTTATAATTTTTTAAGACTTTCTGATATAAATAACGGAAATAACCAACCGCAATTAATGATTCATTTGCTTAGAATGAAAACTAAAATAATAATAAGAAAAATTTATTCTATCATGATGTAATGCATTTTAAAGTTAGATATTCGTTTGCTCTCTATACCCTTCAAATTTTTTATAGTTAGTTGATATATGATTTATGTGCTCAATACATCTATGAATTAAAAAATTATTTAGCAAAAAAGTTTGATAACTCAAAAATGTTGTATATACTGTAAAAAATATATTTTTTCTTCTTGAAGACTGCATTATTAATATCTTATTGAAATAAGAATTTTTAACTTGGCTTATTTTTAGAAATGTGGTGCTTAAATGAAGAAAGACTTATCTTTTAGTATATATATACCAGGTGTACAAGTAAGAAATGCGGATTTCAGACAACAGATGGTGCACCAATGCAGTTTGTGCTATAAAGATTTGACACTGCGCCATTTTGTTGTGTCATCAACAAGTGTCAGACGCGCACGAGTGATAAATTGGAAAAGTGTATGCATACTGTTGTGTTGTTGTGTTCAATATGTCGAAATTTATTCCGAACAAAGAGCATTTGCGGACAGCATTAATTTTTTGTTTTCATTTGAAGAAAACTGCTGTCGAATCATATCGATTACTTCGAGAAGCTTATGGTGAACATGCTCCATCGCAAGATACGTGTGAACGATGGTTTCGGCGTTTCAAAAGTGGTGACTTCGATGTTGTAGACAAGGAACGTGGAGGACCGCCAAAAAAATAGGAAGATGTGGAATTGCAAGCATTGTTGGACGAAGATGAATCGCAAACCCAAAAATAAGTCGCCGAGCAATTGGGCATTAGTCAACAAGCTGTTTCCAATCGGCTACGAGAGATGGGAAAGATTCAGAAGACCGCTAGATGGGTACCACATGAGTTGAACGACAGGCAAATGGAAAAGCGCAAAAACACGTGTGACATTTTGCTCGTTCGGTACAAAAGGAAGCCGTTTTTGCATCCTATATTTACAGGGGATGAAAAGTGTATTTATTTTGAGAATCCCAAGCGCACCATCCACATCGACCGCAAGACCGAATCGCTTTGGCAGAAAGTCGATGCTCTGTGTTTGGTGGGACCGGAGGGGCGTGGTCTATTATGAGCTGTTAAAACCTGAGGAAACGGTTACCAACAACAATTGACCGATTTAAACCGTTCACTGCTCGAAAAAGGCCAGAATACCGAAAGAGGCAACACAAAGTCATTTTTCTTCATGACAATACTCCACAACATACGGCAAAACCCGTTCGCGACACGTTGGCAGCACTCTACTGGGAAGTTCTACCTCATGCGGCTTACTCACCAGACTTGGCTCCTTCCGATTACCACTTGTTTGCATCGATGGGTCACGCACTTGTTGAGCAGCGCTTTGGTTCGTACGAAGATGTGAAAAAAAGGCTCGATGAATGATTCGCAGCAAAAGGGGAAGATTTTTACTGGCGTGGTATTCACAAATTGCCCGAAAGATGGGAAAAATGTATAACAAGCGATGGAGCATACTTTGAATAGAGCACTTTTTATCATTCTTCCCAATTTAACATGTTTTTTTAGAAAAAAAAATCTGCATTTCATACTTGTACAGCAGTATATATTTTACTTAAAGAAATATTTCTCATATTTAATAAAAAATTTTCGGCCTAAAGTTAAGGACGCCGAGCCAGCCTTGACGCCGCCGCCCTGGTACTACAGATAGGAAGCCCCTATAAAGATTTAGTACCGTTTCGTCTACTTTAAGAGAAATTCTCGTTTCATCGACTGGCCTTTTAACCTATACATCTGTGTCATTAACGATTCCCCTTTCGTCGATTCATTAAACCTCTTCATCTGTTATGGAAATCTATATTAAAGGTAAATATTAATTATTTCTTAAAAAAAATCGATAGAGTAAAATTTTTTTCTTTCCGTCACACTTTCTACAGACTTAGGACTGTCAAACCTGAACCTGAACTAACCTGAACGCCTACGATAATCTAACCGGCTACACCCTTATATTGTATGAAGATAAATACCTACGTAAAACTACCTGTAGAGGGTTGAAGGCCACCTACAGCTTTACTTGGTAACTTTAATTCGGCGAGTCCACAAAAAGGGAACGGTTCAAATGGTCAAACGGTCTCAGTCGACGAAAGGGTAACAAAACAGGTAAGAATGCCCAGTCGACGAAACGGTCAATCGACAAAATGGGAATTTAGCCCTATAAATAGCGGTCCCCAACAGACAGATAGACTAATTCGAAGAATTCAAAATTAACTTTCAGCAAACATACGCAACCTTAAATTACCCTATATCTAGTTACCTAAACTTAAATTAAAAATTCTTATAGACTCGCGAGC
Source organism: Pachyrhynchus sulphureomaculatus (assembly GCA_019049505.1). Lineage (NCBI taxonomy): Eukaryota > Metazoa > Arthropoda > Insecta > Coleoptera > Curculionidae > Pachyrhynchus > Pachyrhynchus sulphureomaculatus. Next base: position 138,007,120 of record CM032446.1, read on the forward strand.
ATCTGATTCTATAATTAATCCCGAAGTTGTAAATAAATTTCCAATAGAAATGCGTTTCAAGGAAAATTGCACTATAAAATCCGTCATTACAAAATAAATCTCAAGTTACGGGTTTAACCCCAAACAAAAAGAAGGTTACCACAGATATTAAAAATATTAAAGGAATAAGAAAACAGTAATTTTCTTTTTAAGGTTTTCGTCCTAGATTGCGTTTTTTCTGCCGTCAGTACACAAATTCAGTGTTTTAAGAATCCTAATGGTTTTTTCAAGGAAGGAAAAGGAATCCAATCTCAAATCATTCATAAACACCGATTTTTTCTTAGTATAAACTTTACTCATATAGAGAACTTAATATATGGGCATAATGATTTTACCATTGCATTACCAAAGCAATATATTAATTATTAAAAAGAAATAAAGGGTCAATTTGCTATTATATCTCTAAACAGATTAAAACATGGTCTAATCAACGGTCTAGGGACTGTAATCAAGTTTATTACTGGCAACCCCGATAGCATCGACTTAGATATAATAAATAATAAGAAAAAAATTAACAAGCGATTAGAAATAGAAGCTATCTCTTTAGCCCTAGAGTCAGAAAAACAAATACATCAAATTATCTCTGAATCTAATTATAACATTAAGGAGATAAGAAAATAGTTTTATAATTTGTCCGAAACCAAATAGATATCATAAATATCCAAATACTCAATAATCAATTAGAAATTATTTTAGAATTTATTAAGAAACTTGTTATGACAACAACGTTATCTAAAGTTAATATGAAGAATATCGAAATGTTTAATAATTTTCAAAATAATAATTTTAAAGAAACTTTACTAAATAAATATGAATATAAACAAAGCATTTATTTGAATAAAAATTAATATAAAATCTTAAGAGTATTCTGAATTGGTCTCATAAAGGTGCCAATTTTAAGCAAATTTGAATTTAAACTATATGGGATTTGTGCTAAATGAGAATGCAATCTTGCTTCTGACACCCAGAAGTTATTCTTCAAACAACAAATGGTACAACCATTGCTGGCATGTTGAAGAAAGAAAATATATGTGTTAAGACCCTCAATCCAATAAACGGTGTAAGCCATTACAACCAATCATATGTGACTACGCTAATACACAAAATAAAGAATATTTCTACATGTCTTTAAAACAAACAGTCGTAAGCTCGGAGAATTCACAGACAGTGAACTGTCCTAGCCAGAAAATGTGCGAAACGTACATTATGCCTGTTGACTGTGCAAACAACGGAATACGCATTTTATCCACCAATAATGGAACCAATAGAAGTTAAATACAAGTTAATATTACGCAATGTCACCGTACCAAAGGGACATCATTTAGAAGAACAAAAAGAAGACATGCCAGTCCACCAGTACGTATCGTGAAGCACTTTTCTGTTATTATGTTCATGCATATTAACTATTTTCCCGTTTTGCATATATAAAAGAAAAAGGATCCAAACCCTATTCCTGAAGTCATGGCTTACCAATGAGACCATAGCTTCGTTCTTAGGGGGGAAAGAGTCAAGGACGCCGAGCCAGCCCCGACTCCGCACCCTGGTCCTGCAGATAAGAAGCCTCTATAAATGACGGTCCCCGACACAGGACAGATAGACTAATTCGAAGAATTCAATATTAACTTTTCATTGTAAACTTTGTAATTGTTTCTATAATGATTTTTGTTTCACAACATAAAAATAATTTGTTTTTAGAAACTGTTTTTTATGTTATTTAATTCTAATAAGCCTTCATAGAGTCCATCGTGTTGGAAATCTTTTAATTTAGCGAATAAAATAGACTTTGGAAGGAAACGATTATCATCTGCAACCCTCAGAGAACGTTCTCGTTTACTTCCTTTGGTAAAGTAATGTATTGTATTAGTGACAAAATCACCCAGAGATATTTGCATTTCTTCACGTTTTAGCGTCCCTATATTACGATGAACGAAGTAAGATATTAATTTTAAATTGTTTACATATTGGAAGAATGCTTCGAATATAATATTACGTGTTCTTGTTAGTATGTTTGGAGACGAGTAATCTGAAAACTGTATTTGTTTTCTCATTATTTTAAATAGAGGAAAATGTTATGTTTAATATATTTGTAATGACCTTCCTGTGCTCAACTTTTGATTAATATCTTACCTTAAGCACCTGCCACTTAAAATGTCGACATGTGATGCTTTGATTAAAAATTATTCTTTAGTAGGAGAAAGTCAGATTTAGTTCTTATATTAGAGCCACGTTTTTGGAAAGGAAGTACTGGATAAATGACTTTACTAATTTCTTCAAGATCTTCAAAATTCAGTTCTCTGAAAGTTGACATAACCACTTTATGAATACCATACTTATCAATTGATTGCATTGTGCCTAAACTAATAAATAGCTTAAAATATGGAGCAGAAATTTTCACGGTTTTGGTTAGATGATAAACCGTCAATTTGGAGTAATTTTCCGATATCCGATCATATAACTAATAACGCTTATTTGGAATTATGTGAGTACTCTAAAATTTTAAATAATTAGTGGCTATTCATTTAAGTGTTGGCTAAATTTAAACAGTAATAAATTATTTTATAGTTTGACGCCTCATAAAATGGCGCCCTATAAAATATTAGTAGTTTTAGTTATGTTTTCCAATAATAAAAAATCATCAGCAAATACATTAGAATGCAGTATTTGAATGAACAAACCAATGTAATTTATGTTTCTCGATCCACATAATCTGAAATTTGTTATTTCAAGACCTAAAGATCGCAAGGTGAATTAACATAGCCATTTTTCGGCCATTATTTGAAAATATTTTGTCCATGTGTCATCATTTTAGCCAGATTTACAATGTTGATTAGAACAAACTAAAGCGATTTATGTTTGCAAAATGCGTATGTTGATTCACCTTGCGACCTTTAGGTCTTGAAAAAACAAGTTTCAAATTATGTGGATCGAGAAACATAAATTACGTTGGCATGTTTATTCAAATATTGCAAACTTCGTAAAAATTACTAAAAATTATTGAAAAATGAGAGAAAAATAACCAATAATTGGCGATAATTCAAAAATCGGTTTCGAGAGGTTTTTTAGAAATTTAGTAAGGAGTATTTAAAACAAAAAAATTATCCAAATCAGTTGGAAATTAAGACCTGTAGATAATTTTGAACGAAAAATAAAATTCCTGGACCACAGTACGGAGGTGATAAATCAATTTAACCTGTGTATGTTCAGTAGGGGATAAAAAAATTGAACGGAAAAAATTCTGCCTGAGCAAGTCTAGCCTCAAATTATCTTATAGTTTTTAAAGTAGCCACTTTAACTGAGAAAGTATTAATAAGTTTCTTTTTCCTGAAAAGTCTCATGTAGCATAATAATTCTAAATATTATTTTAATGGAGGGAATTCTATCATAATGTTTTCGGAAAAAAAAATAAAAATGCAAGAACAATTTAACAATAGGTGTAAGCTATATCATTAGCGTAGTTCGTAATTTATACTAGAAAAGTTTAATTACAGGTGCCTTTTTAAAGGTAGTAACAAACACTAGGATTAACAACTTACGAGTATTTAAGCATATACTTTGTAGTATTAAAGGAAGCATTTAGTTTAGACTTCGAGATATTGTTGTCCATTGTTCATCACCTAAAACTACTTTTTGTATCTTTGTATTGTAACTTTGGTAAAATTTTGAAAAAAGCGATGATAAACAAATACTATAGAGATAGTGAATGGTTAGTCACTTGTTATATACGAGGCTGGTTGGAAAAGTCCGTGCAAAAATAAAAACTACTTATGTGTTTGGGGTAAACCTTTTTTATTTTTCGACATAGTCTCCTTTTGGGCCTATACACTTCGTCCAACGATGTTCTAGTTTGTTGATCCCTTCCGAATAATAGGATTTGTCCAAGTCTGCAAAATATCCATTAGTGTCTGCAATCACCTCCTCGTTTGAATAAAATCTTTGTCCCGCCAGCCATTTCTTCAAATTGGGGAACAAATAGTAGTCCGAGGGAGCCAAGTCTGGAGAATAGGGGGGATGTGAAACGAGTTGGAATCCTATTTCCATTAATTTTGCGACCACAACTGCTGAGGTGTGTGCTGGTGCGTTGTCGTGATGGAAAAGGACTTTTTTGTGGGCCAATCGCGGGCGTTTTTCTTGCAGTTCAGTTTTCAAACGGTCCAATAACGATGAATAATATTCACCTGTAATAGTTTTACCCTTTCCCAGATAGTCGATGAGGATTATCCCTTGCGAATCCCAAAAGACAGTCGCCATAACCTTTCCGGCCGAAGGAACGGTCTTCGCCTTTTTTGGTGCAGATTCCCCCTTGGTAACCCATTGTTTAGATTGTTGTTTGGTCTCAGGAGTATAGTAATGTATCCATGTTTCATCCACAGTGACGAAACGACGCTTACAGTCCTCCGGATTCTTCTGGAACAGCTGCAAACCATCCTTGCAACGCTTCACACGATTCCGTTTTTGGTCAAGCGTGAGCAATCGCGGCACCCATCTTGCGGATAGCTTTCTCATGTACAAATGTTTATGCAAAATATTATGTACCCGTTCAGTCGAGATGCCCACAGCACTAGCAATCGCACGCACCTTAACTCTTCTGTCATCCATTACCATATCATGGATTTGATCAATGATTTCTGGAGTCGTAACCTCCACAGGCCGTCCAGAACGTTCAGCGTCACTTGTGCCCATATGGCCAGTCCGAAAATTTTCAAACCACTTATAAACTGTTCTAATCGAAGGTGCAGAGTCACCATAATGTTTATCAAGCTTCTCTTTAGTCTTCTGAGGCGTTTTGCCTTTCATAAAGTAATGTTTAATCACCACACGAAATTCTTTTTCGTCCATTTCTTGAAAATCACTCGACTTCCTTGATTCACACGAATGCCAAACACAAAGAAATAGACCAATATGGCTGAAACTTGGTGTGCGGTTATTCAAGAGATGCTACTAAATAAACATGACCTCGATACGCGCCGGTGGTGCCATCTCTCGGACTTTGCACGGACTTTTCAAACCAGCCTCGTAAATGCTATAAACGCGTATTGTCTGGTTAGGTGATATTATGTCCAAAAGTTGTTAGTTTAGGCTTTCATTTCTGTTATGTAAAAGCGATATGTTCCCGTGGTAATTTTCTAACAAAAAAAATACGACACACAAAAGAAAAAATAATTAGTGGTAAAGGTTGTCGAAAGTTAAGAGACGGTGTGTATATCGCTTTATTCGTTTCTTACTTGTCAACCGATAGCGAGCCATTCTATACATCTAGAAAAGGCATTTGTACACGTTTTCTCATATCTAATTATTTTATGTGTATAAATACCGGACCCCGGATTAAATATGCATGTGCATCAAGAGTGCTCGGCGAGATGTTTACCCTTTGCTACTATAGCCAAAATGAGAACCATGCGTTTGAAATAGTATATTAATTCAAAAAATATGACTACAGCGTTGATACTTTATGGAGGTTAGTGAGATAATATAAGGACGGAACGTCATGACTAGTAAGTACGAGGATGGATTGAAAAGTTCGCGGCCTAGTCAAAAAAACAAAATAAAATGTATAAAAATATTTTTATTTTTCGACGTAATCTTCACCTAGCTCAATGCACTTCTTCCACCTGCTTTTCAAAGCTTCCATACCTGTTTGAAAAAAGATTCGTCGAGGTCTTCAAAATACTGGTTAACTGCAGCTTAGACTTCTTCATTTGATGAAAATTTCTCGCCGCCGAAGTGTTTTTTTTTTTAGGTTTGGAAACAGATGAAAGTCCGAAGGCGCCAAATCAGGAGAATAAACCGGGTGGGGCAACAATTCGAAACCACAATCACGAATTTGAGCCATAAACTCAACAGACGTGTGAACGCGAGCGTTGTCCTGATGCAACAAAACTTTCTTTCTCAGTAATCGTGGGCATTTTTCTTTAATTTCTTGACGTAAACGACGCAAAAGGGTGCAATAGTAAGTCGAGTTTATTGTTTCGCCTTTCGGAAGGTAGTCCACCATAATAATACCTTTAGCATCACAAAAAAATGACGCCATCACTTTTCCCGCCGATAAAATTGCCTTCGCTTTCTTTGGGGTCGGTTTACCAGATTTTTTTCCACTGCTTGGATTGTTGTTTTGACTCTGGAATATAGTGGTGAACCCAGGTTTCCACCATTGTCACAAACCTGTTAAAATCTTGCGGATCAGTCTCAAACATCTCCAAACAGTCGCGAGAAATGGTGAGTCGAATTCGTTTTTGTTCAACTGAAAGCAATCTGGGTACCCACCTAGCGGAAACCTTAGAAAATCCGAGTTCGTTGGCAATGATGTTTTGTGTTCGTTCATACGAGATGCCTATAGTGTCTGTAATCTCCCTGATAGTTAATCTACGGTCTTTTAATATGAGATCACACACTTTGCCGATGTTTTCTTCAGTCATAGACATCGTGGGCCGGCCGGAGCGAGGGTCATCTTCGATGCTCTCTCGTCCACGTTTAAATTCTGCAGCCCATTTTTTCACAGTGTTATATGACGGAGCAGATTCCCCTAGTGCCGTTTTCATATCATCATGGATCTCCTTTGGTGTTAATCTTTTTTTAAACAGCTACTTGATGACCGCTCGTTGTTCAATTTTTTCCATTTTTCCAAAAACGCTGCACTTGGTCTCACTAAACTCATTCTAGCCTAAAAAACAAATTCTACAGCAACAAAATTTTACACTGTGACAACCAAAGAAAGTATGAACTTATTGATGAGTACTATAATAAAAATTTTATATTTATTTTTTGGTGAGGCTGCGAACTTTTCAATCTATCCTCGTATACTCTTAATGTCATAATACAGGTTTGACTCCTTTATGAAACCTGGGGCCACCGAGTTTGCGCACAAGCGAAATGTTGCAATCAATTTTTTTTTTTACTTATTTGCTAAAGGAATGTATTGTGTTGGCGAAAAAATCACCATCAGAGATTTTTTTAACGTTTTATTGTTCCTATATTACGAAAAACATATCCTCGGTCAGTCGGTCGGTCGGTCTGTTGGCACGATGACTTGGTGGCGTAGTACTTTGCTACTGTGCAGAAGGTGGACGGTTCAATCAATCCCGCAGGTCGGTATATTATTATTTATTATTTATTTAAGTATATTTGGCCTGGCCACGTACATAGGTAGTAGTTGTTTTCAGAAATGCAAATAACGTTCGTGGCAGCACTACCGCGATGTTTAAAAGGTGCCGTGAAATACAAAAATGTATGTTTCGGCACTTGGACAACGTTGACGGGTATTACGACATGCTCGCCGATATCCTTGGGACATGGAAAAAGGGTAAAATCCCTACTGAGGCGGGGAGGTGAGCGATAAAAAAAAAACTCTTAAACTAAATGAGATCAGTTTTAAATTTTGTACATATGTTGTATCTAACGATGGGATGATAGATTTAAAAATAATCTATTTTCTTTTTTTTATGGGTCTAGCACACGTTCTGCAGGGAAGTCCCTAAAGTGCTCCAGGAGTGGCATGATTGCGGAAAAGGCGATTCACGTTCTTGAATCTTGATCCATAAAGAGTTAGCAACGTAATGTGAAAACTCATTGTCTGCCTGCTTCTTTCTGAAGGAATTACTGCAAAATCTTAAGTAACTTTCTTTCTTCCTACAATTTTTGGAGATTTGTTCTTCATGTTTTATTGTGATTTGTGTAACAGTGGGTACGCTTGTTAACATTAGGTGAAATGTAGAGTTTAATATCCATTTATTAGAATTGCGTATTTTTGAAAAGTATATTTTATCAGATTATATAATGTTTCATTTATATTTTGTCAATTATCATTATACTTTCATTATTAAACAAATATGTTGATAATAATTGTGTGCTTTTGAATTGATTAGTTACTATAACCTAGAAATAAACATTTCACGACATGTTGTGTTTTTTTTATGGGTAGGGCACACGTGCTACAGGAAAGTCCCAAAAGCGCTCCAGGAGCGGTATGTGTGCGGAAAAAGCGATTCCTTTTCTAATCACTTTTAAATGATATGTGTTTTGATTCATCAACGCTAACGTAATCAAATTGTCAATTGTTTTACTTTTGATAATTTCGTGAATTAATGTGGTATGACCTTACTTACTTACTTAATCCTTATGCCTTTCTACCCCTTTAGGGGTGTAAGGCCTGTGGAGTTGAGGTATTCTATATTTGCCTTTTCCATATTTCCTTCCACCTCTTTTTATATCCTGTGTGGCTCGTCTTGCGTGTTCCCACTCTATTTCTCTTCTGGCTACTGCCTCTCTAACATCCCCCAACCATGCCCTCCTAGGTCGACCTCTTATTCTTTTCTTGCTCACTTTGGCTCCAAACATTTGTCTAACTATTCTTTGTTCAGGCATCCTTTCAACGTATCCATACCATCATAGTTGTGCTTTCTCAACCTTTTTTACCATTGGTTTCAGGTTCAAATTCTTTTTGAGTTGTATATTCCTAGCCCTGTCCATCCTCTATTTTTCTTATAAATCTTATTTCTGTAGCCGTTATCTTTCCCTTCTGTCTTTCTGTCATTGTCCTTGTTTCTCCTTCATATAAAAATATTGGTGTTGCAACCTCCTCGAATATTTGAGCTTTAATATTTTTTGGTATTTCTTTCTTTCCTAGAAATGTATCCTTTATACTATTAAATAATCTTCCTCCTGCTATTATTCTCTCCTCGATCTCCTCTTCCATCCTTCCATCCTCCGATATTGTTAATCCCAAATATTTAAACTTCTCTACTTGGTCCAGCCTTTCCTCTCCTATCTTTATTTCATGTTGTCGTTTTTTTTCCGATTATCATAGTCTTTGTCTTTTCTTTATTAATTTTCATGTTTATTTTTTCCAATGCGTCTTTATATATCCGTATGTTCTTATTAAGCGTTTCTTCGTCTTTTGCTATAATAACCATATCATCTGCCCCTAGTTCTGATATTTATATCTTTTTCATTTTCCAATAGCCTACTTGGTATATTCTTAACCCTTTCTTCTTTGCTTCATCCAGAACTATTGAGAAAAGCATGGAGTTCAGGATGCATCCCTGTCTAAGACCCGTAGTTGTTTCAAATATTTCAGATAACTGTCTTGTTCTTATATAATTTGTTGATTCTTTGTATAAACTCTGTACGCCCTTTATTATTTCTTTTATTTCTCTTTTTCACAATGTTTCCCATATATCTTCTCTTTTAATCTTGTCGAAGGCCTTTTGTAGGCGTATAAAACCCAAGTGAATGTCCTTATCTTCTCATATTGCTTTTTCACATATCTGCCTCACTATAAATATTGCATCATTTTTCCATTTCTTCTTTTTGTCTTTAATGGCTCTATTCGTCCACCAGTTTGTCTTTTTAATACTTCTATTTACTATTTTTGATGAGCCACAGGTACTTTCTGCTGCTATTAAAACAGTATTTTTAAATTCTTTTTACCCCTCCTCCACTCCTATTCCGCTCTTATTTGTATTCATTTTTTCTTCACACATTCTTTGGCATTCTTCTATTATTTCACTATATCTTAATTTATAACATTTAATGTTTAAATTTATTATTTTGCGTTTATTTTCTTTTACACTGTATTTTCCTAATTTTAATACCATTTTTAAAAGGAAGTTATCGCTTCCTATCTCCGGCCCTCTTTTTACCTCAATATCCTTTACTCTATCCCAAATTCGTACGACCTATCTATATGAAAAAAGTCTGATCTGCTATATTCACTACCATGTAAACAAATAAGTATACCTGCCTTGTTTAGTGTCCCTCTAAGATTTATATAAATTATCAGTATGATGTATATTTACGTGAAAATTAGATGCTTTACATTTGTTTATTTCATCAACTAAAAAGCCTGGAAAAATTCTACCACCACCAAATTTTAATCACAGGTTGAGTTCTTATTTTATACTGTTATTTTTACTTAAAAATAAGTTAATTCAGTAATATCCAACTAAATATTCGATAAGATAGTATCATAGACAAAGTAAATAAGTGAGGCGGGTCATTCTAAAATGCGTTTTATCCACTGCTGCCTTTTTTCGGAAAATCGAAAAAAAGCTCTTACGGACATAACCGTCAGAATTTGGATTGTATTACAAGTTAATGTTATCTGTATAATGTGGCTGATCACTGCAAATCAGGTTCTTGAAATCCGTTTTTCCATTTGAAGAGTTATATTAGGTTTTATGCTTGGATGAGATGCACTTTGGAATGTCACACTGGATAAGGATCACTTTGAATCATCAGATACAGTTTAAAAAAAGTAAAAAAAGTGTATTTCTTGTTATTTTTACATATATGTCTCGTATTACTAAGTAGATTATGACGTTTTAAAGAACCTTAAGAAAGCAAAGATAACCTAACTAGTCAAAAGTTAAAATTATTCTAAAAAATGGGGGCTAAACTCTGAGGTCTTGTGGCTGATCTTGAGATTCACGGAATGCTTCATCATTCTATTGATGAATTGCAACTTCCCCCTGTTCTTCAAAAAAATTCCTATAAAATACACACTCCGGGTTAATTTTCCAGATTTCTCCAAAATGTGCCTTGAGTAAGCTTTTTTAACATTGCCAATTTTTAGGGGGTTTAAGACTACCTTTTCTGAACAGTAGTCGGCTGCATATTGTTTACATTTTTTTCTTTTCTCCACAATGGCACAGCCTTTCCAACATCGTTCTTATAGTGTTTTTGCCCTCTTACGGTAATATAAATTATTATTTTTCTCCAAAACAATTCTTTTGTACTGAGAAATTTTGAAATGCCATTGTCGAATATCTTTAAAACATTCTTTGGTCGTTCTTTTCCCGATCTTTTACCTTATTGAGTTTTACTACAGAAGCACTCTCTTGTAAAGCGTCAGGATGTCTTACAACACTCTCTCTATATTACCGAATACTCGGTCAGATGGTAAGAAAAATGACCACGTACTGAAAAAACGAATTCTATTTTATTCAGAGTTTTTGGAGCAACTTTGGCTAGAAAATACACCAACATGCCAACTATTACCGAATTTCGGTCCTGGCCTTCAATCCATCGGCACATAACTTTATTTTGTTAATGTTCTCATTAATGACTGTGGTGGAAAGCAAATAAATCACAGCAAAGGCAATTTCGTTTGAACTTTTATGGTACTCGTGTGCCATCTAAGTGAATGAAAATACATTTTTAGGCGCCAGTGAACCCTATGAGCCCCCTTTTACAGCGAAGAAATTGTAAGTATAAAGCTGCGTGCTGTAATACGCAAGTTGGTCAGGGATTTTGGGGTTGATTAGATTTTTTTAACAGTCGTATGAAAAAGTTGGCAAAGTATCTTTCTCTTTGGGTAGAAGTTTATAAAAAGCGTTACTTCCCAGTTTATGAAGTCTCTTCTCTATCATGAGGTTGATTGGTCTGCTTGTCAAAATGCATGTCTCTGATTGGCCGGGTGGATGAGGCTCACTTTGAAACGATAGCCCTAGTTGATGAGACTCACTTTGGAACAACAGACATATTTTACAGTCCTTTTTACTGAGGGAAGGACCTAACTAGTGTATCAAACTGTGCAGGGCAATGCGTTTTAGTCGATACGACATGTACTTCATTATGAAGGTCAAAGTGGATAAGACGCATTTTGGAATGACGCGGCTCAAGTATTAATTATCCATGATATTTGAGTACAGGTATTGGTGTTTCGGTTTGAATCAAATTTAAGGTATTGACTTACAAATACTCAACAAGGAAAGTATAAATGTCAACTAGGTAATCTGAATGGATTAACACTTTTAAAATGATTCAAATGTAGGAGATAATTTAAATCGGCACGATGTCACATCAAACCAAGAAGGTTACGTCGCTTCTTGTATTTTAATAACGAAATATAATTTATATCCATAAAGTCCTTGTGTATCTTTTAGAGAAAGGCATAAAGAAATAACAGTATATATAAATCTGTCTCCTATTGGGGTTACGAAGATAATATTTAGATCCGTTTTCTATTCCTCGAATAAAAACAAAATCATTTATTCCGGTAATGACTTAAGCTGGTATTAATTCCAGATTAGAGAAGTAAGTACCTATCTTATTATGACATTTAATTTAAAAGTATATTAAAATTATTTTCCACAACTTTAATACACTTTATTACTACTATTGTTTTACTTCCGTTGAAAGATTTGACCTTATACCAACCAGTCAAGTCTAACCTTCAACACAATGTATATTCTAAACAATTATTTTTAAGATTCCAAGTTCATTGTCGTCTTTTTTGCATTTTTGTTAGGATTTAATTTATTAAAGTGGTATTAACGGATAGAGATCTAGGTGAACGGGTAATTGCTAATCCAAAAAAAAAGAAATTCTAGGTTGGTTGCTATTTATTGTTTATGTAGAAATTGCTATTGGATTAGTTGAGCCTAGTTATGCAGTTTGCAGCATTGCAGCTGATATTTAAAATCCTTATCTTAATTATTCAGTCATATAAGATGGAAATAACCGGTCAAGTGCAAGTTGAACTTGCGCAATTAGCGTTCCGTACATTGATTGCTTTGAAAATAAAAAATTTTGTTACGGAGGTATAAAATGATCAGTGACTTCACAAAACACACCCCAAATGAGTTTTCAACAAAGTTTGTTTCCAATCTTTACTGAAAACTGATGACCTTGAATTTTTTTTTATATACCAGATAAATTATTAAAGGTGATAATTTTCGTCAAATCTACACCTCGTGGAGAATATTCCAGAATTTTTTCAAAATTTTTTCGATAAGTACTTTTCGAGATAAGGCAGGTGGACACCGATTTTTCGCGACTTTTTAAAAATAATACAAAGAAAAGTGCGCGCAAGTATTACATTATATATATATTTTTTACTCGTGTTTTCACAAGCTTTCATTTGACGCCACACTCAATGACCTGGTAAATTTTTTTTTTTCATTTCCGATTTCACCCCCAAAAACTAACCCCTTAAGTCAAAATTTAACTTTCAAAACTAGATGGCTCTGATGAGGCCTTCAATTCCTATATTATTACCAAATTTCAACTTTCTATGACAAATAGTTTCGGAGAAAATCGGGTGTGACAGACAGACAGACGGACAGACCGAAGTCATCTTATAAAACACTAAAAAGAGTAAACCTCGGAATGGAAGTTAGAAAGCTGAAAGTTTGCATAAATCTTCGTTTTAATATTTTAAAAGTTAGCTTAAAAGTCTAGTGTCCGCGAGTCAAGATATTTAAGGTCAAACTCCGCAAAAATCGGTTTCTTGCAAATATCTTGTTTCTATATGGTTCGAATGATGTTTAAAGTTATTACAAAACTTGTAGAGAATAAAATTCTCTACAAATTTGGCCTTAAACGATATTTTATATAATTAACCGTTCTCGAGACAGAACGCGAAGAGTGGGAAGCGTCCATCTGTATATAGGATAACGATATGTCAACTGTGGAATCATGATAATAATGATAACGGTCCGGAAATTCAATTTAGGCGACCAGAAGAGGAAGACGACGACGAACAAGAGGAATATTAAGCTCCATGCCTGATATTGATAATCAGAGTAAAAAAAATTGACTTAAATAAATTTTAATAGGTGTACGATAAACTTATGATAAATAAAAATGTAAATACAATGTATTTAAACTATTTCATTTCAATATCTTATTATTTATATAAATTAACTAAATATTATCATATTTACAAATAAATAAATAATTCAAGTTTCTTAATAATTATATTTGTAAATAATTAATCTTATAAACTGTACTATGCATTTGATTCCATAGTTGACCGCTATGTCAACGCTATTTATTCTATATACGGATGGGCGCTTCCCACTCTTCGCGCTCGACAAAGGTTAATTATAGAAAATATTGCCTGAGACCAAATTTTTAGAGAATTTTATGCTTTTCCATTTTTGTAATAACTTCAAGCATTATTCGAAGCATGGGAAAAAAGATATTTGTAAAAAAAAAACGATTTTCGCGACGTTTGACCTTGAATATCTTGACTCGCAGACACGAAATTCCATGAGACTTTGGATCTCACTTTTAGAATATTAAAACAAAGATTTATTCACATTTTCAGCTTTCTAACTTTCATTCCTAGATTGAATCCCTATTTGCCTGGACAATAATATCATTTCTTTTAAAATAACCTGTTGATCTCTTTCTGCTCATCTAAGACCATTTAATAGAATAAAAAGGTAAATAGTTTAAAGGACAACTTAGTTATTTTAAGATATTTATTATAGCTTATTTAATTTATTAAGCTTAAATTATTAACCTAAATTATACCTTTTTTATCATTACGTGTATTACATCGTCCAATTTTTTTAAAAACAATCATAGGAGTTATATGGTAATTTCTTTTGTTTTTGGCGACGTTTGTCCTAATGTTAGTTCTAAAAATATTCTAGTGTATTGGTCAGTGTTTCGTGAGCTCAACAAATACAAGTTTGACACAGTAAGGCCACATATAACTGAGACATTCTTCGGGAAAATAGTCTATTATATTAATTTAGTAAGAAAAACATGAGCATTATTTAAGAGTCAATACAATTACACCATAGGATTTTCAATTATCTTAATCTTAATAGAAAATTTAATCGGATAATAGAAGATAATCACTGCAATGCATCGCTGTGCAGCGACGTTAATTGTCAACTATATAAATAAATAGACTTTATGATTCTCTCAGAATAACATGACTATTGATTAACATCACTATCAATATCCACTAAATATAATAGGGTATTCTCTAAGATGATTTTATCTAATTTCATAAATGTTTAATAATAAAGAAATTAGGTTGGATTTTGTTCTTCCGGCTGATCCCCTGTGCTTTCAGAGATATAAGACTGCGGAAAAAGAAAGGTAGATGAAATAATTATTTTTCTCGAAGAGATTTAACAAATTAATTCACCAACAAAACTTTTACTTATACTACTTCAATCAAAAAGTTGGTATGACTGTCTTTGACAATTAACAGAAATTTCCACTCATTCTGCTGTGTGGTTCAGAAATTACAGCGTGTTTTGTATGTACAAAAAAAATTAGTTGGCCATTTTTTGAAATGGATAAATTTGTTGAGTAAAAACTTCAAATTTGGTCTAAAAAACGAAATTTCTTGCGCTGAAGCATTAAAAATGTCGAGAAAGTGCTACGGCGAAGAAGCAATGTCGCAAAAAAAAACGTTTACAAGTGGTACAAAGACTTCCCTGATGGTAGAAAAGAAGTTGAAGATGAACCTCTTTCAAGAAGACTTTTCACGTCTTGTGCTGAGTAATCGCCTATTAACCATTGAAGATATTCTAGATATCATTGGAACATCACATGTATCATTTCAATCAATTTTGAAGAACAATTTAGGCTTATCTCGTGTGGCTTGTGGTAGAACAACTCATGGTCTTTGCATCACGATAATGCACACACTGTAATCGTTTTTTTCGTCAATTTTTGAAATTCAAACGAATATCGTTCCACAAGCACCATATTCAACAGATATGGCACCATGTGACTTTTTCCTGTTTTCTCGATTGAAGCAATCACTTCGTGGACACCGTTTTGAGTCCCTAGAAGCTATTCAGGCGTAGCTGGCCGTTTTGAAGGCAATTTCTGAAGTCGAGTATAAAAACTATTTCGAAGACTGGACAAGACATAAATAAATAATTTGTGTTTTATTTAAACATTCACTCTTTGACTGTAGTAATATGTTTATTTATGAGTGTAGTACTATTTATGTAATTAATATAGCGAGTGTCTCGTAATAACGGACCATTATTTGAGAGACTTGAAAATTTTCTTTACCAATGGAAAAATATTACATATACGAATGATTTAAGGGGCCATTGAATTTATTCGAGAGAAAATATTTACAGAGAGTATATGTATATACGTATATGAATCATATATACCATTTCTTTCTTAACACTCGTAAACTGGGGGTCCACAATAATGATCTCTCATTTTAATGTCGCCAAATCTCGAAATGGATTTAACAATTATTTTACTGGCAGTCCGTATCTAAAGGAAAAAAAAAACAGCTTGGCGAAAATTTCTATGGAAGTATTTTTTTATAAGTGTTAAGTAAGTTACGAAGGAGAAACAAGATATATATATATATATATATATATATATATATATATATATATATATATATATATATGTATGTATATATAGTATAAATACACTTATAAAATGTAGGCTGCAAAGTTTTTTGGTTTAGCTACTTAAAACAATGTTTTTTTGCAAAATTTGACTTTAATCATCAACATAGTCTCCTTCAAGAGCGATACAATCAGTCCAACATTTTTCTAACATTTCTATACCTTTCTTGTAGAAGCATTTGCCTTCAAAACAGGCCTCAGCTTCGGTGATAATTTCTTTATTGGAGTCAAATCTCTTTACCGCAAGCATTTTTTTGACTTATGACACGGTGCATTGTCTTGATGACAGAACACTTTTTTCTTGTTCATTTGGGGCCATGTCTTTTTGATTTCTGCCTTCAAACGCACCAATATCTTTATATAATATTCGCTATTGATGGTTTTTCCCCTTCTCAGCATAGTCGATAAAAATCATTCTATACACATCCCAAAATACAGAGGCTAAAACCTTCCCAGCTGACTGTTGTGTCTTTGGTCACTTCGGGCGGCTTTCACCGGCTGCTGTCCACTCAGCTGACTGCCGATTTGATTCTGGTGTGTAGTGGTGGAACCATGTTTCATCCATTGACCCATATCGCATGAAAAAATTCTTTTTATTGCTCTTAAATAGATTCAAAGGGCGCTCAGAATCATCAACACGTCGTTGTTTTTGGTCCACTGTGAGCAAACGCGGTACCCATTTCGAACAGAGTTTTCTCATGCCCAAATGTTCATGCAAAATATCATCAACACGTTTCTTTTGATATCTTTAGAGTGTTAGCTATCTTACGCAATTTCACTTTACGGTCATCCTAAACAATTTTGTGGATTTTTTTGATGTTTTCCGGTGTAACCACCTCATTTGGGCATACAGAGTGTTCAGCATCATCTGTGCGACAGCGTTTAAATTGAGCATACCAGTGATGATGATGAGTGATTTTCCAGGGGCAGAGTAACGCTTATCAAGCCATTGCTTTGCTTGAACGGTATTTTTTCCCATCAAAAAACAGTGTTAAATCAACACACGAAATTCGATTTTTTCCATTATTTTGAAAATATCAAAAGTAGCGTCACTAAAACCACTGTAACTTGTAAACTAAAAGTCGAAATGTCATGAAATTTTGACACGTATCGTTTGAAGGTTGGTACTTCCTAAAAATCATAAGGATTTTTTTGAAAAGAGCGACATCTACGTGACAGCCAAAAACTTTTCAGCGTACGTGTTATAATAAATTTTCATGGATACATACAAGATATCTATCACTGTGGGTAATATCTCAGATAATAGTAAACTTTAAAAATAATTAACTGGCAGATAAAATTTCAAACCGGTCCATACCTAGAGGAGAGACATAAGAATATATTGATAGAAAGACGAATAGAAATAGTATAATCTTTGAAGGGACATAATTAAGTTGGATAAGCTGAACCTATGTTTTTAAATGGTATTTTTTTAATGCATTCTTCTTCGGAGTTAAGAAAACTCTTGAACTCTATCTTGTTTGTGAGAATTCTGAATTTATAAGACATTATCATCATAATCATCCAGCCTCTCTATTCCACTACTGGACATAGGCCTCCTCCAAGTCTTTCCCTTCCCTTCGTTGTTGCGCTTTCGCTATCCAGTTCTGGGTTATTCTCTTTAGGTCGTCCACCGATACGTTGGTATTTCAAGGTCCCTAGATGACGAAAAACATTTGTATCGATCTATCTGTTTATCGGTCTGTCTATCTATCGATCTATTGGCACGGTAACTTTCGAACGAAATGAGATATCTACTTCAAATTTGGTACATATAAAATACTTCAAGTAGGAATAGATTCCTGAATTTTTAGCCAAGAAAATGTTTTAAGCTATTTATACTAAAATATATAAGTGGATAAAGAGGTGGTTTCATATTTATCATGTTATATACCCTTTTTGGGGTTCTTGAAGTCGAGGAATCTGAAAATTATAATATTTCCTCATTATATCTGATTTTAATTGAGTGAGTTGCGTGAAAGGGTCACGATGTTAAATATCGTATAGTGGAATTTTGCCTGATTTTTAGCTGAAATAAATTTTCAGTATAATTATTTTTAATAAAAGATATAAAGAATTGAATGGATAGTGGAAGGAGTTAGAAAACTGGCTGCATATATGTGGATCGTAGTATTAGTCCTTTTCGCGGTTTTTGGAGTCGAGAAAACTGAAAATAATATTGTTTTTCATTATTTTGAACCTTCGGAGAAGTAGTTTCTTTCCTCATTTTTTTTTAAAGTCCAAGTCCAATTTAATTTTTATTTTGAAATTTTTTACACACTAAAACCTGTATATATTATTCCCCGTAATTTTTTATATTTAGATATTTTATAACTTAATAACAAAAATCTTTACCAATGTCTATGAAGAGACATTTACCATATATATAAAATGTAACGTCTTTCTGTCTGTCTGTCCGTTAGTGCGCTTATCACTGGAGAACCACTTATCCGATTTACGTGCTTTTTTTTTTTTTTTTAAAAAAAAAACACATATGTTTTCTGGCCAGGTTATAGTATATATTTTATTACGTTAGGTAACATAAGGAATAGGCAGTGACGATAATAGTGAATCAAGTTGGAAAAAGTTTGCCGCTAGCGCGTCTTCTTGCAGTACACTGCCTAAACCATTAAATATGGAACAGTATCATGTAGCAAAGAATATCTATAATATATATAAAACGCAACGTCTCTCTGTCTGTCTGTCTGTCCGTTAGTGCGCTTATCACTGGAGAACCACTTATCCGATTTACGTGCTTTTCTTTTAAAACATATATATGTTCTCGAGCCAGGTTATAGGCTATTTTTTATAACGTTAGGTAACATGAGGAATAAGCAGTGATGATAATAGTGAATCGAATCGGAAAAAAAAAAAATTGCCGCTAGCGCGTTCTCTTGCAATACACTGCCTAAACCACTAAATATGGAACAATATCATGTAGCAAAGGATATCTATAATATATATAAAATGCAACGTCTCTCTGTCTGTTTGTCCGTTTGTGCGCTTATCACTGGAGAACCACTTATCCGATTTACGTGCTTTTTTTTAAAACTTACATATGTTCTCTGGCCAGGTTATCTATCTATAATATCTCTCTCTCTCTGTGTCTGTCTGTCTGTTAGTGCGTTACGTGCTTTTTTTAAAACATACGTATGTTCTCTGGCCAGGTTATAGGATATATTTTATTGCGTTAGGTAACATAAAGAATAAGCGGTGAAGATATTGGTGAATCAAGTCGGAAAAAAGGTTACCGTTAGCGCGTTCTCTTGCAATACATTGCCTAAACCATTAAATATAATATATATAAAACGTAACGTCTCTCTGTCTGTCTGTCCGTTAGTGCGCTTATCACTTGAGAACCATTTATCCGATTTACGTGTTTCTATGAATTTATACATATGTTCTATATAATAGCCTAGATAATGGGAGATAAGGCAAGATAATGGAAGATAAGGCAAGATAATGGGAGATAAGTATAAATAATGGGAGATAAGCAGAGATAAGTCTAGATAATGGGAATTATGGTGAGATAATGGGAAATAAGGAGAAATAATCGGAGATAAGGAGAAATATTGCGAGATAAGTCGAGATAAGCTTAGATAATGAGAGATAAGGTGATATAATGGGAGATAAGGGGAAATAATGGGAGATAAGGAGAAATAATGGGAGATGAGCAGAGATAAGCCTAGATAATGGAAATTATGTAGAGATAACGGGAGCTTAGGAGAAATAGTGATAGACAAGGGAAAATAATGGCAGATATTTTTATTACGTTAGGTAACATAAGGAATAAGCAGTGACGATAGTAGTGAATCAAGTCCACGCGAGCGGAGCCGCGGGCACTGCTAGTAATATATATAAAATGCAACGTCTCATTGTCCGCCTGCCTGTTTGTCCGTTAGTGCGCTTATCACTCGAGAACCACTTATCCGATTTACACATATTCTCTAGCCAGGTTATAGGATATAGTTTATTAAGTTAGGTAACATAAGGAATAAGCAGTGACGATAAGAGTGAATCAAGTCGGTTGACGCTAGCGCGTTCTGTTGCAATATGCTACCTTAGCCATTATATATGGAACAATATCATGCAGCAAAGAATATAATATATATAAAATGCAACGTCTCTCTGTCTGTATGTCCGTTAGTGCGCTTATCACTCAAGAACCACTTATCCGATTTACGTACTTTTTTTAATTCGTACATATGTTCTCTGGCCAGGTTGTCTATAATATAAATATATATATATATATATATATATATATATATATATATATATATATATATATATATATATATATAATGCAATGTCTCTCTGTCTGTCTGTCCGTTAGTGCGCTTATCACTCGAGAAGCACTTTTCCGATTTACGTGTTTTTTTTTTAATTCATACATATCTTCTCTGGTCAGGTTATATAATAATAATCTATATAATAAGATCACTACACACAAAACAAACCTAGCCTGGGTAAACCACTCAGCAGACACACACAGTCACATCCAACTGCAACAGGAAGATATGAAAACGTCGTCAGAAAAAACACTTCATGGAAAACAGAGATGCCACATAGAACAAGACCACGTAATTAAAAAACTATCATACATCTGCTTACAGGATGGCTTTTTACTTGCTATCCAGAATAAAGTCATGTTAACCAGAAACTACCAAAAGCATATCATCAAAGACCCAACTATTACAGAAGGCAGATGCTGGAAATGCCACCAGTATAAAGAAACGATCGAACATATAACAGGCGGATGTAAAATATTAGCCGGCACGGGATACACAGCCAGACATGGCTCAGCGGTAAAAGTAGTTCACTGAGCACTAGCCGCAACATACAAATTCATAGAAAACACAAATACACACCATACTTGAAAATAAAGATTAGAAGTTCTACTGGGATATCAGTATCCATACAGATAAAACAGTCTCCGCCAGTAGACCCGATATTTCCTTTCAGTGTAAAAAAGGAAAAGTCACCTAT
Source organism: Pachyrhynchus sulphureomaculatus (assembly GCA_019049505.1). Classification (NCBI taxonomy): domain Eukaryota; kingdom Metazoa; phylum Arthropoda; class Insecta; order Coleoptera; family Curculionidae; genus Pachyrhynchus; species Pachyrhynchus sulphureomaculatus. The sequence continues at coordinate 138,028,272 of CM032446.1, forward strand.
CTAATTGAGATAGCTGTCCAAAAGGTTACAAGCGAAATACACAGGCAAAATCTCCAAATACACAGACCTTGCAGCAGAAATAAAAAGGCTATGGAAACAAGAAAAAGTCATCATTGTCCCCCTCGTCATATCAGCAACAGACCTTACACTAACAACATTCTCACCACACTTAGTACAATTAGGACTCAATACAAACATACACAGAAACATTCAGAAGTCAGTGATTTTGAAAATATGTAACATTGTTAGGTCATTCCTTAATACACAATAGTAATAGCGTTTGTGCTGACTTGGCTTGGGCCCGTCACCCAAACATGGAAGCACATTGACCGAATGTGAGAAAGAAGAACGAAATTCTTTATAATATATATAAAACGTAATCGCACAGAGCGCGTCTGTTTGTTCATTAGTGCGTTTATGACTCGGGAACCACTTATCCGATTTACGTGTTTTTTTCTAGTTCATACATATATTCTCTGGCCAGGTTATAGGATATATTTTATTATGTTAGGTAATATAAGGAATGAGTAGTGACGATAATAGTGAATGAAATCCACGCGAGCGGAGCCGAAGGCACGACTACTTAAATATATAAATGTTATTTAAATTTCACAATGTTGCCAAAAATTTAAACTCTGTGTGAATCCAACTAAATATTTTTTAAAACCTGTATATATCGTTAAATCTTTGTAATTTTTTAATATTTCGATTTTATAATTTAATAACAAAACTAAACCGACCATGCAGGCACGGCTCATACATGTTTAAAAAGATAAATGTTATTGATATGTCACAATAAGGTAGAAAACTCATTAATTAGTTGTGAGGTATTCTTTATAGGATGAAATATTGTTTACTGATTATGATGTCAGTCTTAATTCAATTTAATTCAAAGTAATTTCTTTTCTGAATAATTTATTCTTTAGCCGAATAAAATAATTAGAGTTTAAATCTGTTATGTCTTATAGGTTGAATCTGACACATATCAAACCTTTATAATTAGTTTAATCAGCTATTACGAGTTAATCATTAATTAGAATATCGGAAATCAATTAATTGTGCTTCCGAGGCTTTTGGATATGGACACTTTTCGTTTTGTTCGTCCATTTGAGGAAACAGAAAATAGTGTTTTATTACAGAATAAAATCATTTTTACTACCCTCCCGGACAAAGAAAAAGAAATATTTAATTTTGTTGTGGTTGTGTCTCCGTATTAAATTTGGTTGCTAGAAAATGTGTGCCAATGTGAAAATTCTTGTGCAACACGATTAAATAATTATCCATGTGCCCATTTTCCTTCATTTTAACATATGATATTGTTAGAAATGGTCTAATAATTTTACAACTATACTAAAAACACATTTTGGACAAGTTTAACTTTACAAATATTAAATCTGCTTCAATAAAATTTTCTGCAAACTATACAGATTCGACAATATTATGCGTGCGTTCTAATTAAAAAAAAAATGCCGAGTGTAGGTCGGAGTTGCGCTACGGCGCTTGCTTTTAAAATAAATACAAAAAGTTCCTGACATGTTAAGATCCAATATGTATTTCACATTTTTTGTTCTTAGTCAATAATGTATAATAGTTATAGCATCTTAGCTACCTAACAGCCAATAAATCAATCTAGCTCAATCAAGGATCTAGTAATAAAAGTGTAAAATAAATATTTACTACCTAAATATTTGTTTAATTATAAACAAATAAAATAATATTATTTTGTCACGAGAGGAATGACGCGCGATACTGAAAATAATTTATCTCTACGATGCTGTCGGCAAACCTACTCGATCTTGGCAACGTACATAGTTTTTTTTTATACCAGAGAAAGGATTAAACATAATGCACTCGTGATAATTTTCCCTCAATCTACAGTTTATGAAGAATATTCCACAAATTTTTCAAAAATTTTTGATCAGTACTTTTTGAGATAGGGTGGGGTGATACAGATTTCTTTTAAATAGTACAAAGAAAAGTGTGTGCAAGTATTACACCCTATATATTTTTGAACTTATGTTTCCACAAGCTTCCATTGGACACCACCCCACCCCCCTCGATGACCTGGTAAAAAAATTTTTTTCACTTCTGCTTTCATTCCCCATACACCAGATATATGTTATTATCAAACGTAATGAACCCGTGGTAATTGTCGCCCAATCTACAGTTTATGAAGAATGTTTCAGAATTTTTTCAAAATTTTTTCAAAATTTTTTGACCGGTACTTTTTGATATAGGATGGGGGACAGAGATTTTTTAAAAATAATACAATGAACAACAACTTTCATTTAATACTCCCGCTCGATGACCTTAGAAAAAAAGTCTTTTTTTCACTTACCCCTACACCCCTTAAGTCAAAATTTAACTTTCAAAACTACACGGCTCTGATTGGGCCATCAATTCCTATATTTGTGCCAAATTTCAACTTAATATGTTAAATAGTTTAGGTGTGATCTCATAAGTGTTCCGTACGGAACACTAAAAAGATATATTTCTTGAAAAAAAAATGAGTTTTTATCTATAACCTTGACCACTCTATGGCGAAATTACTAAGTATAATACTAAGTTGGGAATGTGGAATCTTTGGCACAATGATACTACTCAGTATATATCACCACTACACCAAACACTTTATTTTTGCACTCGACGCGCGTTTCGCTAACCATGTTAGCTTCATCAGGAGTCAATCATCGCTCCTGATGAAGCTAACATGGTTTAGCGAAACGCGCGTCGAGTGCAAAAATAAAGTGTTTGGTGTAGTGGTGATATATACTGAGAAGTATAATACTGTTTTTAGTATTACATGTTTTTAAGACTTTTATTAACAGCATGCTTTTTGAGTCATTTCAATCTTCAGTTATTAAAAAAAGACAAGAATTAAAAAAAAAATTAAAGGACACACGCAAAAGTGTTGAACCACAGTTAGAACTGATAAAAAATTTGCCATTGCTTAGATTAGTACGGGTTAGTTAGGTTAGTTCTGGTCTTTTTTATACAAATAAAGCTGTACTAGAACATTTATGTTATTCGTAGTTTTTCTACAGGTGGTTAAGAGTTTCGGGAAAGAGGTACCTTTTTTGTCTTGTTGCAATTTGTCCGTAATTTTTGAAACTTAAAACTCGAGTACCAATCCTAATTATAATTAAATCAAGAAAGAGATTTAGAAGTTATTGAAGTTGACTAAAACTTTATTTTTCCACTTTTCCTGGATAAGTCTTTTCAGCATAAATGTAAAAGTAACTAATTTTGAAAATATTAAATTATAACCCCCAAATAATATTTTTAAATAATGCCGAGAAGAAAAGGTAATACCGGGAATTATTATGTAAACCTTGGTGCACCTGCAGCTGTTTATATCAGGCAGTCACGAAAAGGCGTGTAAAAAGTGTTTGTTGTATTTTAGAAAGATTAAAAAAACTAGTAGTACATATTTAAGCTCAACAATAAGAAAAGCTAGTTCCGGATAATATGGATCTGGAAACGTTTCATTTTCCAGATTAGTAATCTCCAAATCTTGTTTTCTCGAGTTTTTTTAAACTCCTTTTGGATTTTTCTATTGACAATACATCAATATGATAAAAAGTCTTATTTTTAATTTGTTTTTAAACTGTGATTTGGCAATATAAACGGCATTTAAAGAATATTCGTTTAAAATTGGTATATAAAATATTTAATGACACCCTGGTAGAATATCTTTTGTATTCGTCTAGTTCACTTAGAAGGTATTAAGTTAATGATATGCAATATTACTTTACAAAAAAACGCAAACTAGTTTTAAAGGTATGAGGTATGATAAAGTTACTAACTAAAATACTTAGTTTCTGTGAGTTTTTGTTGTTACGGAAATGGTATTTAATAAATTCAGCATCCTTCAATTTAAAAAAAATAATAACAGTATTTATTGTAAACTGGACTCGCTGACCTTATTTGCGATGAAAATTGTATCTTAATATGAAATAAAAGAAAAAATAAACAAGGTTGACCCAGTTGCTGCAACCAATGTACTTATATCTAGTTAATGAGATTTTTGGAAAGAAAGTAAAATAATATTTCTTGTAATATTTAAAGTATTTTTTTTTGGTTAGAATTTCCATGTTAGATGTGATATACTATCTTTAAAATTGGAACATTTCAAGAGTACAGTTCCCAATAAATCAATTTCATTTACTAAATGTAGGAGTTTAATGGTAAGAGAGGATGAGATCAAGTGGCTTACTGTGATGTACAATAAATACTATGATTTATACAGAATAGCAGAAAGCCCGTTAAAGAGTGAGTTTATAACAATCCCCAAAGAAGCAGGCGCTAAAAAATGCGGAGAATATCGAACAATTAGCCTAAGTCATGTTTTAAAAACATTTCTGAAAATCATTCACAGAAGAATATACAAGTTGTGTGAAGAAAACATGTCAGCTACACAATTCGGCTTTCGTGTGGCCATGGGAACCACAGTGGTCTTATTTTCTATGCAGGTTTTGATTCAGCGATGTAGAGACGTCAATTGTGACGTATATCTGTGCCTAATCGATTACCAAAAGGCCATTGATAGAGTCCAACATTACAAAATGGTCGGAATTTTTCAAAGACCTTGGGCCAGATGGAAAAGATCTGCGGATTACTAGCAATCTCTACTGGAACCAGATGTCATTTGTTAAGGCACAAGGGGCAGAAGAAACTGGAAATTATGAGAAACAGTTAAAGTAGGAAAATTGGAGTATTTAGGACATATAATGAGAAATTCCTACAGATATGGATTATTACAGCGAATACTGCAAGGAATGGTTTCTGGAAAAAGGAGACCAGGACGCAGACCTTTCTCCTGGCCAAACCATCTGCGAAACTGGTTTCTCAACAAATACTACCGGTCTTTTCCGAGCTGCTGTGGATGAAGTAATAATAGCCAGAATGATTGCCAACATTCGAACCGAACAGGCACTTTAAGAAGAAGAATAGTAAAAAAAATGGAGTTTGGTGAAATTCTTTGCGTTTTTGAATTTGGGCTAGTAGAATTTCAGTGTGCTAGCCCCTTTACATTCGTTCTAACCTATTTTTGAATGGCTTAAAGTCATTCTCCTTAAAAGTTTTGTTTACAATTTTGTTTTCTTGTACAAAATAGTCATCTTAGTACCTAGATGCGCGGTCTTTTATCATTTTAATTCATAAAAGCGATTGTCTGCACTTTTGTAGTGTAAAGATACACTGAAATATAATTAAATTATTTTTACTAGGTATGTAGCATAATGTAATGTAAATACGTCTATTTTTTAAGATGCTTTAGTACCATCAAAATGTTCTCGGGATGATTTAATCAATTTTATTAAAAATACAACATAATTAAATTCAATGACGTACCAGCTCACCATTCTATAAGATACCAAAACAATGGTATTGAAAAAATGACATTTTTGTAACAATTGAGATAATTAGTAATCAATATACATTACAGTGCTTAAAGACAATAACAAATGGGAGTTTAATGAATTGACGAAATAAGATTATTTTGAATTATAGGTATATAACAAAGATTGATCCTTTCTTAATAAAATGATAATAAAAATTTGTAAATCGTTTATTAATTTTTAAAACAATCTTTCACCAAGAACATCGGAGCTCCTAAGAACAACATTAGAAATTAATTAAAATAGTGTTTTTTAATGTGTTAAAATATTATGTAGATTAGGTTAAATATTTCTAAAGAACCAAAGTTAATGAAGCTTTGCATTCAGAGAAGCTCAATTAAAGTTCTCATATTTTTTGCTGAAATAATTTCTTTAGAAATTCCGGTCAGACCATCGGTGACGTAATTTTGGGAAATATTTGACTTTTTGATTCTTGTCAGTAGTACGCACAAAGTTATAAGCCTCCGTGTCCATGTTGGTTAATGCCAGCAAAATAGTTGGTCTTCTTACATAAGCCACACATTTACTCATAGGCCTTGGTCCGTAAACTCTTTGTGTTTTTTGTAATTCGCGAGTTGTTTTTATCCTCTGGCTGGGGATTAAAAAGTCAAAAACATGTGTATGGCAGTATCATTACCTTTGACAGCAAACGCCGACAATCTCTTGGTTGTATTATTATAGCTGTGAATTATCTAATATTATTAAACGCTTAAGCGGGAAAACAAACAACGGACATCACTTATAAAGTCAGAAAACTGATTAATTGGTAACAACAAGTAATGTTCAATTACAAAGGTGGAAACAACATTTTGAAAACCTTTTTAGTACATCTACAAATGAAGTCCCATTGGAATTAAATGAGGCAATTCAGCAAAGAAGAACAATAGTTGTCTTTCCCCAAGCAAATCTGAAATAAGCCTTTGGCCAACTAAGAACTATATGGGCATCACGACAAATCAACATAGACACCAAGCTGAGGATATTTAACAGAAATGTTAAATCGGTGCTATTATATGGTTGCGAAACCTAGAAAGTGACAGAAACCTCAACAGACAAAATTCAAACTTTCATTAATAAATGCCTGCGTCGAATTCTCCACATATTCTGGCCGAATACCATTCGTAATAAAGGCCTCTGGTATCTCACAAAATAACAGGAAATACACCGGAATATATTCTTACTCAAATGGGGATGGAGAGGTCACACGTTCCGAAAACCCAATGGCGATATAACAATAAGCTCCCTAGACTAGAATCCACAAGGATATAGAAGGTGCGGACGCTCAAGACAAACGTGGAGAAGATCTATCACGAAGAACTGAGAAGAGTTCACACTACATAAGAAGAGGCAAAGACAATAGCAGCCAACAGACTACGTTGGAGAGTCTTCGCAGAATCCCTAATCTCCACTTAAAAGCTTAAGTGGTTTTTATTCAATTAATAATTTTCATGGGGTACAGTCCCCCGGTTGCTATTGGGGTCTCCGTGGCTATGTAGGTTGATGCCAGTAAAATAGTTGGTCATCTAACTTAAGCCAGAAATGTATTTACCAGTAAGATGTAAACTCGTTATGTTTTTTAATTCCTAATTTATATTTTATAGTTTGCTACATGCTACTGACTAGGACCAAAAATTTTAAAACACTTTCATTACTCTTGACAGCATCCCTAATAATTTTCCTCTTCTCCTCCATCCCTTTCTATGCACTGTGGTCCTGGGCGAGCTGCATCCACATTGCACCCGTATGTCGTCTGATATCATCCCGCCATCGGAGTAGGATCATCCTAAGCTCCTTGCAGATATACTTTAATCATTTGTCGTTAGGACTTCGAGTCATGTATCCCGTCCTCTGCCATTTTAAATTTGCTGCTCTCTCGATCAGATTGGTGATTACAGTCCTAGCTCTAATGTACTCGTTCTTTACTCGGTCCTTTGGATTGATGCCGAGCATTGTTTTCCCCATCGATCTCTGCGTTGTTATTAATTTGTTAGCACTTCCGTGATATAAAGTCACTGTCTTAATATCATAAGTCATCACTGGCAGTATGCAACTATCAAATGCTCTCCTCCTTGGTTGATGGGTGTTCTGGTGTTCTTCAAAATATGAATCAGCTTTCTAAATGCCGTTCAGATCAAGCCCACTCTTCGGCCAATCTCAGAAGTTTGGTTTGACCATCCAAGCGTCATTCTCTCTCCCAGATATACATATTATTTTACTACCTCTATATTTGCATTGTCAACGTCAACCCGACCAGGAGCTGGCGCCATTATCTTGGTTTTATTAAGGTTCATAGACAAACCTTTTTGATACACCATTCAATTGTTCAAGCATCGTCGACAGTTCGTCAATATCGCTACTTATTAGCACTATGTCATCGACAAAACGAAGATGATTGAGGAAAGTCCCGTCTATAGAGATCTTTTGCGTCCCACTCAAATTCCTTGAACGCATACTCCAGCGCCAGGGTGAAAAGCTTTGGGGGAACTGGATCTCCCTGTCGAATACCTCTTTCTACGACTAGTGGTTCCGTTCGCCAGTCATGATTCATAATGTGGTTTAACGTAAAACTTAAAATAGGCAAAAAGCCCATATTCAAGCAGTCTACCCACTGTTCTCTTATTCGTCCATCCATCCCGAGACGCGTTTATTTTAAGTTGTTTTACGTTAAACCACATAAGGTCTGAGGTTGATTCCTCGCAAATCTCGCTGCCTGCCTTTAGTGTTGGCTGTGCCAACCACTCTGTCGGCTTGTGGCTGCTGTGTCAGCCTCCGATTGAGTACTAGGTGTGCGTATTTGGTACAATTCGTTGTATCTTACCGATGATTCATAATGACATGAAGGGTGGAGTTTTCGTAAATGCTCTGGATAAGTTTGCAGTGTCGGAAATCAATCCTCGCTTGGTTCATGGTCTCTATCACAGCCCATATTTTCATAGACTCAAAGGTCAAGCACAGCGGTATGTTGTATTCAGAGCACTTCTCCATGAGCGTTCGGACTAGATGAATGTGATCTATGGTGCTAAATCCGCTTGTTCGTGAGGCTGAATCAGCCTTGTCGTGACGATCTTGGTGAATGGTTTGTAAATTACGCTGAGAAGGCTTATAGGGTGATAGTTCTCTACACAAGCTGTTAGACGACCGGATTGAAATCCGGAATTTTAATATATATATATATATATATATATATATATATATATATATATATATATATATATATATATATATATATATATACATATATATATATATATATATATATATATATATATATATATATATATATATATATATATATATATATATATGTATATATATATATATATATATATATATATATATATATATATATATATACATATATATAAAAGAGACTAAATTGTAATTAGTATATTTAAGTAGATGTTCTACAACTCTTTTTTTCGTGGGGGGTTTCAATTTAGTCAAAAATCATAAAAGTTCTTGCAATTTTAAATAAAAATGCTAGAGCAGCACTCCTTTTTTTTTTTCAAGCAATAAAGACTTATTTTTAAAATCATATTTTTTATCTTCGGTAAAAATTTCAAAGTCTATGGCATGTATGTACGCCCGGCATTGTAACTTTACTACCAATTATATTTCATATTTAGAACTTACCTTAATACAAAAGTTTAATCATAGTCTAAAGTTTTTTTTTCTTCGGGAAATATTCTGCTGACTACCACTCATTTAAAAAATGTAAACAGTTTTTTTTTATTATTGTTTGTGTTGCGTCATTGCAAAGTTACTAACTTTCAGGCAAATTACGTCCACCCTCTGGTACTAACCAGAGGGTGGACGTAATTTGCCTGAAACCAGGTGCTTATTTAACAGTTTAAACCATATTTCAATATCGATTTAAATAAATAGCTAATTACATATATTAATATGTAAAGTAGGTATTAAATCTTGTTTATAGCAGTTTTCAATCGATACTGTTGGCAAATTGAAAACTAACGTATTGTCAAATATTTTATACAAATAATGTATTAAACATTGATAAACCTAACGTCTAATTTTTTTCCAATAAAAACCAGTTAGAACGTGTGCTACATTATCAATACGATGAATTAATGTAATATTTTTATTTAAATGACGTTTTATGATAACATACCTAAATCGCATGTTAAATCAGAAGTGGTGGATAATCACATACGTATTAAAATTTCAAGTTATAAAACACTTCACTGAAAAATGTGATAAACCACACAGTACCTAATAAATATTTAAAGATTCTGAATGTATTCTTTGAAAATATGTTGGTAAACTAGGTAATTAAACTTAACCGAACCGCATTATAAGAAAAATATGTCAAAAGCTAAAACAAAAAAATATTCACTTTTAAAGCACGTGAATGGGACTGATTATATATTGTTGCGGTTGTTAGATCATAAATTTAATGATTCAGTATGAAAATTTTTTAATCTTACAACGAGGGTTCACCTTGTTATAATACAGATCGAAACGTGCAAGCTTTATTTTTATTTTCTTTTCTTCGTTTATTTCGTTGATGTATGATCGTTTGATGTTTTTACTAGAAGAGATGTTTGCGAATCTGCATCTGTTCCTAGGTCACAAAAAACATAGTTTTTCATCATGGCTGTCGGTCTGTCTGTTGGGCTATTGGTACGATAACTCTTCAACGATTTCAAATTTGCGTATATAATACTTAAAGTAGGAAAAGAATTTATAATTTTTGAGGAATAGCTTTAGGAGAAAGGGGTGGGGGTCTTTAATTATTGTATTATGAGAATAATTTCTAATTTTTAGTTGAAGTAATGGACAAATTGATTTATAATTATTCACAAATTCCTTTGTAATTTAGAACTGCGTGTTAACGGGAGAAGTACTGGTTAAATTAGGTTATCGTTATCTTTTTATTTTCTTTAATATAATTAAATTTGCAAAAAAATTTTTTTTACGTTTATGGTTCCTAGAGCACTATGAACATAGTCACCTATTTCCGTCCATGTCTGTTGAAATGAAATGAGATAGCAGTGTCAAACTTAGCATATAAATAATACCTAACGATGGGATGAAACTTATAGTTTTTGAGTTTGCTACTCAGGGGAAGGTTGTGAAGGAAGTGTGACGATAAATTTTGTAATGTGGTAATTTTTTCTAGTTCTTTGTTGAGATAATAAACAAATTTTGTGTATAAATATCTACAGTAAAACATATATATATATATATATATATATATATATATATATATATATATATAATAAAACGTAGGCTGACAAGTTTTCGGTCTGACATATAGATGTCGCCCTTTTCAAAAAATCCATATGATTTTTAGGAAGTAGCAACATTCAAACGATACGTGTCAAAATTTCATGACATTTCGACGATTAGTTTACAAGTTGCAGTGGTTTTGCGACGCTACTTTTGATATTTTCAAAATACTGGAAAAAATCGAATTTCGTGTGTTGATTAAACATTCTTTTTGATGGAAATACCGTTCAAGTAAAGTAATTTGATACGTGTTACGGGGACTCTGCCCATGGAAAATCACTCATCATTTACTGGTATGCTGAATTTAAACGCGGTCGTACAAATAGCTAATCGCTCTGGACACCCAAATGATGTGGTTACACCGGAAAACAACAAAAAAAATCCACAACATTGTTTTGGGTGACCGTAAGGTGAAATTGCGTGAGATAGCTGACACCCTAAAGAGATAAAAAAAAAACATGTTGGTGATATTTTGCATGAACATTTGGGTATGAGAAAGCGAAATGGGTGCCGTGTTTGTTCACAATGGACCAAAAACAACAACGTGTTGATGACTTTGAGCGCTGTTTAAGTGCAATAAAAAGGATTTTTTCATGCGATATGTGACAATAGATGAAACATGGATCCACCACTACACACCGGAATCAAATCGGCAGTCAGCTTAGTGAACAGCAGCCGGTGAAAGACGCCCGAAGCGACCAAAGACACAACAGTCGGCTGGGAAGGTTTTGGCCTCTATATTTTGGGATGCGCATGGAATAATTTTCATCGACTATGCTGAGAAGGGAAAAACCATCAATAGCGAATATTACGAGTATATAAAGCTACTGGTGCGTTTGAAAGCAGAAATCGTAAAGAAACGACCCCAAATGAACAAGAAAAAAGTACTCCTTCATCGAGACAATACACCGTGTCACAAGCAATGGTTACGATGGCAAAATTTGCATAAATTGAAGCTCGAATTGCTTCCTCATCCACCGTATTCTCCAGATTTGGCTCCCGGTGACTATTATCTATTGGCAGACCTCAAAAAAAAAAATGCTCGCTGGAAAGAGATTTGGCTCCAATGAAGAAGTTATCGTCGAAACTGAGGCCTATTTTGAAGGCAAAGACAAATCTTTCTACAAGAAAGGTATAGAAATGTTAGAAAAGCGTTGGACTGATTGTGTCGCTCTTGAAGGAGACTATATTGATGAAGAAAGTCGAATTTTGCAAAAAAATGTGTTTTAAGTTACTAGACCAAAATCATATATATATATATATATATATATATATATATATATATATATATATATATATATATATATATATATATATATATATATATATAGGTGAAAAAGGTTGGGAATTTTTTTGAGTTATTGGTTGCAATAATGAATTTTTTTTATTTATTTACTATGAATAATTATGCAAGGTATAACGAGTGAAGAAAAGTATTAGAAGGGTGATTTCGTTTTTATTGTAACATAGGTCATTTTTAGGATTCTTTCAGTCAATATATCGAAATATTACATTATCGTCGATATTTTGTATTTTAGGAATTTACTTTTTCTTTTCTTTAAAAAATCAAATTTAGTATTTATTTTAGAACTACATGTTTGCAAGGAAAATACTGGTTAACGATTTTTTTTTAGAAATTGTAATATAATGATATTTTACAATATTTGTAGTGCCAGCCGGAAGAAATAAAACATTTCTAAACTTTAATAAATTTAAAAATGGATTTTTTATTATTTTTAAGCTCCTTCCATTATTAAATTAAAATTAGTTTTAATTAATAAATTAAAAATTAAGTTGTAATATTTTTTGAAGTTAAAGACAATTTATTTAATTTATCATTGAATAAGGCATGTAACATGAAGATGATATTCATTTTCTTAGAGTTAATCCTTAATTGGATAATAATCATTGAGTATTTATTTAATCTTTTGCGCACTGTGACTTAGTAGTCCCAGAAACAAGCCTTGAGCTCCAAAAATGACAACAGCTTAAAATATGGTATCAGGACTACAATTTTTTACTAAAGTTCATAACTGGCCAACACAATTGGTGTGTTGGTGGATAATACTGGCCTTTATGCTATGAAATAGAATAGGGTCATAAGATCACAACAATGGTTAAAATGAATATTGTGAATTAACTATTTTACTATAGGTGGCGGTTTGATGACCTAGATGGATTTAATTGTAATTCTTGTTTTATTATTGATAAATATTCTTTAAAATTTGTCAATGAAACATATATTTATTTATTCATTTTATTTATCATATATTATCTTAAATTATTTTTATTTAACTTTTTTAATATGACACGAGAGCCGACAAGAGAATATTATTTTCTGACAAACGGTTGTCCAAGATTTGAGGGAAATATTTCTGATTGTTTCTTGGTAGCATCACTGTAATAAAAATTTTGGAATTAGTTCAATCATTTGCTGAAAATATCCTCATCTCATTACTGTAACAAAAAAATTTTAATCATTTGCTGAAAATATTCTCATAGACGGTTATTTTGTCATGCTAGTCTTTGGCGAAATTTAAGTGAGCCACCATTAACATATCCCTTGTTACTTCCAATATGTGTAATTAATCGTTTGCCTTCAAGTGTAACAAGATCTATAAATATTTTTATCCTACTACGTTTTCTGTACATAATGTCCAGTCACGAGGCCAGGTTCAGGAGGCAGGGAGGAGAGGAACATATAAATTCTAAGGGCTAAACAAAAACTTTTCGTAGAATTTTCTTGAATGCTTTTCTTGTAGGACTAATTTATGTGGACTCTGACACAATTTAAAATGTTATTAAAAATTATCATATCAATGTTACAATAAAATGCACGTACTTTTCTTTCTTCGTCAACTTCTAATAGTTTTCTTCCTGGTCATCTGTTCCATTCTTTCTCTGTCTAATAAGGCTAGTCAACCTGTAAATTCATTTACTCCTGTCGTATTGGCATATGCTGATAATAAGTTGCAGTACTAGTAGACAGTTGGTATGCAAGCGCATAATATACATTTAGTACACAATTGACGGCTTATATACTACAATATAATAGTCTTTATAGCAGAACTAAATGTAGATGTTGTAATACACAGATTTTATACGTATAATTCAATTTTACCTATGCAAAGTACTGGTCATAAAATATATAATTTGCTAATTCTAAAACAATGATACTCGTCTTGTTATGAATATGTGATAATATTATTATTATACGTAACACATGGGCTGAAAAGTCCCGGGCCTAAACACATAGATGGCGCTAGTTTTATTGCAGTCACCTTTTTTTCAGTTAATACTAACCTTCAAAAGACAGCTGTTAAAATTTCATGATATTCTATTCATTAGTTTGTGAGTTATTGTGCTAAGAGTGACGCTACTTTTGTTATTTTCAAAACAATGGATCAAAAACAATTTCGTGTTTTAATTTTACACTGCTTCTTGATGGGAAAAAATACCGTTCAAGCGAAGCAATGGCTTGAAAAGTGTTATGGGGACTCCGCTCCATCAGAAACAACAATAAAACGTTGGTTTGCTGACTTCAAACGTGGTCGTAGAGACACCGATGATGCAGAACGCAGTGGACGTCCAAATGAGGCGGTAACACCAGAAAACATCAAAAAAATCCATAAAATCGTTTTGAATGATCGAAAAGTGAAGTTGCGAGAGTTAGCTGACATCGTAAAGATATCAAAAGAACGTGTTGGCTTTATATTGCATGAGCATTTGACTATGAGAAAGCTCTGTTCAAAGTGGGTGCCGCGTTTGCTCACTGTTGATCAAAAACAAGAACGTGTTGATGATTCTGAGCAGTGTTTGGACATGTTTAAACGTAACAAACCGGAATTTTTTGCGTCGATATGTGACAAGGGATGAAACATGGATTCATCACTTCACTCCGGAATCAAAACGATCGTCATCTGAGTGGACAGCAACTGGTGAACCTCGTCCAAAGCGCCCGAAAGCACAACAATCGGCTGGAAAGGTTATGGCCTCGGTATTTTGGGATGTGCGTGGTGTAATATTCATCGACTATCTTGAGAAAGGAAATACCATCAACAGTGAATATTATATAGCGTTATTGGAGCGTTTGAAGGCCGAAATTGCAAAGAAACGACCGCATATGGCAAAGAAAAAAATTTTGTTTCATCAAGACAACGCACCGTGTCACAAGTCAATCAAAACAATGGCAAAACTACATGAATTGAACTTCGAATTGCTCCCACATCCACCGTATTCGCCAGATTTGGCTCCCAGCGACTACTGGCTGTTCGCAGACCTGAAAAAAAATGCTCGCCGGTAAGAAATTTCGCACGAATGAAGAGATTATCGCTGAAACTGAGGCCTATTTTGAGGCAAAAGGTAAATCGTTCTACAAAAGTGGTATTAAAATGTTAGAGCGGCGCTGGAATGATTGCGTTGCTCTTGATGGAGATTACGTTGATGAATAAAGCTAATTTTGAACCAAAAAAACCGTGTTTTCTTTGTTAGGCCCGGGACTTTTCAGCCCATGTGTTATAAGCATTATTATTCAATCTTTGAATATTTTAATGAGACGTTTGTGGTTTATTAAATTCTTATGTCTTCTCTTGTCCCTACTTTTAAAACCGGCGCTTAGTGTTCCGTCCCGTGATTCTATGAAATCCAGTCATACATTCATCTTCAATATAAGAATTACCAATAATATATAAAAAGCGATATATCTTTGTAGTAAAAGTTGAAAACAAATAATTACTACCTAAATATTTGTTTAATTATAAACAAATAAAATAAAATTATTTTGTCTCGGTATCTATCCGTTGTCACCAGACATCATGGAAATTTATTTTGTCTGTGATTGGCCTGAAATTGGGTATTGAAAAGTACGAGTAAATATGAGTATATTACTAACTGTACCGAATACGAAACGTATACGTATGTACGAAATATTTCACAGCTCTCAGTCCCAGTTAAATTCACAACTTTCCACGAATTTCCGTTATATTGTCAAGCTGAATATATTTTTTTTATACCTGATAAAATAACAGAGATAATGCACTCGTGATAATTTTCGCTCAATATACACCTTACGAAGGATACTCCAGAATTTTTTCGAAAGTTTCTAATTGGTACTCTCAGAGATGGGGTGAGGGAACCGCGAATTTTAGCGGTTTTTTTTAATACTGTAAAGAAAAGTTTCCGCAACTATTATCGCGCAACATCATATATATTTTTGAACTCATGTTATCATAAGCTTTCATTTGACACCCCACTCGATGACCTTGCAAAAAAAAATTTTTTTTCACTTTTTTCACGATTTTACCTCCCAAAACTAACCCCTTAAGTCAAAATTTAACTTTCAAAACTATGTGGCTTGGATTAGGAGCATATTCTATATTTGTGACCAATTGCAGCTTTCTATGTCAAATAGTTTTGGAGAAAATTGGCTATGATAAACAGACACCAAAATGATCCCATAAGTGTTCCGTACAGAACACTAAAAATTATGTATCCTTGTAATTTTGTTTTTAAATACTGAATAGAAGAACAATGTTTTTCACGTAAAATCCTATGGTCCTACTAAAATTCACTATAATACATAATACCTGGTTGGTTTCAAACAAAAAGTTACCATAATGGCGCCATGGGCTTAAGAGAACTCTCAGTGGATCGTGACTTTATATAAAGTGTTTTTAAATTATATAATATATACTTTAGTATACAGACTAGCTCGAATACACAAAACTGTTTAAGTATTTTATATAAGTTAAATAATATATTTTTTAAAATATCTTGTGAATGTAATTGGTTTTATTGTTTTTCAATTGTGGTTTCAAAAATCTATAATGTATCTTAAATAACTCACTATGTTATTTTCGCATGGCATTGCATATATCTATTTTTGAAAAATGTTTATTTTTGGTACAGTAGATTTGGGTATGTCTTACATTTATGGATAGTTATTTTATTTTCTTTATATTTATTTAAAATAAGAGTATGCTTATTATATTAAAAGAATTTTGTAGTTTACCATATTTTATATCTTAGATTCTAATACCATCCCCCTTCAAGATTTTGATAAAAAAAAGTTCTGGTTTTTTGTTAAAGATTTTAAAGTATCGACACGTATTTCAGCCAATATTTAAGTATTTTACATAATTGGAAATGAAACTAAGTACCTAAAGAGTTCAAACAGGACGCTTATGACTCTTTGTGTGGACAGAAACGATATATAAAGTTATGCAATATAAACCTCTAGTTAATTATTATGTTTTCTAACGAGTATTTATAACTAAAAAGTTCAATCATTTTACTTTTAGTCAAGTCGTGAATTAAATCGGATGACAGAATCTTCCTTTCTTGTTTCCATTTAATATGCCTAACTAAATAGATCTGCATTTCTTATGTTTTTTAAGTATGTTCCTTAGTAAGTTGGCACTATAACATAATGACTCTTTGAACAAGTGACCATTACAATGCGCGTACCATAAACTAACCACAAAAAAAGTTTTTATATTTGGCGGTGCTACCAGCTAAAAACTTTCTGTTATGTATAAATAGAGATCTCTGAAATTTTTCTCCAAAAATATTAAAGTTTAGAGGGTGCTAAAGTCGATTTTATTGGTAATATCAGTGTATTGTATATTTTACAGGATAAAAACATAATTGTACGTTGAAAACATTACTTTTTGAGGTTTCAGTTGCATAGATATGTAAAACTGACAATTACGTACAAATTTAGATCACCTGCGACCACGGGCGACCAAGTAAAGCAAAGTTATGAGCAATTATAAGACGTTTAAAATGGACAAATAAGACAACTTTCAAACTTAATGGTTACTTTATGATGCACACAATATTTTTGAGGAATAAATTGTATAGATATTCAGGACTGACAATTTCAAATAATCTTAGATCATATGCAACTATAGACGACCAAGTCAACTCAAGTTATAAGCAATTAAAAGACGTTGCACAAAAAAAAATGCACAAATAACTCGAATTTCATATTTAATAGTTACTTTTTGTTGCGCACCTTATTTTTTAAGGTATAAATTGCATATATATCCAGGATTGAGAATTATAAACAAATTTAGACCACGTGCAGCTATGAGTGACCAAGTAAAGTCAAGTTTTGGTCAATTAAAAGAACGTATAAAATTCAAAAGTAAGCTACTATTTATATTATATTTATATAGGCTATTAAAATAGCAGACAGGAAAACTGACTTAATTTAACCTAAGGTGTTGAGGAAAAATACATAAAAATAATTAAATTCTCAAACCCGAAACGAGCGTTAGGTTAGGCTAGTTTTCCTGTCTGCTATTTTAGTAGCCTATATAGATATAATATAAATAAATAAATATAAATAGTAGCCTAGTTTTGAATTTATGGGTCTTTTAATTGATCATAACTTGACTTTACTTGATCGCTCATGGCTGTATATGGTGCAAATTTGTTCATAATTGTTAGTCCTGGATATCTATAACTCAAAAAAAAGGTGCGTAACAAAAAGTAACCAATAAATATAAAATTTGGCATACTTGTGCATTTCGTACGTCTTTAAACCGCTCATAATTAAAGTTTACGTGGTTGAGTATGGTCTCATGTGGTCTAAAATTATTCAAAATTGTTAGTCCTGAATATCTATGTAATTTATATGTCAAAATACTAAGGTGCACAACAAAAAGTAGCATTAAATACAAAATTTGGGAAAGAAATAAAACACTTATTATGTATTATTACCACTATATTGCACAAGTTTTGCGATTGCAGTTTCGACCTATGCGGTCATTATCAAGCTTACGTACTGCAGTCGCAAAACTTGTGCAATATAGTGGTAATAATACATAATAAGTGTTTTATTTCTTTCCGTTAAAATGATAAATTTGGGCTATTTTTGAATTTTATACGTCTTTTAATTGCTCATAACTTGACGCTACTTGGTAAGCCATGGTTGCACGTAATTTGTTCAAAATTGTCAGTTCAGAGTAACTATGCAATTTTACCTAAAGAAATAACGCGTGAAAGGTAAATAAGTTCGAAATTTGGCCTCTTCGTGCATTTTAAACGTCTTTTAATTTTTCAGAACTTGAGTTTACTTGGTTTTCTGTGATCGCACGTGGTCTAAGTTTATATGTAATTGTCAGTTTTACATATCTATGCAATTGAAACCTCAAAAAAGTAATGTTTACAACGTAAAATTATATTTTAAAAATCCTGTAAAATATACAAAAATCGAGTTTAGCACTCTCTAAACCTTAATATTTTTAGGCCAAAATTCCAGAGATCTCTATTTACACATAATAGAAGGTTTCTAGCTGGTAGCACCGCCAAATATAAAAACTTTTTTTGTGGTCCGTCTAGTGTACATGGTTTAATTCTTGTCAGTACTTATTCAAAGATTAAATAACCGGTCAAGTGCAAGTTGAACCTGCACAATTAGTGTTCCGTACGTGGATTGCTTTTAAAAGAAAAAAAATTTGTTACGGTGGTATAAAATGATCAGTGACTTTACAAAAACACACCCCAAAGGAGTTTTCAACAAAGTTTGTTTCCAATCTTTACTGAAAATGGAAAACCTTGAAATTTTTATTTTTTTTTATATACCAAATAAATTATTAAAGGCAATGCACTTGTGATAATTTTCGTTCAATCTGCACCCCGTGGAGAGTATTCCAGAGTTTTTTCAAAATTTTTTGATCAGTACTTTTCGAGATAAGGTGGGGGACAGCCATTTTTTCGCGACTTTTTAAAAATTATACAAAGAAAAGTGAGTCCAAGTACTACAATATTTATATATTTTTTACTCGTATTTGCACAAGCTTTCATTTGACTCCCCAAAACTAACCCCTTAAATCAAAATTTAACTTTCAAAACTATACGACTTTGATGAGGCCACCAATTCCTACATTATTACCTAATTTCAACTTTCTGTGACAAATAGTTTCGGAGAAAATCGGGTGTGACAGACAGACAGACAGACACCGAAGTCATCTTATAAGTGTTCCGTACGGAACACTAAAAATATATAACAAGTATTTGGGTATTGCAAAGAAGTAATTATTTCAAAAATAAGTTAGAAAATATCTTATCACAGTATCCTTATCACAATATTGTGTAATTCTTCTTGTAACATTTTTTATTTCTAATTATTTGAGTAGTGATTATAATTCAAAGCGTAATGATAAGCTACAAACGCCTACAGAATAGAAAATGATAAACTAATGGCTAATGCAATATTTATCATTTGATTACATATTTGTAAGTAAATAAATTATACTGTATGTATCAGTAACTAAAAGATTTTATGGTTAGATAATTTTTTATATATTAAAAAAATGGACTTGTTCGTTTCCGGACGCTGATCAACGACAAAACAATAACTAAATTTAAATATGTTACGTGTATCACAGTTATTAAGATATTCCGCAATAATAGAGAGTGTCTGTAAACCGTATTATTCTAATAAGTAATCTCGGTATCTGTCTCACTCAATTTGATAACTGTCATTACTGTTTTTAAACAAGTGAAGCATCACATTATTACAAGAGTTAATTGCTTTACTATGTCACATGGCTCCCAGTAAAATAGTCGATGGAGTAAATAATTGAATTTGAATACTAATATGTGACAGAAATGGCAAAGTTAACCATGAGGTTTAGAATGAACGAAAATTATCACAAGTGATAATTTTGATAGGTATATAGAAATTTTGATAATTTATCTGGTATATAGAAAAAATGATTGTAATGTGTTTCTAATAGGCTATCTACATATTTGAATATCATTGTCTTCATACAAGTGTTAAAAGTTACTAGTTCAACTAGAGACATAACCTTGATAGATAATGTGGTTGCAATTTTCCTAATGATATAGAAGTTCATGCTGTAGAAAGTTTCTTTAGCCATCACAAATAAGTTTGTGCCCGAGACCTAGATATTGATTTTTGAAAACTCATTTGGGGTGTGTTTTGTGAAGTCACTGATCATTTTATGCCTCCGTAACAAAAATTTTTATTTTAAAAACAATCATGGTACGGAACACTAATTGCGCAAGGCCGACTTGCACTTGGCCGATTTTTAGTGCTCTGTACGGAACATTTATGTTTCTATCTATATGTCGAATGGAACTACAGGCAGAAATGGCGTAGCCATAGTTGTTAATAACAACGTTGCTAAATGTGTCAAGGAGTCTCTACCTGTCAAAGATCGCCTGATTAAAATAACCATTACGGCAAAACCAGTAAATCTGCATATCATACAAGTGTACATGCCAACATCACTCTCTGATGATGAAGCAATTGAAGAAGTCTACAATAAGATTGAAGAACCTTATACAAAAATCCCATCAAAAGAGATCATAATGGTGACTGGAGACTTTAATGCTAAAATTCGCTGTACAAATGACAATGACCAGATTCGGAATATCATTGGAAAATATGGGTTAGGTAATAGAAGCGAACGCGGCGATCGTCTACTTCAGTTTGCTATTAGTAATGGCTTCGCTATCACTAATACCATCTTCAAACATCATCCAAGACGACTTTCCACCTCGGTATCACCAGACGAGCACTACAAAAATCAGATTGATTATATCCTGATTAGCTCTAGATGGAGGTCATCTATATTGAATGTAAGATCCAGCATAGGCTTGGTACGTGGTTCAAATCACACGTTATTAAAGGCTCATATGAAGATAAAACTAGCCACTATTAAAAAAACAACAGAAAACAAGAGAATTACAGTGTCAGATAGTACTCTTTTCCAAACAACAATCAATTTTAACATTCCGGAAGTCACAGAAGATACAGACAAAACGTGGACAAATATTAAGAAGTGGATAATAAATGCTGCTACACAATGCTCGGCAAAAATACAAAAACACTCTTAAAAACCTTGGATGACCGACGATACCCTAAAGCTTATAGAAACAAGAAGAAATGTGATTTTAATAAACAACACGTCGGATCGTCAAGAAAGAATCAGATCAATCAATAAAGAAATCAATGTGGCTTGTAAACAGGACAAAAACGCATACTTGAATAATATATGTGAGCAGCTAAAACAATATGCTACGAATAAACGACCACAAGAACTTTATGAAAAGGTAAAATACCTACCGCAAGAATTCAAATCTAAAACACAAATAATCAGAGATAATGAAGGTAGAACAGTCACCGGCATGCCTGGAATCATTGACGTTTGGAAGGATTACTGTAAAGAACTTTTTGTGGCTCAATTAGTGGATGACTTTAGTGTTGACAAATAAGTCGCAGAAGAACAAGAGCCATGTATTCTTAAGTCTGAAGTCAGGAAGGCTATTCAAAGGTTAAAGAATAGAAAAACAGCAGGTACTGACGAGATCACTGCGGAAATAATAAAGATGATGGGAGAAACCGCCGTGACTACGATACATCAACTGTGTAATGAGGTATGGAAGACTGGAAGATGGCCGAAAGACTGGTGCGAAGTTGCATTTATACCCTTGCATAAGAAAGGATCCTCTTTGGATGGCAGCAACTATAGAACAATCGCTCGAGTGTCACACGCTGCTAAGGTGTATTGTATATTCTTGGATCTCAAATGAAAGACTCAAATTTTCTGACCAGGTCATCGAGTGGGGTGTCAAATGAAAGTTTGTGAAAATACGAGTTCAAAAATATATATGATGTAATACTTGCGCAGATATTTCTTTATATTATTTTTAAAAAAAAATGCCAAAAATCGATGTTCTTCCCTTATCTCAAAAAATATTGACCAAAAAAACGGAACACTAACTGCGCAAGTCCAACTTGCACTTGACCGCACTTTGAATATGAAGGAAGCAATTGAATTAGCTTTCTAACTTTTTTTATGCTCTTTTACGGTTTGTTGTCTTGGTAATTTTTTCTCGTTATTGTACTACCCTAGCAGTGTACCTATCATTTCGAGGTATCCGGTCTCCTTATTAATAAGGTGAAATTTATTTCACTTTGAGAAAATAAAATCATTGGCTGAATCCGTCTGCTATATGAATCTTAGTTTCCAATTTAAATGCGTTTCAAGCTGAAACCATCATTCTTAAATGGCAATATAAAATATTCTTAGGTATCGAATTTAATTAATGAAATGTTAATACTAGTAAAGTAAATCCCAAGATATAAGATCATGTCTTTTTGCTTATTCAATGGGGAAATAAACGACCCTATTAAGGTTTTGTGGATAGTTGCCAGGTATTACGATAAACGTATTTTTATTTTACCTACTTTGTATACCGCCCTCATTTGCATCTGCAATCATATTGGATCTATTTTTACCTATATATTTACTACCTGGCAACCCGGTTCGGAGTCCTTTAAGTATTTGATAATATAGGCCTAATGACCACAGGTCCCCATTAAGATTCGAAATATACTTATTTTTATTTTTAGTTTTAATTACAACTTACAACGTAACGGTTCTATATTAATTATGTGTCGTCCGTGGGAAAATTGGAATAGTAGCTATAGCAAGAGAAAATATTTATCACTTGATCCTAAACAAATAGTGAAAAATATTTACGACAGTTCGGTAAAAAGAAATTTGAATAAAAAAAGTCCTTTGACAGAAACCAGTGAACTAACAAAAACCCCAATTTCTACGATTAAGGGTATGGTAGGAAAACCATTACTCAGGAATAGGAAAAAACGGAAAAATTTTACAAATGCATCATGTAGACGATTGTGAAAAAGACGTCATCAGGAGAAAAATATATTCTATGTATGAAGAGCAGTTGGTGCCGACACTAGACAAAATAAAAATAAGACTTGTGCAGGACGGGACCAATATACATTGTGGCGGGTTAACCCTTCACTGAATTCTCTTAAGAATGGGATTCACGTTCCGAAAAATCAACAAAAGGCAAGTAGTGATGGAGTCACAAAGATTACGAATCTTGCGACATACTTATTTACAAGAAATTAAAAAGTATCGATCAGAAAATTGGCCAACAATTTACCTTGACGAAACATGGTTCGATATCTATGACACTGTGCAAAAAGGGTGGGTTGACAGCAGTACAAAATGTCAGACTAACGTACCTTCAAATAAGGGTAAACGAATAAATAATTTTGCATGCTGGATTTGAAAAGGGCTGGGTTTCAAATTGGCTACTATTATCTGCAAAAAACATAAAAGATTCTAGTTTGGACTATCACGAAGACACGACCGCAGAACTTTTTGAAAATTGGTTTCAAAATTCCCTTTTGCTAAATTTTCCCGAACAGAGTTTTATAGTTATGGACAATGCAAGTTACCATAGTCACCTACTAAATAAGGTTCCTAAGGCAGCCAACACCAAATCGGAAATACAGGAATATATGTTAGAAAAAGACATTTATTTTGACTTTAGTTATAAAAAAAGTTTGGAAGTTTTGAAAGACTATAAATTGAAAAAGAAATATGTTTGTAATAGTATGGCTGAGAAAATGGGACACACTGTTTTGCAGCTTCCTCCGTAACATTGTGTGTTTAATCCAACTGAATATATTTGGTATCAAGTTAAATCAAAAATAAGGGCACCAAATGTTTCTCTTACTTTAAGCGTGTCAGTGGTCGAATTAATAAAAAAAAGTTATAAATGATATACCTTGTGAAAGCTGGAAGAATTCCATTCAGCACGTTGTTAAAGTTGAAGATTCCTATATTTGTGTAAATATATAAAACCACTAAGTTGGGAATGTGGAATCTTTGACACAATGATACTACTCAGTATATATCACCATTACACCAAACACTTTATTTTTGCGCTCGACGCGCGTTTCGCTAACCATGTTAGCTTCATCATCGCTCCTGATGAAGCTAACATGGTTAGCAAAACGCGCGTCGAGTGCAAAAATAAAGTGTTTGGTGTAGTGGTGATATATACTAAGTAATAAAACCATAATAATTACCTCATCTGATGACAGTGATAGTGAAACCGAATTAGGCTCCAGTTAAAATATATTTTTATTTATACAGTATATATATATCCCCTCTTGTAAACCCCATTCATTTAAACTGTATGTTTGTACTCCTTATCCATTTGTTTTTACATGCATCTATAAATAAACATCTCCAAAAACACTTATAATTTTATTTATTTGCATTAATGAATAAAATTCTGAAGTCCATCTCTGCAACCTATCATAAACAAAAGGTCAGAATTTTTTATATTGCCCACTTAAAACGGCAAAAATCTGGAACTTATATTTTGGGACAGGCTATATATAGAATGTTGCTTTCGGTAAGCGTAAAAGTTTCTATTATTTATATTTTTGCATTTAAAAAATGGCGTTAATCACCGACCAAGGCTATTCAGTAGGTAATTATTAGATTAAGTAGTATGTTAATAATATTCAATTTAAGGTAACATCCGTGATTAGTGTACGTTTTGTATATATCTTTTAATAGGAATGACTTGAATTAATTTTTAAATTCAAATATATATATATACATATATATATATATATATATATATATATATATATATATATGTGTATATATATATATATATATATATATATATATATATATATATGTATATATATGGTATATACATATATATATATATATATATATATATATATATATATATATATATATATATGTATATATATATATATATATATATATATATATATATATGTATATATATATATATATATATATATATATATATATATATATATATATATATATATATATATATATATATATATATATATATATATATATATATATATGGTATATACATATATATATATATATATATATATATATATATATATATATATATATATATATATGTATATATATATATATATATATATATATATATATATATATTATATATATATATATATATATATATATATGGTATATACATATATATATATATATATATATATATATATATATATATATATATATATATATATATATAACAAACTTAACTATAACACTGGGATTGCTCTTTTTTAGGTTGAG
Source organism: Pachyrhynchus sulphureomaculatus (assembly GCA_019049505.1). Lineage (NCBI taxonomy): Eukaryota > Metazoa > Arthropoda > Insecta > Coleoptera > Curculionidae > Pachyrhynchus > Pachyrhynchus sulphureomaculatus. The sequence goes on from CM032446.1 coordinate 138,053,887, forward strand.
AGTGCAAATAAAAGTTGTTGCATTATTTCATCGACTGAATTTTATTTTAAATTCTCAAGCTTTCGTCTGTGTTTACAAACTTCTTCAGGAGATCTGTAAGAGAGAAATCACCGATCGTGAGAATTAAATTATATAGATTATATCATTTTTATGAACTTCGTTACTGTTATAAAAGTCTTTTTTTACTTACAAAATATATCAGTGATTGCTCTCCAAGACATAGGTAAAAAAACATAAAGCTCCAACATGGTAGCACACTAAGACAATGAAAGGGCACTATTTTACATATTAATTTTTTTAAAATTTATTTAAAATTAGCAAGATGATTCAAAATTTAATTTTTATACAGACAGTCGTTTTTTTAAAACTTGAAATTTTTAAGGTTATGGACAGTTTAAAACGTATCAGAATTGTACAAACCAATCTTACCAAATGACAGATAAAAGTACTAAAACGGTGGACCATCGGTACCACACCTACATCAATCTACCCACATTTCATATCTTTTTTTTTTATTTTTTGAAAAAATTATCCTTACATCATTTATTGAATACATTAGATTTAAATACTAAATAAGACACAGAACACAAAAATCAAAATTAGGAAAAAGTTACATATGAATTAAATAACCATCAGGTTCATAGACTCAACTGTTATAGTCAGAATATTGAATTAATTAGAGAGAAATTTTTAATTACGTTTTTTGAAGGCCTCATTGACTTTAATATCTTTAGTTAGATTCTGTGTAAGTAGATATGTGTATATAGAACTTAAACCCTGAATATCCTTTTTGTGGTTTAGACTGTGATTAAAGCATTTCTAGAAAGCTGCGTTTGAATAGGTTATTCTCAGTAGCTAGGATAAAACTCTCGTTGTAGTTAACCTTGTGATCGAGGTTGTTGACGTGCATACTGAGGCTTGTAGCTTTTGTTTTTTTTTGCACAGTCACTTTTATGTAGTGCTACTCTTTTTGAAAGTTTTTGTGAGGTCTGTCCCACATACACAGATCCACATGTACACTTGATGCCATATACTATATTAGACATTTGAAAATTATCCGTTTTATCTTTTTTAGTGGAATAGAAAACGTTCATTTTTTTGAAATTATAATTCGCAGTCTTAACATTTGTGCCTATATATATATATATATATATATATATATATATATATATATATATATATATATATATATATATATATACCAGGTGTACAAGTATGAAATGCGGATTTCAGACAACAGATGGTGCACCAATACAGTTTGTACTATAAAGACTTGACACTGCGCCATTTTGTTACGTTATCAACAAGTGTCAGACGCGCACGAGTGATAAATTGGAAAAGTGTGTGGGCTTTAGTCAACAAGCTGTTTCCAATAGGCTACGAGAGATGGGAAAGATTCAGAAGACCGGTAGATGGGTACCACATGAGTTGAACGACAGGCAAATGGAAAAAGCGCAAAAACACGTGTGACATTTTGCTCGCTCGGTACAAAAGGAAGTCGTTTTTGCATCGTATAGTTACAGGGGACGAAAAGTGGATTTATTTTGAGAATCCGAAGCGCAAAAAGACCCAGGCGCACCATCCACAACGACCGCAAGCCCGAATCGCTTTGGCAGAAAGACGACGCTCTGTTTTTGGTGGGACCAAAGGGGCGTGGTCTATTATGAGCTGTTAAAACCTGGGGAAACGGTTAATACTAAACGTTACCAAAAACGATTGACTATTTGAACCGTTCACTGATTAAAAAAATTCCAGAATACCAAAAGAGGCAACACAAAGTCATTTTTCTTCATGACAATCACATACGGCAAAACTAGTTCGCGACACGTTGGAAGCATTCAGCTGGGGAGTTCAACCCCATGAGGCTTAATCACCAGACTTGGCTCCTTCCGATTACCACTTGTTTGCATCGATGGGTCACGCACTTGCTGAGCAACGCTTTGGTTCGTACGAAGATGTGAAAAAAAATGGCTCGAGGAATGGTTCGCAGCAAAAGGGGAAGGTTTTTACTGACGTGGTATTCACAAATTGCCTGAAAGATGGGAAAAATGTATAACAAGCGATGGAGCATACTTTGAATAAAGCACTTTTTATCATTCTTCCGAATCTAACATGTTTTTTTAGAAAAAAAATTAGCATTTCACACTATATATATATATATATATATATATATATATATATATATATATATATATATATATATATATATATATATACAGAATGCCCCATATGTATGGAATAATGACTCCACAGCATTTATTAATTAGTGTATCAAAAAAATGTTTGGAACTGTCGGTTCGAAGAAATTACGCCACCTTGATTTTTTTAAAATGGAAAGCCCTGTATATTATTTTATTTTTGAGTCCTACTAAAAATTCTATATACTATTTGTCTAACATACCATATGTCCAAATTGAACCGTTTTGTAATTATTGTCATTTGAAATTTAAAATAAAAAAAGGCCAAAAAAATTATTAATAAATACTCTGAGTTTATTTTGAAGGTAACAATTGCTCAAAATGACTACTGTTAACAGCGAGGCTATGACCTAATCTGTCATAAACAGCCTGAACAGAATTTTGCAGAAAATACGGAGTGATCTGTGCTACTTCATATTGAATTCTTTGTTGTAAATCTTCTACAGTTTCAGGTCAACTTCGGTAAACTTTGGTTTTCAAATGACTCCATAAAAAAAATCAAGTGGCGTAAGATCGGGACTCCTTGCAGGCTATTATAAAGCACCTTTTCTGCCTATCCATCGATTAGGAAAAATCGCATCCAAATATCTATGAACATTGATTTCATAGTGAGGAGGTGCTCCATCCTGTTGATACCACAGATTCCTGTTAGGGGTATCCAAATTATTTTCATCGGGAAAAAGACCTGCAGAAGTTGGAATAACTTGCTCTTGAAATAACTGTAAATACCGCTCTCTTGTAAGATTTTAATTGATAAAAAAGGGACCAATGATATGACGTCCACAAATCCCTGACCATACGTTTATCTTTTGTGATCTTTGAGAATGACTGTCGATTTTTTTTTTTTTTTTTTTTTTTATTGGTCTAGCACACGTGCTGCAGGGAAGTCCCTAAAACGCTCCAGGAGCGGCACGAGTGCGGAAAAAAAGCGATTCACGTTGTTCTTGAATCGCTGTAAATTGTACTCGGTGGGAAACACAGCGCTGGGCAAATTATTCCAAAGGGATGACGTTCTCCATATAAAAGATTGCTTGAAAAGCGTTGTACGCGGAGTAACAAGCTGAACCTCATACGGATGCGAAGCACCAGCGCGACGTGTGTTTCTAACATGCACCGCTTTGGGAGGAATTAAGCGGGCTATATCCTTCGAACACTTTCCATGAAAATACTTGTAGAACAGACTCAAGTCTCCAACCGTTCTTCGATGTTCCAGCGAATCAATGCCGCCGGTCAATTCCGGGTCCCCAATCAGACGGACCGCTCTTCTCTGAACAGAATCCAATAAATGCAGTGTATGTTTGGGAGCGGAGCCCCAAACGTGAGAGCAGTATTCCATAGTTGGTCGAATTTGGGCTTTGTAAAGAATTAACAGTTGTTGTGGGGTGTAAAGCTTTCTGGTTCTAAATAATATTCCCAACTTTTGAGAAGCTCTCCTTGCTATGCCTGCAACATGTTCATGCCAAGACATATTTGCTCCCAAACTAACGCCCAACAAATTGAGCGACGATGCTAGGGGAATGGAGTGCCCCGACATAACTATGCCGGGTTCAGCAACGTTAACTTTTTTAGAAAAAACTGCCGCTTGGGTTTTTGTAGCGTTAAATTCCACTTGGTTACTGTCACCCCAAGATAGAATTTCTTCCAGGTCTTTGTTAAGTTGAACGACCTCCTGCTGTCTGCGGATATTCGCCTGAGCAGCTGATGTCCGAGCGTTCAAGGCGAATGAAGAGACAAGCGTACTGTCATCTGCAAAGCTATAGATTGGATTCCCGGTCTTTTCCAGCAGATCGTTAATGTAAATGAGAAAGAGAGTAGGAGACAGTATGGAGCCCTGGGGCACACCGGCGTTGATAGTGAGGGTGTTAGAAAGAAATCCGTCGACCGCCACTCGTAAAGAACGCTCTCTGAGGAAACATGAGAGCCACAAACAGAACCTTTCAGACATACCATAAGAGCGCAACTTAGCCAACAGTCCATCGTGCCAAACACGGTCGAATGCCTTGGATATGTCAAGAGCAACCGCTCGAGATTCTCCAAAGTGTTCAATTGCGTTGTTCCAAACATGTGTTACATAAGTCAGAAGATCTCCTGTTGATCTATGTTTACGAAAACCATATTGGTGATCGCTAATAATATTGAATCGTTCAAGATATTTTAGAAGATGCTCATTGATAACCTTTTCCATGACTTTCGATATTATTGAAAGCAGTGCAACTGGTCGGTAGTTATTTGGCAAGGTCTTTTTACCTTTTTTGGGTATCGGCTGAACCGTGGCACATTTCCAGCAGGACGGAAATATTCCCTTTCTGTAGGATAGGTTAAAAAGTCTACTATCCATTGTGGTTTCTTAGTAGACCAGTACCGGCCGTTATGCCTGTTAACTCTTCCGTTAAGACAAAATGTGGCCTCGTCAGGAAAAACAATATTATGAATTAGGTTAGGATCATTATTGATTCGTTCCATCATGACCTCGCAAAATTCAACGCGTCTATCCTAGTCATCTTCAAATAATTCTTGCAATAGAATGGGTTTGTATGGATGCAATTTTTTTTCATTCAGTATACGACTTAAGGTACCTTTACTTTTGTTGTGGTCTAGGCAAAGCTGACGAGTGGCTGTATGGGGATTTTCTGTAATTTCCAATAAAACATCTAACTGTTTATCATCGCGTGTTTTAACTTTTGGAGGGTCAGATTTAGAACGATCCTTAGCATCTGATCTGATTGCCTAAACCGTTTTAATATTTTGCTAACTACGGATTGGGTAATAGGTTCTCGATTCGGATATTCTGCATTAAGAGATCACACACCTCCTGTTGTAATCTTCTATGGTCTCCGTAACCAACCATCATTAACAAAGTGATTCTTTCAGTTTCCGTTAAATGTAGCATTATGATATTATGCTGAAATTGCAGTTTTACAAAATGCAGCAATAAACGTTTTAGTCAATTAATCACTTTTTGATGCGTTAAGTCGTTACCTGACAGTAAATGTTTGACACAAGCCAGCTTAATTTTTTTCTTTTTAATTTGATCTTCTTAATTCCAAATATCAAATTCCAAAACAGTTCAATTTAGACATATGGTATGTTAGACAAATAATGTCTAGAATTTTTAGTAGGACTCAAAAATAAAATAATATACAGCGTTTTCCATTTTAAAAAATTTAATCTGGCGTAATTTCTTCGAACTGACAGTTAAAAACATTTTATCGTCAACGTCAGCATATGCGCCGTATAACATCCTATAACTTTTATTTAAACATTTTTTTGATACACTGATTAATAAACGCTGTATGCATTATTCCATACTTATAGGGCACCCTGCATATATTGATGTACTAATGTAATTATTATTAAGTTCTTTATTTGTAAACACGGATGACATACAATAATAAATATTTCATATAATAAATACTTGCATTTAAGTTTACTTATATAATAAAGACACAAAATACATATTTTAATTACGTCAAAATCCGTATTGATGTCTGGAAGAATTTTTAGTGTAAACACAAGAGTTATGTTGACGATTATAACTTAATTTCCACCGTATCGTGTCGATTTGATTGTGTTAATCTGATACTATTTATTTCTAATTGAAATCTGTACTATGTCTGGTATTGACTGTTTTTATCGTATGGAACATTTCAAAACAATCTTATTAATTAACTCCATGGATTAAAAAATATTACCTTGTTTAAGGATTAATTCGCTACATCGAATTTCTGAAAAAAAAATGTAAAGAGAGAATTACTCTGAAGGCAAGATCTCAAGGACAATGGTTTAAAAAATGGGAAAGTTTTTAATGGGCATATAACACAAGCGGTAGGAAAACTCCTCAAACTAAAAACATCCTATAGGGGTTGCACGTGTGCCATTGTAGCAACTCACTTATGCTGTATATTGTACTTGGTGGGTTCGCTGACTTCAGTTTGATACCTTCGAGGTTATAACTATTTTGCACTGGAAACAATTTATGAATTAACATGATATTTTATGTCCTTATACACACACCCATGCCCGCCCCCCGCATACGTGCATATGCGCACAAGCGCCCGCCCATTCGGCCCATCCGCGCACACCCGAACATATACACAGGCATATACATGCACAATGAGGTGCACAAACGCGCGCACGTGCACCCATGTCCGCACGCACGTATGCGGCACACCCACGCGTAGTCGCACAAACACACACACACACACACACACAAATGGTTTAATATATCAAAATGGGTAAATTCTCAAATCAATTGGATATGCACCTAATCTAAATTTAAACATAGTTGAAAATAGTTTAAAAATCACTGGACTACGTAATTTTAAAAAGTAATGCGCCTTCGTTGGCACACCCGAGATGAACATTGGAATGTTGAATAAGAGAGATAGACAGAGGAAGTTTCTAAAGCGAGTTGAAGAGACATTAGAACCATCGATGAAATGTGAAGGGTAAGACGGCTTTTTTATGTCTCGAAACGTGCTACAAAAATACTTTTTTATTTTTATGAAATTTTGGAAATTGCGGAAGAAAAGTGTTTCATTGATGTTGACGAAGATTACTAAAAATTACATTTTATTACAGTTTACTTAATTATACAAAAACAGTGATATTTTATACTGTGTATGTCATATTTAATTTTTAACCTATGTTTAGAGCATTTCTAATTGTTTTTTACTTATTTTGAAGCATGGAAATAATGAAACAGTTAAGTCATTGCAATTAAAAGTTTCGGACCTCCTTAAATTATCTTTACGAGTTATTATCGAAGGATGCTATTTATCAATATATTTTTTCAATTGCTTTTGCTACAGAAATATACTAAGTGATTTTCATTTTTTATTAATAAAAATACAATAAAATTTTACAATTTATTGTATTTTTATTATATATATATATATATATATATATATATATATATATATATATATATATATATATATATATATATATATATATATATATAATTCAGCATACCAGTAAATGATGAGTGATTTTCTATGGGCAGAGTCCCCGTAACATTTATTAAATTACTTTGCTTGAATGGTATTTTTTCCAATCAAAAAATAGTGTTTAATCAACACACGAAATTCGATTTTTTTCCATTGTTTTGAAAATATCAAAAGTAGCGTCGCAAAACCACTGTAACTTGTAAAGTAATCGTCGAAATGTCGTGAAATTTTAACCTGTATCGTTTGAAGGTTGGTACTTCTTAAAAATCATATGGATTTTTTGAAACGGGCGACAACTATGTGTCAGACCGAAATATATATATATATATATATATATATATATATATATATATATATATATATATATATATATACCTATATTGTAAGTTTAATTATAAGAAACTACAAATAAACAAAGTAATTAAAATACTAGTTTGATTTAAGTTTTTTTTTTTCATATTGAGTTTTAGAACATTTTAGACACGTTTACTTTAAAATCTATTTGTCTTAGTGTTCATGGTTTCGATATTGATGTTGTTTCGATGAGTCCGAGGGGGCTAACCTGAACTAAATTATTTATATAATTAATTTAATCTTATCTTTCCCTACTCAACTCAAATGACTAAAACACATTTATTGTAGCTTAAGTGTTCATTTAATTTTATTGAATTTCTTGATTGGATGGAATAGTTTTCGTTAAAATGCATTTAACTTGCACCATACAACCTCGATTCGAATGACGCTTTAAATTGGAGACAAATTGTTTGGAAAGAAATTATTCGATGGGCGTCAAATAACATGTTTTTATAGAGAGCTGTTTCATCTCATCCGCTAATTAAATTTTAATTCACTGTGAACCGAAGGAATAAAATTGCACATTGCTTTTTATTTTTCTTAATTGTATGTGTAGCATATTGAATATAAAAGCTATGGAAAAGGATATACTAAAACATTCTAAACAAAAATATTTAATGTTCTAGCTTATAGGTTTGATCTCAGCCTTTTTTCGTATTTCTATAGTGCACTGTGTTCTCTATTTGATATTGATAATTTAAGTAAAATAACCGGTCAAGTGCAAGTTGGACTTGCGCAATTAGTGTTCCGTGCGTTGATTGCCTTTAAAATCAAATTCTTTGTTACGGAGGTATCGAATAATCGATGACTTTACAAAACACATCCCAAGTGAGTTTTAAACAAAGTTTTTTTTCGGTCTTTAATGAAAACTGATGACCTTGATTTTTTTTTTATATTCCAGATAAATGAATAAATATTTAATAATAATATATAATTTGCGTTCAATCTATACCCTGTGGAGAATACTCCAGAATTTTTTCAAAATTTTTTGATCAGCACTTTTCGAGAACAGAGATTTTTCGCAAATTTTTAAAAATAATAAAAAGAAAAGTGTGCACACGTATTACATTATATATATTTTTGAACTCGTCTTTTTACAAGATTTCGTTTGACACACCACTCGATGATCTAGTAAATTTTTTTTTACCTCCGATTTCACCCCCTAACTAACTCCTTAAGTCAAAATTTAACTTACAAAATTACACGGCTCTGATGAGGCCATCAATTCCTATATTAGTGCCAAATTTCAATTTTTTATGTCAAATAGTTTCGGAGAAAATCGGATGTGACAGATAGACAGACGGAAGGACACCGAAATGATCTTATAAATGTTCCGTACGGAACACTAAAAATTAAAAGATCAATTTGAAATGTTAAGTCTAATAGAAACCTTAACCGAGATTAGAATCTTAAAAATATAGTTATCCAGAGATTTTTACTGTATCGGATAGGCTTGAATACTGCGTTGGAAACAAAAGTATTAATGTTAACAATAATTACGTATTTTTTTTTTTTTTATGGGTCTAGCACACGTGCTACAGGGAAGTCCCTAAAGCGCTACAGGAGCGACACGTGTGCGGAGAAAGCGATTCACGTTGTTCTTGAATCGCTGTAGATTGTACTCGATGGGAAACACAGTCCTGGGCAAACTATTCCAAAGGTATGATGTTCTCCATATAAAAGACTGCTTGAAAAGCGTTGTACGAGGAGTAACAAGCTGAACCTCATACGAATGTGAAGTATTAGCGTGACGTGTACTCCTAACATGCACCGCTCTGGGAGGAATTAAGCGGGCCACATCCTTCGAACACTTTCCATGAAAATACTTGTAGAATAGGCTCAAGTCGCCAACCGTTCTTCGATGTTCCAGCGAATCAAGGCCGTCGGTCAGTTCCAGGTGTCCAATCAGACGAACAGCTCTTCTCTGGATAGAATCCAACAAATGCAGTGTATGTTTGGGAGCGGAGCTCCAAACATGGGAGCAGTATTCCATAGTTGGTCGAATACACTACACACACAATATACAGGATGTGTTACATGCTTTTATTAAAAATTGCTTGGTAAGGCCTTCTTATATAATTAACAGAGGGCATATGCCTTTTGGGAATTGTTTCTGGTTACCTTACGTAACCTTAACTAACAGTGTTATTTTAACAAGTTAACCTTATGTTGACATTTGGATTCCTCAGTAAAATTCAGGTATTTTAAGAGGCTCTATAATAAACTCTTCGGGATATTCCCATGTAAAAATTGACATTCTTTAGGTATTGCTTAGCTGCAGTTTCTAAACGGTACATCTAAGGTCAAAATGGCTTGTACATATCTATTTTAATTTTTCATCTTTTGATAATTTGAATATGAGATGAAAAACAAAAATAGAAAGAATGGATTATGCATAACTATATTTTTTGCAACGATTATATTTTCTTTTAAATTCAGTAGTCATCTTTTTTGGGCAATTATTATACAGAATGAAAACATTATTTTGTCTAACACTAACAAATAAAATAGGGTTAAAATATATAGGTAGGCATTAAATAAAATGACTTTTTAGGATGATTTGGAATACCTATGATAATTTACACAAGAAAAAACTTTCAATATGTACAAACGTCCGTCAAACATAAAAAAACATGTATAATTTTTGATGCAGTCTTAAGTCCTGATTGTATTTCTTGGTTATGATGCTCTGAATGATACTTGCTACAGAGTAACATAAAAAATTAAAAATGAAAGAAGAATTTATAAGGATTTCCAATAGAAGATTGAAAATATCCGACAAATAAAATTGACCAAAAAAAATTATATAATCATTGATTAATAAACTGTTATTTAACCAAAAAAAAAACGGGCCAAGTGTATGTCATAATTTCTCAATTAATATTCCGTACGTTGATTGCTTTTAAAATAAAAAATTTTGTTACGGAGGAATACTGAATGACTTCACAAAATGAGTTTTCAACAAAGCTTTTTTCCGATCTTTACTGAAAACAGATAAATTATTAACACACCTGTGGAGAATATTCCCGAATTTTTTCAAAATTTTTTGATCAGTACTTTTTGAGATAAGGGGGGGAAAGCGATTTTTCCTAATTTTTTAAAAATAATACAAAGAAAAGTGTGCGCAAGTATTACATTATATATATTTTTGAAGAAGTTTTTACAAACTTTCATTTGACACCCCACTCGATGACCTGGTAAATTTTTTTTTCATTTTCGATTTCACCCCCCAAAACTAACCCCTTAACTCAAAATTTAACTTTAAAAACTACACGGCTTTGATGAGACCATCAATTTCCATATTAGTACCAAATTTCAACTTTCTATGTCAAATAATTTCGGAGAAAATAGAGTATGACAGGCGGACAGACAGACCGACAGATATACGGACAGACGCCGTAGTGATCTTATAAGTGTTTTGTAGAGTACACTAAAAAAAAGAAGATAATAATTTTCTTTATAAATTTAATATTGTACACGGGAGTCGAGAAATATTTGCAATAAAATACATAAAATTAAAAAACTTGAACAAAGCAAAAGGAAGAGGATTTCCCCAAATGCCGTGTGTAACCAGTATACTAATCTTATGTATATAAACATAATTTTGTTTAATTCACAACGCAGTGTTTTTTTATAAATAACTGGATATTATTATAACAAACTAAACAATAACAACGAGAACCGGTCTCTATTATTTTCCATTCCAATTAAAATATTTAATATTGGGCATATTTGTATATTAATTTTTGATTATGTGTAAAAAAAGTGAATTTTTAACCCATTCAAATTTAAAACTCATTATGCCTCAGTGATGATCGCACTGGTAACTTATATTTTTATTGTACATTATTATTGTACATTATTATAGAATCATGTAAATATCTCTAAAAGTTTTATAAGATATCGTAAATTTACATTATAAAATAACAGTTTATTAATTATTAGTGGCAGCGGAAACACGCTCATGCCTCTCAATGTGTTTTTGTCCTTCGAAATAATGTGTTACATTTAAATAAAATAAAAAACATTGAAATGCAATTATAAAAATTAAAATACCTTAATCGCATCCTAGGAAAGGTAATAATAAAATCTAGCAAATACCTATCAAAGTTCAAAGAAATCCACACCGTATATTAACACTAAAAGTCACTAACTATATTCTAACAACGTTAATTTTATCACTCCTACTTCGCACTGTATCTAACAAAATATAAAATTTTAAAAATATACTCCGATAATACCGGAACACCATGAATTGTTTAAATAATTTTAGCCGCAAAAATTAAAATCAAAACTTACTAGGTAGCAAGTGAATCTGACGCATTAAACTAGTCGGATTATGAATGATTCGTTTGTAAAACCCCAGTAAAATTTTCTGACATTGAAAACGTTTAATGAGTTCCTTTCACCTTGTCGGACTTTTAACGAACTTGCAGGTCGGTTAAAAGGGCCCTTTTTAAATTTCTTCTTCATTCTCATCAAAACCCATAGTCCATAATCATCCATGAGGCAGACGAAATGCCGGCGTGGGTTCAGTGGCGTAGCATTTTTACTTTACTTTAAATTAAATGTTTATTTTTGTTCTACATTAAGCATTAATAGAGTAGAGCAGAACTGAGGTGGAATTACCGTACAACCGCGGCATATTTGTTGATCTATAAATACGGCCGAGGTTATTCTAAAAATGCACTCTGCAATGCACTGTGTAATGTTTCCACAAATATAAAACATTGCAAGTTTATCCTTCTGGTGGAATTAGAGCATACTTGCAATTTTGATGATTTACAAATATGACTTGATTCCAGCGTTACTCTCAGCTTAATCTCAGCTCTCCTAAAACCCAAATTTTGGTGCAGATTTGGTGACGAAACATTTGTTGTCTGGTTATATGGTGAAGAAAATTGTTTTTTTGAATCGATCAACAAAATTTACAATGGGAACTAAATCAGATGGTACCATTCTTTTTCTAGATGTACTGGCACAATGTTATTTTGGGACATTAGGCCACCTGTCTAAATGCTAACTCACCCCATCGTTCAACCACCCATCAACTCACTAGTATTTAGAGCTTTGTCAGTATGTTATAATGACATAGCGGGTTTAGCGTATGAAGCATCGACTATGTATCGGTTGGCTGACCTGTTAGTGCAGTAAAAAAAGGTCAAAATAACGATAAGTTAGGCATAGTTTAGATACAGCAATATTATGATTTTATCCTCTATGCGGTATCACCAGGAGTATTGTCCTGAGTTATGGCCCTTGAAAAACTTGTGCTCTTTTGTTTATAAACAATTTAAGTTTTCAAAACGCGTTTTTTGAGCTTAAAACTCTTAGTCATTAAACATTTAACAAAAACTAGTTGGTTTTAAGACGTTCAAGTGCGTACTTAATCTACAAAATTGAAAAAATAGGCAAAATACTGTTTTTTTTTTTTTTTTTTTTTCCATTTTATTGTACAGATCGTCTAAGTGAACCGATCAGCATGAAACTTTCAGAAAATATGCCCTTTGCTATAGCAAAAATACCCTGAAATTTTGATACAAAAATATTGATCCCAGTGGGCACAATTGAATTTGTTATTTAAAATTTGAATTGCCCGCCATTTTATGCCATTTGGTCCAACATGGATCATTTTTTTAAATTTAGGTCTCGATGTCAGCTCTCCGATGCTATTAACAAAAATTGTTTTGGAATCATTTTAACCGTTTTTTTTGGCATTTGTTTATATTTATTAATAAAATAACAAAAAACGCGTTTTTTCGGTCATTTTGAAAAAAAAAATTAGAATTTTTTATCACATCTGGTTGAGAATCGCGAGAGATTTGTTAACGAAAATGATTTTGTTGTTATTTGATTAATAAATAAATGTAAAAAAAAGGTTAAAATGACTCCAAAACACCTACCTACCTAAATTTAGAGAAAAAAAATCAATTCAATATTTTCTGAAAGTTTCAAGCCGATCGGCTCACTTAGTCGACCTGTACGGTGAAACAAAAAATAAAAAGTTTTTTTTGTCTGTGTTATGTACTTACTCGAGCGACTTAAAACTAACTAGGATTTGTTGAAAATTCCATTACGAAGAGTTTTTTTTTGTCTCGATCCGACTTACATAACCGGAGTTATTAGCATTTTAAACTCAAACAACGCGTTTTGAAAACTTAAATTGTTTATAAACAAGAGGGCACAAGTTTTTAGAAGTTTAAAACTTAGAACAATACTCCTGGTGATACCCCAGAGAGGATAAAATCATAATACTGCTGTATCTAGACTGTGTAATTTCAAATGCTTTTTTTACTGCACTATTTGGTTAAAATATTTAAAAATTAAATCTTAGGCGCCACCTTCTGAATTTGCATGACAAAGGGTCTACCAGGCCAATGGGTAACTTGTTACAGTGGAGAAACAGTAAAGTAGGGGTCAATAAGCATGTCAGCAACTAGCTGTTGGTAATTTTATCATAGATATGTTCTGGAAAATAGAAGGGACCGGAGAAAGAAATAAAACGAACAGTTTAAGAGAAGTAATGCTAACTGAAGATAAAGGTGTGAGGAGTGAGGCAATATGTGTGTAAACGCAAGGAAGTAGCTAAGTTTCAGGCAAATATTCATATGGCTGATAATGCGGAAGGTGGCGTCATCGAAATGGTGGTTACCGGTCAACTCATCAGGTAGAAATAAGAATCGTTGACGGCAAATGGCGGCGCTACGACCAATTTACAACGGTAACAACTGCTTTTGTGGCAACCGATCTATACCACGAACCCACGGCCGACGCCAAGTAACCTGACAACGGTTTGCAGCACACTCGCTAATATGGATTTATAAGTAAGAAACAGCTCTGAGAAAGGGATTGTAGATGGCATTGATGAAGGCGGTTATGTTCACACTCCCCATGGCTCTATGGAAAGATTTTCTGGGTTGACACTAGATGAACTTCGTTCCAACTCCAACCCAGCGCTTGTTTCGCGGTTAAATACTGTAGCTCGGTGAAGGTATGGGGCTAGTTAAGACAGGTACCTGACGTGGTCATCGTATGAGAAGGAAAGAAGATGTAGATACGTCGGTGAAGGATTTTCTGTAATGGATTCGAATGACGGTCGGTCATTCGACTGTTAGCAGGATCTTGTTTCGTCCTGGTGAATCTGAGTGTACATCACAAGGAAAAAATACTAGCCTTATGGGTCCGTAGTATCCCTCTAGATGTGCGCTAGACAGAGGTGGACTGCTGGTCAAATAGGTCCGTAAGAGCTCGCCCTATCAGCGGGTGTATGTATGTGAGTGGGCTACAGAGAGGAGAAGGTTAGTCGCACGGATCCGCAGTACCTCTCTAGGTGCGTGTAAGACAGAAATGGAGTGATAGTAACGCGGTTCTGCAGCAGCCCATTCTAGCAGCTGGTGTGTGTATGTTCGCCACAAAGAGAAGTTTAATGGTCTTACGCGGGTCAGCATTAGCTCTCTAGGTGTGTATTAGGCAGAGACGGACTGCTACTCACACGAATTCACATCAGCCCACCCTGTCAGCGGGTATGTCTGTATGCACAGCAGAGAGAATAATACTGGTCGCAAGGGTCCACAGTAACCTTCTAGGAGCGTGCTAGACAGAGACGTCCTGCTGGTCACACAGGTCCGCAGTAGTCTGCCCATGTCAGTGGTTGAGTATGAGTATGCGTGTGCCTCAGCGAAAAGGATGTTGGTCGCAAGGACTCACAATATCGTCCTCAATGTACGCTAGACGGAGACGGACTGCTAGTCTCACCGATCCTCAGCAGCCCGTCCTGAAGGCATATGGGCTTGTGTCTGAGAGAGAAAGTAAGTAGCTTCCTCTCAGTCACTCAGTTAGTACTTCATACCTATCAGATATACCTGGAATAAAGGATATAGAAAAAAATGGTATAATAGCCGGCAACGTTGGCTCGGATAGGTGTTTTGGCTCTGGCTCCTCCCTTGGTTTGTTTTTCCGGTTTGGTCCTTTAGCTGACCTGGTCTTCTGGCAGTCAGCGCACCGACTCTCTCTTTTTTATGCAGTATCGCTATTTTATATACGCACCTAGAGATGCGCTGACTAGGGGCATACATTCGCGCTGACAATGACAGCGCACCGCCAGTTGAAAAATAATAGAGGTCAGAGACTAGGCTGAACTGAAGGTGTTTGTGTGGTACGGTGTCTGTAGAAGAAATTTGGAGATCAATATTAAATAGAACTAATGAACAAGAAAGAATATTTTAAAATGAGCTGTAGCTAAACATTAACATTTTACTGGTTATACCACCAGTAAGAGAAACCAAAGATTTTGTTTTTACATTACACGTGGTAAAATGAAAATGTGCCGAGAACTCGTATATTGAATATTTAAATTCGTACCTTGACTTTAAAATAATCATGTTTTTTTGACTTTAAAATAATCATGTTAATAATTTTTAAAGAGATCTCGAAATTCTTATTTATATAGTTTAATATCTACTAATCATATTCCTGCTTATTTATATATATATTTTTTTTTTTTTTTATTTAAGATTAAACGACTAAATTTTGCTTTAAGCTGTTCCTATAGCCTGGTTTACACGGGGAGAGTAATGAGTAGAGTAGAGCGGCAAGTAGAGTTCACTCTACTTGCCGCTCTACCATTTTTTGATTTTTTGCGTTCACACGAAGCAAGTACTAAGTAGAGTATATAGCAGTCAAGAGTAAGTTGTCTAGGCGTTTGAATGGTATATCCTCGTAAATATGAATTTTAAAAAGAAATTAAAAAAATGTTTGGCACCAATTTTAAAAGAACTGGTTAGGGAAGTTACTGAAGTAATTTATGAGGAGGCAAATAGAAAAAAAAAGAGTGGATGAAAGAATGGCTGAAAAGAAGAAATTCACTTGGAGGAACATCGCTTCTACTAAAAGAGTTGGCTATTGAGGATCACTTGGAATACACGAGATGTCTTAGACTTACCCCAGAAAATTTTGAACATCTGTTGGGCATGTTCAAAAACAAAATTCAACCTGAAGATACGATGATGAGGGATGCTATAACAACTGAAGTGAAAATACAAGTTACATTGAACTTTTTAGCTACAGGAAACTCCTACAGAAGCCTTTCACATTTTTTTAGGGTGTCAAGACCTGCTATTTCTAAATTTATTCCCGAAGTGTGTGATCTAATCTCTGAAGTTTTGGATACTGTCAAGGTAGGTAAAAATCAATCAATTGTGAATAAAGAAAAATTTTTAATATTATTATTGCTTAAATAATACTATGTAGCTTATTGAAACTTAGCACAAAAGTGTTAAAACATTATTATTGTTCCAAATCTCCCGCTATTTTGAAGGCTTGTACAATTATATTTTCTGAATTTGCAATAGCAACATCAGTTAAACAAACTCGTGAATCAGTAACATCATACTGTTGTACTTGATTAATATCAACATACGCAGAGCAAGCGGTACTTGAGCAACTCGAGGAATAATTTGTGTAGGCAGATTGAAGGGAATTATTATCATGTGAATCACGTCGACTGCACTGTGGTGTTTGAGTTACTGAATTCTGGTTTTCATAAATAGAAATTTTGGGAGGCCCAACATCTCTCAGCCTGTACTTTAAGAGAATTCCCTGAATTTCATTCTGGGCCCTAAGTGCACTAGATTTTTGTAAATTATTCAGAGTTGCAGCAACAAAATTTCCAAACGCATCATGCTCGTTACAATTACTGTCTTGAATACTTGCAATGACTTCCCGTAGCTGTTCAACTGCATTTGTTAGATTGTCAACTTTACTTCTTTTGGATGCTGGAGCCTTATCTGATACAGGAGTTTTTGGTGCAACTTTTGGAGATTTGCCGCTCTGGCCCTGCGGAGAAAATGGTTCATGGGTAGTTCCCTCTTCTTCTCCGTCTTCAAGTGAATTTATATTTTGAGAAATGGCAGTTTCCTGAAATAAAAAAAAATGTTTCAGATGCCTGAAGCAGACGAGTGGAACATTCTGGAAGCAGGATTTAATAAACGGTGGAACTTTCCGAATTGCTGTGGAGCAATTGATGGAAAGCATGTTTTTAATAAAAGCTCCTCCAAATGCAGGGAGTGAATATTATAATTATAAAGGGCAACATAGTATCGTGCTTATGGCTCTTGTTGATGATAAATACTGCTTCTCGTACATTAATGTTGGCTTTAAAGGATCAAATGCAGATGGAGGCGTTTTTCAAAACTGCGAACTATATGAACAACTAGAAAATAATCTACTTCCTGCTGGGTTTGTTATTGTAGGAGATGACGCATTTCCCCTTAAAAAATATTTAATGAAGCCATACCACAAACTCAGACATACTTCTCTAAGTATACCTGAACAAGTATTTAACTATCGCCTGAGTAGGGCAAGAAGAATATCGGAAAATGCATTTGGCATATTAATGAGTCGTTTTAGGGTTTTTGAAAGATGTTTGGCTGTAAAGTTATCAACAGTAAACAAAATCGTACATGCAGCCTGTTCACTGCACAATTGGTTGACAAAAACAAGTCAACGCTCATATTTGCCTTATGGTAGTGTTGATAACGAAGATATAGAACCTGGGGAGATAATCCCGGGTCAGTGGCGCCATGAAATCTCCGATCTAGGGAATATTGAACGTTATGGGGGCAGAAGGTCAACCGACATGGCCAAAAAAAATGAGGGAAAAGTTTAAAGATTACTTCAACAATGAAGGAGCTGTTCCATGGCAGTACAAAAATGTTTTTTAATTATCCTATGTTATAAGTATATATAAATATAAACACTTACCACACAATCTTCAGTTTTTTTTTCCTGATTTTGCAATCTTCATGATTCGGTCAAAGGCATCAAACCATTTTATATTTGGAACATATATATCTTCTGTCCCTGCACCTGATTTAATTGATTTTTTAATTTTAACACATTCTTGCCTGTAGGTACACTGCAAGTTTTTAATTTTTTGTTTAAGTTCACCCAACCCAAATCCACTTCTTCCAAGTTTCAGAATAATATTTTTTTTTCGCGGCCATCCTCATGTTTTTATTTCTGTAATTTGGACTACTCAAATTCCACAGAACCTCTTCATCTACATATAAACCAACCAGCATTTCCGTTTCTTCTTCAGTGAATTTAGACATTTTTAAAAATTAAACAAAACAAACTGATTGCAAAATTCACTGCAACTGGTCACTACTGGCTACTTGCTTGAAAAACGAGTAGAGTGGGGTGTTTATACAGGTAGAGTAGGTAGTATAGTAGAGTGGGGCAGTGGTAGAGTACTATACTGCGCGCAGTATAGTACTCTACTCTACCAGCTACTCGCTACTCTACTCTACTCGGACAGAGAGAGGGGGTTTCTACGGGTAGAGTTACTCTACTTGCCGCTCTACTCTACTCATTACTTTACCCGTGTAAACCAGGCATTAGTTTTTCTGAAAATCAAAATAACATTTGAACCAACCTGCTCACTAGAAATACTCGTATAGATCATACGATTTTTGATGACGTCAATAAAGTGGCTAACAAGAAAGGATTAAATAATATTACAAATTTGTACATTCAAGATAAATACAGTCAGTTACTTTTAATTTTCATAAAACTAAACTTACTCTATCTCTACATCCCTACTCATTAGCCAAACCGTTTGGCCAACGTGGCGAATTATGGCTAAAAACCCCTACTGAATATGACGAGTTATAAAACTTCTGGAAACGTACCCTAGGTAGGAGGCTCATTAAATGACAAGTCCTACACGTTGAAAAAGGTCTGCCTCATGGATTCTGGGGGAGGCAAAAACTCGTTAAATTTACTACCAAACAACAAAAGATCTGACAACCGCATATTCCAGCCACTTTATATAGCAACATATAATGTAAGAACTCTGTCAACAGATGAAAAGCTAATAGAATTGGAAGAGGAATCTAAATGGGATATAATAGGTCTAAGTGAAGTCCGTAGAACTGGAGCGGACTAAATCATACTGAACTCTGGAAACTGTCTGTATTATGCAGGTGAAGAAACTTTGATTAGAGGACTCGGCTCCTTGGTAAATAAGAAACATGTTAACCAAATTATTGAAATCAACAGTATTAGTCCGAGAGTCATATATCTGATAATCCAACTAAATCAAAGATACTCTCTAAAAATTCAGGCCTATGCACAAACGAGCACCCACTCAGAGGATCAAATAGAATCATACTACGAAGAAATTTCTACTGCTCTACAAGACGGAAAAACGTATTTTACGACATTCATCGGTGACTTCAATGCTAAAATTGGAAGCAGAGGGGACGAAGAGGAAACTGCAATAGGTCATCATGGGTTAGGAGATCGAAACGAAAGAAGGAGGACACTAATAGATTTTCTTATTATTTATGTGTAATGAACACTTGCTTCAAAAAAAACAAAAATAGGAAATGGACATGGTCTAGCCCAGATGGTAAAACAAAAAATGCAGTTGATTTCGTAATCAGTAACAGGAAAGACATTATCCAATATGTAAGTGTCCTAAATAGATGTTCACTTGGGAGCAACCATCGCATTGTGAGAGCAGAAGTGTTTATTAACAATAAATAGAAAAGAAACAACATGATTTTTAAAAGAAACCATAAGAAATGGACAACCCCGGACGATGTGGATTCCTATAGAAGAGAGATCGCAAGCTTCTTGGAACACAATGAAGATACAGGAGATATATTTGAAAACCTCAAAAATAGTATAGAAAACTTGCCTAAAACAACAAAAATAACATAAATTACATCATAGAGTAAAACTGCTAATGAAGCAAAAGAGGGGAATGGGAGATAAGACTACAGATGAATACAGAACTATAAATAGAGAGATGTGGAGGAAAATTAGAAAAGATAAAAGGCAAAAAAATGCAGAGGAAATTAAAAACGTTGTAGAACAGAATAGAAGCTTAAAAGTCTTGAGAAGGAAGAAAACAATGGGAAGCGAAGATATATAGACAAGATTAAGGATATGCATGTTAATGTAATAACAAACAAAAGAGATATTTTATAGATCATCGAATTATCTTATCAACAACTATATACCTTACAAGATAAAAGAACAGAAATCAACATACCAAAAGTCCTGAATCAGGAGTCGGAGGATATCCCAGACATCACAGAAGAAGAAATTACATCATATGTATATTGTAGTATAGGCAATTAAACAAGGAGGACAACAAATTATCAAATCACTTAAAATGTTGTTCAATAAATGCCTCCTGGAAGGAATAACTCCATCGCAATTAAAAAAATGCAACTATTGTCATCATGCATAAAAAGGAGATACTTCAGACCTTACAAACTATCGACCTATTAGTCTCCTGAGCTATGCATGCAAGTTATTCACGAAAATACTTACCAAACGTCTAGAAAATAAATTAGAATATTTCCTTTCAAAAGAACAGGCTGGTTTCCGCTCGGGGTAGGGAACAAACGACCGTGTGCTTACAGTTGAAATCCCCAATGTATAGAATATAATAAGCCTCTTGTACTCATATTTGTGCAAATGCGTCCCTTTACACGTTTCTTCACATTGTATCATATATCATATCATATGTTCTATGACTTAACTGGTTTGTAGTAATATTGACAGAAAGTAATTTTTGACAGATATTAAACAAGTTTTACGAGTATTAACGAGAATTAATCCTTTGTCAAGCTCAACAGTATTTTAAATCTAGATTATTATGGAGTACACTTTTGGTGAGTAAACTGATACGATTTTAGTGCTTGGTTTTTGTAAAGGCAACGGTCGTAAAAGTGCTCACGTATATCACGAAAGATTTCCGCATTGTCGTACTCCTAACCATCACACTTTTGCCAATATTGAGAGACGACTTCGAGAAATTGGTCAATTTAAGTCGATCAGGAATAATGCTGGGCCGCCTTCACAAGCTAGAGCACCCGATGTTGAAGAGAGAATTCTTGAAATTGTACTCAATAATCTTGGAATCAGTACTTGTGTAATTGAACGTCAAACAGGAATATCAAAAAGTACAACTAACCGGATCATTAGACAACAAATTATTTACCCCTTTCATATACAGTCCATCCAGG
>CM032446.1:138086446-138116165 GCA_019049505.1 Pachyrhynchus sulphureomaculatus
GTATCAACTATTTGTGTCTATTTATTTCTAAGATTATGCGCGCATGCAATGAATTTCCTTATGCCACAACTATTAAAAATATAAAGAAAAAATGAACAAGAAATCAACTTTCGAAACCTTAACACAGGTAATCGTTAATGGTGATACCAAATGTTGAAAAATGCTAAGGCACACAGTGTGTCCATATTTTTTTATCAAAATTTAGTTCCCTGATTATTGTCGTACACTTGAAACGAAGGATTTATCATCACATGTTTATGATGGAGTTTTGACTTTCCTTGCTAAAGAAAAGTATTGTGGTCGTGAAGAAATCTCTTTCCGAAACTTTTGCTTTTGTTTCACGTTTTAGAGTTCTAGATCGCGTAAAACATACACACTAATTTTCGTCGGGACTGTAGGTCTGTTGCGCACGATAACTCTCGAACGAAATGAGATATCAATTTTAAACCTACATATATTATATTTAACGATGGGATAAAACCAATAGTTTTTATGATTGCTATTAATAAACTAATTATCAGTATAAATATTTATAGTAATACACATAGAGGAGGAAATTAGAGGGGTTGTTTCAGAAATATTGTTTTTTATGTCTTTTTCAGGGTTTTTGAAACCGTGGAATCCCAAAATTAGGTTAATTTTCCATAATTTGCATGAATTGAGTTTATATTGTATAATTGTTCTGTGTTATGAGAGATTTCTCACGGATTTTTAATTGATGTAATAAACAAATTTTAAGCACATAATTTATAGTAAAATAAGTTAGGGGTTTTAAAAGAGTGGTTTGTATATCCTTGTTAGTTTATTGAAATCGGGAGGAACTAAAGATTGAGTTAATTTTTCATTACTTTCAATTTTAACATGGAAATGGGCTAAAAGAGGTGGGTGTCAATAAATAGTATTCCATATTATATAGTACTATGGAAATTTTTCCAGGTTTTTGGTTGCGCTAATGAATAAATTGTTATTTATTTACTATAAATTATCTATGTAACGTAATAAGGGGTGGGGTAGGAAGTTAGAAGCGTGTATCGTATTTATTATAAGTGTTCTTCAGTGTTTTTTTTTTAATCTTAATGCCAGAGAGGGAGTCAAAGGTTGGGGATCATTAAATATTGTATGGTTTCACTAGTATTATAAGAATTTTTCTTGGTTTTTAGTTGGGATATTTTATAAAATTTTAGCTAGTTATTTATAGTGTAAGATATATAAACTGAAAGGAATGGGAAACAGAGTTAGAAAGGGGGTTGCAAATATATCATAATATACTTATATTTCAGTATTCTTGATTTTTCGTTATTTCGAATTTAATAGAAATAGTGCATATAAGGGATTGAAATCTGATGGGCGTAACCTAAAAAATGTTGGGTTAATTAGAGAAAAAGTTTTAGAAATACAAACAGTTAAATTGACCGCAACTTACCTATCTCTGAGACAGTAGGTAAATTATTAATTTTACTTCTCTTACTAAAGGGAATGATCGTAATTTAAGATTACCCTTAGGTTTTCTTCTTGCACTCCTTTTCATTTTTAGTGGCATGTAATACATATTTTTCCATATCCTTCGGTCTGTCTATCCATCTGTTTGCATGGTTGGTCTCTTGGCACCATAATTTTGGAACAAAATGGTATTATAATTCTCTAAATAGGGATAAAACCTACAGTTTTTAGAGACATAGTTTCAATGGAAAGAGGTGAAATGTATGGATGTTGATATGATGTATGGTGTACTTATTTTAAAGCTACTTGTTTACAAGGAAACTACTAGATTTTTTTTAGATACTTTACCGATTTTTTCTCCGTTTTTTACTACATTTCTTGACTTCATTAAATCGTTCAGTAAATTTTAAGAAAGTCTGATTTATTTTATTTTTCAACAGTTAGCAGTTAGTTGTATCAATTTTAAATTAAATATGCCTAACGCTGCAGCGTACCCAGATAGAGGGGCTGGGTGAGCGTATATATGTTCCTTTAGCCATATAGATATAGAAAATAGCGGCTTAGAAAGAGGACTTTTTTATTGGGGGAAGTTTGTAGCGTCATTGTGTGAAATTTTGAATCATCGAATTTGGTCTTAGGTTTAATAAAGCGTTCAAAGTACCACTGTGTAAACGAGTTCTCCACCCACCTCCCGTAATCGCTGCTTTTTAAATTGGGTGTAAGTTTTTAAACATCCATTGTATAAAAGTGTCATTTTTTTATGAAATAACACGTACGCTGAAAAGTTTTTGGTCTAGAGCACATTTTTTGCAAATTCGACTTTATTCATCAACAGACCTCCTTCAAGAACAATACAATGAGTCCAACGCTTTTCTAACATTTCTATACCTTTTTTGTAGAAGGATTTGTCTTTACCTTCAAAATAGGCCTCAGTGTCAGTGATAACTTCTTCATTGGAGCCAAATATCTTTTCCCGCGAGCATTTTTTTTGAGGTCCTACGAATAGATAATAGTCGCTGAGAGCCAAATCTGGAGAATATGGTGGATGAGAATGCAATTTTGCCATCGTAACCATTGATATGTGACACGATGCATTGTCTTAATGAAAGCCCGCTTTTTTCTTGTTCATTTGGAGCCGTTTGTTTGCGATTTCTGCCTTCAAACGCAACAATAACTTTTTATAACTGATGGTTTTTCCCTTCTCAGCATAGTTGATGAAAATTATTCCATGCGCATCCCAAAATACAGAGGTCAAAACCTTCCCAGCCGACTGTTCTGTCTTTAGTCCCTTCGGACAACTTTCACCGGCTGCTGTCCACTCAGCTGACTGCCGATTTGATTCCGGTGTGCAGTGGTGGATCCATGTTTCAACCAAAAATCTTTTTATTGCGCTTAAAACAGGTCCAAACAGCGTTCAGAATCATCAACACGTTGCTGTTTTTGGCAGTGTGAGCAAACGCTGAACCCATTTCAAACAGAGCTTTCTCATGCCCAAATGGTCATGCAAAATATGACCAACACGTTCTTTTAATATCTTTAGGGTATCAGCTATCGGACGCAATTTCACTTTACGGTGATCCAAAACAATTTTATGGATTTTTTTATGTTTTCTGGTGTCCATGCCCAAATGTTCATGCAAAATATGACAAACATATTCTTTTGTTATCTTTAGGGTGTCAGCTATCTCATGCAATTTCCCTTTACGGTCATCCAAAACGATTTCGTGAATTTTTTTGTCGTTTTCCGGTGTCATTTCGGCGTCCAGAGCGTTCATTTTTTTTTTTTTTATTGGTCTAGCACACGTGCTGCAGGGAAGTTCCTAAAGCGCTCCAGGAGCGGCACGCATCATTTTTGTCTGTACGGCCGCGTTTAAATTCAGCATACCAGTAAAATGATGAGTGATTTTCCAGGGGCAGAGTCCCCATAACACTTATCAAGCCATTGCTTTGCTTGAATGGTATTTTTTCCCATCAAAAAACACTGTTTAATCAACATACGAAATTCGATTTTTTCCATTGTTTTGAAAATATCAAAAGTAGCGTCACTAAAACCACTGTACTTTGTAAACTAATCGTCGAAATGTCATGAAATTTTGACACGTATCGTTTGAAGGTTGGTACTTCCTAAAAAATCACTTGCTAAAATTCCAAGGTCATTTTTCTTTCGAGCCTGATAAGAGTTTGGGAATCGTTTTCCTTTATGAGGCATAAAATCTTATCATGCAGGGAGCTTTTTACAGATCAGAGCTTAAAATGAAACAATCCAAAAAGAGAGGGAAAAATTTCCGTTAATACGAAATTTAAAAATAAATTAGGTGAATAGCACCTGGCACACGTAAACCTTTTAAGATATATAAATTTAGTATACAGTTGATATTAAAATGAAAATAGGAAAAGAAAAGAATCTTCTTTATGTGAAGAACCCCTAATCATTTTAATAACGGTGCCTATGATGAGATCAGGAGACGTGCTTTCCGTTTGACATTGACTTTAAACCGTCATAAAAAAATAAGTTATTTGCCAAACGAAAGAGTAAAAGAAAATTGCATAAACGAGTATATTTTAATTAAATATTCACACACACATCTGTGTGTCAGATCAAAAACTTTTCAACCTACGTGTTATCTCCCTTATCGATTTTGAGTTTTCTCTGTTGGAAAAAGTTAACTTTTTAGAGTTCCATTGCAAAACAGGTTTATAGCTTTTGCTCAAAAAGTATAGAAATTTATAATTATATACATAGCTCGTCATAAAAACTATTGTCTTTGAGCTTCGCAGTAGTACAAATTCGATTGGCCGTCAAAACTGGATTCTAAGCATATGGATAATTGAAACTGGGAAACTTGGGAAGTATGTACTATCGAAATTTTCGGTACGGGTGCTTAGATCATAAACTATCCCCATGGATGACGCCTTTCAAGAAGAATTCGGTTAAAAGAAAAAAATATTATCCTCAAAACATATCTAATATTACACGTTGTAACATAAAATATAAAATACTTGAAAGTCACGAACAAATTCGATTGTAATATACTATAGGCAGAGCCTATAGGTTAGCTTATTTTCTTATATATATATATATATATATATATATATATATATATATATATATATATATATAGTGGCGTGAAAAAGTTTCCGGCCAGTGACATTTCGTACTCTAATTTATTAAAAAAAAAGACTAATGATTTTTAATCATTATGAGATTGAGTATGAGATATCGGAAACAAAATAATATAGTAAAAGAATATTATTTATGTTTGTGAATATATTTATTATTATTATTCTTATATTTATATGTGCAAAAGTTTCCGGCCACTTTGTACTACGAAAAAAATTATTAGTCCGTAATGCTCTATAATAGACTTAAATTATATTTTTTATGTTAATATTTTGTAGCCATAACCCTTTGCAGCGATAACAGCCGCACAACGATGTGGCATTGACTCAATCGATTAATACAAGCAGGTGAAATTTTATCCCATTCTTCCTTCAATGATTTGAATAATGCGGCTTTATTTGAATATGTAAGCTTTCGAACTTGACGATCTAGCGTTGGCCATAAGTGTTCTATTAGGTTCAAGACGGGTGATTGAGATGGCCAGCTTAAAACTCTCACATTTGAAGCTGATAACCACTATTTTAACAACTTGGATGTATATTTGGGGCCATTCTCCTGCTGAAATATCCAATTCTACGGCAATGTTTCTTCAGCATATTGTTTTCTAAAATGTCCTTGTAGATATCAGCGTTTATATTTCCGATGATCTCATTCAATAGACCGACTCCTTGTGCAAAGAAAATTCCCCAAACCATTACACTACCTCCACCGTGTTTTACAGTAGGAATTTGGTACCGAACATCATTTCTCGTACCAATAGGTCGTCGTACATGTTGTCTACCAACGCTTCCAAAAAGATTAAATTTAAATTCGTCTGAGAAAGCTACTTTTTTTCAATCTTTGATTGTCCAATTTAGGTGATCTTTGGCAAATTGTAATCGGGCCTTCTTATTCTTTTTACTGATTAATGGTTTTTTAATATCTATACGGCCAAAAAGTCCCACATCTTGTAGTCTTCATATCACAGTTCTACGACTAACATTAGCTAGGTTTTCATCCTTTAGCTCGCCTGCAATTTTAGCAGCAGTTTTCTTGACATCCGCAGTTGGTTTGCGTTTAATGATACGATTTACTTTTTTAGACGTTTTTCTTGGTCTTCCACTACGCGGACGATCTTTTTTTAAACCATATCCACACTCGGTATTTTACAATAATATCGTTCACAGTTGATTTACCCTCTCGGTAATAATAAAAGCAACCTCACGAGAAGATTTTTCCTTCTTCTGAAAATTTTATTACTCTCACGAATTTGGATTTGCATATGCCATGTTTATGCTCCCACGGCCTTTTATGAACTAAATGTGAACATTCAACGCGGAGGGGGGGGGGGGGGATTATTTCGTGATAAACATACGTCTTTGAAACGTCTTACTGCGTCAATATATATTATGTGGCCGCGGGTGGTGGCGGTTACAATATACGTCTAGCAAATTATTTGTACTTAGAACACTACTTTGCGAATCCAAAAATTTTTTCGGAATAATTGTATTTACCCAGTACTTACTTTAGAAAAATGTAATCTTAAACTAAAATAAGTATTGAATTTGGCTTTCTCACACTAAAAGAAACATAGTATTACAAGTTAAGTGGATTTTAAAAAATATTATATGTAACTTTATAATAAGATAATATTACAAAAAAATAAGCAAAAGAAGACTTCATAAGTATTTATAATTTAAAACCTAGCATTTCCCTCTACATGGTATTTCGGTTTTTTAAAATTGAAAATAATGAAAAAATAATACCATTTTCAGATTCCTTTACCCAAAAGAACCCTAATAGAGACACATAAAAACTCCCCGATTATATCATAGTTGGCGAACCTTTATTTATACCATAATTAAAAATAATAATAAAATAATACAATTTTCCGATGTCAGGAGCCCAAAAATCCTGAAAATCACGTGTATACGAAGAAATGCTTCTTAGACTCTGCTCCATTACCTTTAAATCCATTATATGCTTAACTATAAATAATTATATTTAGAATTTGTTTAATAAAACAAAAAAAACCAAGAAAAAATTTTCCTAGTGA
The DNA here is from genome assembly GCA_019049505.1 of Pachyrhynchus sulphureomaculatus. NCBI lineage: Eukaryota > Metazoa > Arthropoda > Insecta > Coleoptera > Curculionidae > Pachyrhynchus > Pachyrhynchus sulphureomaculatus. The sequence continues at coordinate 138,093,042 of CM032446.1, forward strand.
TATTGGGATTATACAAAAATTTACGCACCATTCACCTCTTTCGCCTCAAACGATATCGCTCAAAGATTAAATTCCTACTTCAATGTGGCGTGGTGACGGCCCGTGGGCTCCGCAGACGTAGTACTTGCCTAACTGTTGCAGAAAGGTCTCGGGATTTTCAATTCCTCATTTAAATATATTTTGGCTTTCCCACATACATAGGTAGCACTTGTTGCAGAAATGCAATAAACGTCAGTGTCAGCACTACTGAGTTGTGTAAATGGTGCTGTTTGAAATTACCAAACAGGTATATGTCGGCACTTGGACAACGTTGACAGGTATATTACGACATTCTCGCCGATATCCTTTAGGATATAAAAAAGGATAAAATCCCTATCTCAGGCGGGTAAAATCACTAGTCATTATATAGGTACTAAAACTTTAAAATCGTTATATCTTTTTATTCGAAAGTTATAATAAGACCACTTCGACGTCCTGTCCGTCTGTCACATCATCCGATTTACCTCCCTCCGAAATATTTGACGTAGAAAGTTTGAAATTTGGTACTAATATAGAAATGTGATGGCCTCATCAGAGTCGTGGTTAGTTTTGAAAAGTTTAATTTTGACTTATGGGGCTAGTTTTGGAGGGTGAAAAATCGAAACGAAAAAAAAAAATTTTTTTACTAGGTCATCGAGTGGGGTCAAATGAATGCTTGTAAAAACACGAGTTCAAACACAAATATAATGTAATACTTGCGCGCACTTTTCTTTATATTATTTTTTTAAAAAATCATGAAAAATCGTTGTCGCTCCCTTTATCTCAAAAAATACTGATCAAAAAATTTTTGAAAAAAATTATAAACCTTTAATAATTTACCTGGTATATATATAAAAAAAAGTCAAGGTGATCAGTTTTCCCATTAAAGATCTGAAACAAACTTTGTTTTGAAAACTCATTTGGAGTGTGTTTTCTGAAGTCCACTGATCATTTTATACTCCATTACATTTTTTGCCCAAGTTCAACTTGCACTTGACCGGTTATTTGTAATCTAAGGACCCTAAATGAGATAGAAATAAAAAAAATGCATACAATACTTTCCTTCAAAGAAGAAAATAATAGTTTACCTATTCTCGTAATAGAACTAACACTTATTTTCCATTTTTAGAACATTATGTAGAGCCTCCTCCTAAATACGATGATGTAGTTAAAGTTCATCAACTATCTGCGGAAAATGAAGTGCCAGCTGAAAGTAGGCCAGCAATCATTCCAAATGGACCTCCTCCATATACCATTGGTGTTAACCATAGCAAAATGAAACATCCAATCGCATTTAGTTATAAAGTTTGTAAATTTTAGGTAATAATTGTAATTTTTACATCATAAAATGAAAAGTATTTAGTTCCTATCACACACTTCTATATATTATATAAATAAATATTCTATGTACTACACTAATTTTTCGTATGTTTAAAATGTGTTACATCAGATAAAAATTTGTAAAAGAAAACATTAGCTATAAAATCAATTTAAATTTCCTGGTAATTTGTTATTAAAGATATTTTAGATGCCAGTGATCTTGTTACATACCCTTTAACAAAACGAAAAACCTTGGATTAGTTGTGTGTATTGATCAGTGACCGAAACTCATTGGTAAATAGCGACCTTAACGTGAATACAGTGAGAGAAGGTAGTGGGAATGAGGACGGGCCGTAAAAGATACTCCATTTGTTATGCGACGTTTCGATTTTTCATTTGAATCTTTATCAAGCTAAAATATAAATTCTTAAATTTTATGGCTATTTAGACATTACAATATATAATAAGTATACTTAAAATTAATGAATGAGTTCTATGAGAGTATACAGGTAATCATATAGTACAGAGTGAGGCGACGATAGAGTAAAGTTCATTATCTCATTTGTTTCGGAAATGACGAAAAAATGTTAAATACAATAGTTTTAGAAAAACTTAAGGTGCACAGTTTAAAATTATTTTTGAGTATACAGGGTACTTCAAAAAAGTGTGCGTGATATAACTTATGTTTTTTTAAATTAAAAATTAAATTTTTAAAACTCCTGGAGCGCTTTAGGAACTACTTCCCTGCAGCACGTGTGCCTAGACCCATAAAAAAAATGGAACAACATCCTATTTTCTAATTTATTAAATTAAATTCTGCCCTAAAATTTTTATAACTTTTTTTATTAAAAATTTGATATACCAAAACCTAGTGGAGTTTTTCTAATATTACAATTTAAAAAAAAATTCTAGTTTCCAGCAGACCATTTGTCGCTTAATGTATGGTGTAGAAAATTAAATTTTCGAATTATTGGTCCATATTTTTCCGCGAACCGCTTAACGAGCCTAGATATCTATTCTTTGAAAGGGAACACATGTGAGATTCAACAAGACGGAGCTCCTGCCTCATTACCAGCGGAAAATTCGGGAATTTTTAAACGATCGTTACCCACAAAAATAGATCGGTAGGGAAGGATTAATTCAGTGGCCCCCTCGATCATGTGACTTAACACCTTTAGACTCCTTTTTCTGGGGCGACTATATTAAAGATCGTGGTTTATGTGAATCCCCCTACGACACCATTAGGTATTGGTAAATAGGATAAATGCGTGCAGGACAATAACACCCTATATGTTAAGGAAAGCGAAGAAAAATATAGTAAACGACCTAAACATGTGTATTCAGTAGACGTGCGGCATATTTTTGAACATTTATTAACGTGGTAATAATTAGTCATTTAGATAAGTTAAACTATATTAAAAATTATTATTAACTATTTGTTATGTTTTCACAATAGCGTAAGTGTATTAAAAACAAGGGTAAAAATTGAAAAAAATTCAAAATAAATCGAAACTATTAGAAATAGGTATATGATAGAATACTTAATTAAAAATTGGATGGTTTTATAAAAATTTATCTAAAAAAATAATAATATACAGGGTGCACAATTTTAAAAAATTTGAGATTTTTCAATTTTAAAATAGTCGAAATGCATATAATTTATTTTGAACACCCTGTAGCGTTCTAACTCAAAGTTTTTTTACATATATCTTTTCTTTTTTCATATCTATAGAACTCTCGTACCATTCCACCTTCAGAAACAATGGCGCTGCTGGCCAAATTTTTTACAAAACTGAAAACTAGTATTTTTTTTTTTAAAATTGAAGTATTAAAAAAAACTACTAGGTTTTAGGTATATAACATTATTAATAAAAAAGTTATAAAATTTTACGCAGATTTTAAAAAATAAATTAAAACATAGGATGTTCTATTTAAAAAACATATGTTATATCGGCCACACACAAAAATAATTTTAAACTATTGTATTTGACATTTTTTCGTTATTCTCCAAATGAGATAATGAACTTTACTCTATCGTTGACTCACCCTGTACAGTGATGGTGTTGATTACGTCAGGTTAAGAAAGCAGGTTAAAAATATAAAAATTGGCGGAATCTGTTGTGGAAACTCTTATCCAACAGGATACAGCAAGACAGATGATTTGCCCGGAAAGAAATAAAGAAATAAAATAGGGAAAACGCTTGGGACAAAGAGTACAGTTATACAAAACGTTTTTCTGAGTGAAATGATTCATATTCAGACTTCAAACAGTGGTAACTCAAGGACAGATGTCTCAAATTTAAGCAATATTTATGACGATTTCCTCAACTGAAGTGACCATAAGTAGTAGGCACTAAGAGCAGTAAAAATTGACAACGTTCAAATTAGGGAGAGAGAGCCTTTTGTAATAGCTTGATCAGTTGGACTAGCTTCAAGTAGTCTCTGAACCAATTTGATTATTCATTTTTAATTTTACGAACTGCAAAATATACGGAAGATTATACAAATAGTTTTGAATGCCATTGTGTGTGGTAATATGTGCCTTTTAACTATTTTACTTCATTTTATTTTAATTTTAAACTCTAATTATAATTGCGATGTATTCTAAGAATAAATGTTTTGTTACGTCTTCCATACTATATAAAGGCATTTGCTGCAATATTTGGAAGTTATGTTGACTACTCTAACACAGTGGTTCCCAACCTTTTTTAATGGTGACCCTTTTTAGATTTTTTAAAAATATTCGCGGCCTACCTTTCCCATTTCGTCATATTGGATCAATAAAACGAAAAATAAAAGGTTTGAAAAAATATATTTTTGGGCCTAACAGTGATATTTTTTATAAAATATTAATTATTAAGTATTAATGATTAATGTGATGATTGAGTTTGCATCTGCTTAACAAGCGTTATGATGCTTGGTTGAGTTTTTGTCAAAGCCAATCTCATGTCATCTTGAAAGCTTACCCCTAGCTTTTGTCTTGATCTGCAGAAGAGTTGAAAATCCACTTTCGCAGAGATAGGTAAAAGCAAATGGCACTAATATTTGAAAAGAAAAAATGAAAATTTTAGAATACGAATGACGCAGAGCACACTAAAATTGAGGTAACGATTTTTCTTGAAATAAATCACCCACTGAGGAGTCATTTTGCAGCTTCAAAAATTCCTCCTGCACTTCATCGACAATGTCGGTAACATCCAAAGGTACATGAAATGGGTTTCGTACTAATGCAGCTTCTTGTTCGGAGACTCCGAAAAATAACGTATTTCAGATTTCAAGGGCTTGAAAAGTGGTTATTAATTTCCTCTCTTAGATTATGTACAATTCCAGCCTCCGATTCTTCAGTCTTCGTGTGAAGGTGCTCAAACATGGTAAAGTTTCCAAAATTTACTTTACGGCGCCAGATTTGCAGCTTTAATACCAACTCCTGGATATTATCTCTGAAGTGAATAATAAATATCAGATAAATAAGCTACTCTTTGGATCCAGGTCTCTCATCATTAAAGTATGTCATAAACTCATGTTTTCTTTTTATTTTTAAGAACTGTTTTATTTCGTTTTTCAATTCAAAGACTCGGCCAACAACATTTCTCTTTGATAACCAACGAACAGCAGTGTAGAAAAGAAGTGATCGTGATCAGAGTCCATGTTTTTATATAGTTCTTTGAACAGAGACGTATCGAGAGCACTAGATTTTATATAATTGACAGTTGTCACCAAAGAATCGCGCACTTCTTGCAAAGGCTTTGGAAGAGTCTTGGTAGCAAGGGCAAATCGGTGAATTAGGCAGTGCAGTCCCTTTGCTTATGGTGTAAGCTCTTTAACTTTTGACTGAAAGCCCGGCCTCGATCCAAGGATGGCTGGTGCTCCATCGGTACACTCCACACAAGTATTTCCACTGTAAGTCATTACTTTCAAAGAATTAACTTATCATCTTCATGACGTCGTTACTTTTCGGAGTAGTTTTTAGTGCTTTATAAAACAGAAACTCTTCTTTGATGTCCTCCAAGTGAATATATCTCAGGAAAACGAGTGTTGTTGGACAAGAATATTACGCATTTTAATCTCACTCGCTTCTCCAAGAATTAGCTTAACCGACTTTAATAAATAAGGTTGTATGTGGTTTTTTATTTTTTGCAATTTCTAGAGCAATTTCATATGATGCCTGAACTACAACTTGGCTTTATTATTGAAACGTTCCAATAAAATCCAAAAAAACTTTTGTGGCAGCCTCATGTCGTTTAAAAAAGTCTTTTGTAATATGTTCGGAATGCTTTGTTTCTAAGTAACGTTTGAGCTTTGAGAGTATCATAGATTCAGCACTAAGAACAAGAACGCATAAAACACACTGTTGTTTCTCTATGCCGTTATTAATAACAGTTGAATATCCAAATTTCAAATAGTTCTCCAAATATTTTCTTATTTTCTCCATGACGTTGATATCTTGAAAATAAAATACTTTTTAATATTTTTTAATTTTAAAAAAATGTTTAAAAATTTTGAATTAACATTATTTAATGTTTTTTGCTTACCAAAACGGTAAATAATAGAAAAGTCTGTTTCGAGGCGTGCCTATCGAAGGACGAATTGTGACGAGCTATCCTAGTATTGTAAGATTTTTCGGATCAAACAAAACACTAACTAACAACGAACTATTCATATACAAACGACAAAAAGAACACCGTAAGGATTTAACATTAGGTAACAAGTTTACTGAGCGCAACAATTTATATTTATAATCGAAAGTTTAAACTCGCTACTGAATAACGGCTCTGCTCGTTGCTTATATATTTCAGTTGGAAGTACTTTCCAAATTATTTTCAGCTCGGCGGAACGTCAAGCTGTCCGTCTCGAAACTTCTCTTTTACACGTTTCTTCGAGAGGTAACGGAGCGTTGCGATCACTGCATAAGGAGAGATGCATGCGACAGCCGTCCAGTGAATACGTCACATATCTCGTGTGTTGCCAAGCATGAATAAATTATTAACATTTTAGCACCTACCTTTAAATTTTAAAATTTAATTTTTGTTTTTAAAATTGATAATCGACGACCCCCTAAAAAACCAAGGCGATCCCCTTGTGGGTTGCGACCCACCGGGTGGGAACCAACGCTATAACATAATATTTTTAATTTTTTTACCCTAATGATTAGACCTACTGCAACTTTAACTAATGACTATTTATAATCTTCCATAACACATTGCTCCAATTTGATGTTTTTAATCTGATTTCTTGACATTATATAATGACAACAGTCGGTGTATAATATATTTATACTGTTGTAGCACTTATTCATTAATTTTAAGTGCCCTTATTATATATTGTAATTTCTAAATCGCCATATAATATAAGACCTTATATTTTAGCTTGATGACGAATCAAATAAAACATCGAAACGTTGCCGAACGAATAGAGCGTATTTTACTGCCGTCCTCATTCCCACTACCTTCTATCAATAATTACCTAATATGTTACTGATACTACCGCCATACAATTTTACATAAAAAGTGTCTTAATATTAGTTTAAGAAATTTGGAAATGCTCAAATATGACGAGATATTTGATCTTTGCCGAGTAATAGCAATAATTTGTGTACGAGGGTGGATTGAAACGTTTTGTAAGAAACATGATAAATAACATTTTATTGCGAAAACAAAAATTTATTTCTCAACATAATCACCACTGAGCTCAATATATTTGATTCAGCGAGATTCCAATTTTTTTATTCTATCCGAAAAAATTGTTCTTCCTAACTATGCATAATACTAGTTACAGTACAAATAACTTATTCATTCGACAAAAATTTCTTCTCACAAGCTAATTTTTGAGATTATGAAACAAAAAAGTCACTTGGGCCAAATCTTGAGAAGAGAGTGGGGAGGGAACTATTTTGAAGCCAAGCTCGTGCACTTTTGCCATTTCAATGGCCGACGTGTCAGCATGCCCTTTGTCCTGGTAAAGGATTACAATACTTTCTTGCGTGCTAATCTTGATCGCTTCTGCTTCAACTTATTATGCAAACGGTCCAACAACTTTGCGTAATAAAAACCAGTCACTGTTTTACCCTTTTCCAAATAGTTAATCATGATGATACCCTGCGAGTCTCAACAACAGTTGCCAACACTTTTCTCGCCTATAAAATTTCGCTTTTTTCGGTACATTTTCACCTTCGACAGGCCACTGTTATTACTGGGGTCTTGTCTCCGGAGTGTAATGATGTATTCATGGGCCACAGGCCACTTTTTTAAATAAAAATGTTTTATCACTGCACGATACTTAATGATGTATTCATGGGCCACAGGCCACTTTTTTAAATAAAAATGTTTTATCACTGCACGATACTTAGCTTTATCCATTTCTACGAAACATATACCACCGATCACTTACGATAGCTGCTGCGTTTGAAACTTTGAACACAACAATTTCAAGAATCACTCTTACCAACAATCATGCCGCTTAACAAAATTTCCAGGGATTTAATAGAAATTTACCAAACTTAGTAATCCACCCTCGTAATATAGTTAAAAATTACTTATTTTTATACGTATATTTAAATCACTCAAAAATGCTCTTTATTTACAGCCGCTTTGACAATTCTCAATCTATTTAATTTTTCACCGCTTTTTTAACTTAAGGGGTTAGTTTTGGTGGGTGAACTCAAAAGTGAAAAAAAAAAATTACCAAGGCATCGAGTGGGGTGTCAAATGAGAGCTCCTAAAAACACGAGCTCAAAAATATATATAAAGTAATACTTGTACACACTTTTCTTTGTATTATTTTTAAAAAATCTCGAAAAATCGCTGCCCCCCCTTATCTCGAAAAGTACTTATCAAAAAATTTGTCTGATATATAATAAAATCAAAAATTTCAAGGCCATAAGTTTTCAGTAAAGATTGGAAAAAAACATTGTTGAAAACTCATTTGGGGTGTATTTTATGAAGTGACTGATCATTTTATATCTCCGTAACAAAAATTTTTATTTTAAAAGCAATCAATGTACGGAACACTAATAGCGCAAGTTCAACTTGCACTTGACCGGTTATTAATATTTAATCCGATCTCCAATTTATTCTATTTCTTGGAGTTTGAGGAGGACCTGAACTTGCACTTTGACTTGAGCCAGATAGATTAAAAAAAACTCTAATTTTCATTTTATTGAACTATTAATTATTATAAAAAGGTTTACCTACAGTTCTATTAAAATTGGGTTAATAAATTCTCAAGAAATTACTTTGTTACTTAACGTATTATCGATTTGTTGATTCATTGACCCAGTATACATGATCTTCTGTTCGATCCCTATGAAATAATGTTACCTGTTTAAAATTCAGCATTCTTGCTGGACTCCTAGGAAATACTAATGCTAATTCGTGTCTACTGTCTGTCTATTATTCGATTGTTCCCAACAATATCGGAGTTATCTATTAGAATACCCCACTTTTAAAAGGTATCTTTATTTTGACTTAAAACTTACTTACACTCATATATTACTTGCCATTAGAACCATATCAAACTTAAAGTATAGACAATGAGTGTTTTATTTTATGCATTACTTTGTTTTAAAATTAGTTTTGGTATTTATAGACTAAATAACAGATCAACAAATTGTAAATTTTATATAGAGTCATGTTATTAATCACTGGGATATAACTCTGTCACGTCAACACTGATTTTCAACAAAAATATTTAGTGTTAAATGTATATATATATAGATATATATATATATATATATATATATATATATATATATATATATATGTATATATATATATATATATATATATATATTATATATATATATATATCCATTCCATTCCATTCCTATATCAATACGTAGACGATTTAATTCTATCCATACCAGCTGATGGCAAAGAAGAAGTTCTTCATGTTTTCAACTCATTTGACCCACACCTGCAATTCACCATGGAAGAAGAAACCAACAATGCTGTTCCATTTCTGGACACAAGAGTCGTTAGAGACTCCCATAACATCATCAAACTTGATTGGTACAGAAAACCTACCTCTTCTGGGAGATATATCCATGCAAACTCTGGCCATGATTGGAGGGTGAAGGTCAATGTCATCAAAGGCCTATATAGAAGACTGAAGATAATAGTCCATCCTGACTTCTTACTCCAGTCACAAGAAACACTTACAAAACTTTTCATGGATAATGGATACAATCGAAGACTCTTACTAAGAACCAAAGATGAAGTCAACAAGCTTACTCATATCCATCAAATTCCCCCAGAACCCCCTCCCCTCCTCCTACCCCATATCTCCCCTCCCCCTTTGACTCCCCCAGTCGAAATAAATTGGTCGTTGCTTTCTTTACCATTCATTCCTGGCCTTACAAACAAATTAGTCAACATATTGTGTGTCATTCCCAACATTAAAATCGCTAAATATTACTTCTTCAAAAACAGACGTGTCTTCAGTAAGCTGAAGGCCCCGCTGCCAGTTCTTTCCATGTCAGACTTGGTTTACTCAATTTCCTGCCTCAATTGTCCATCAATCTATATTGGCCAAACTTCTCAATCCTTGAATCGTCGTATTGCACTCCATAAAAGTGACACTAGATGCCATCCACACCGATGTGCCTTGGCGACCCATTGTGTTGACAATGGTCATTCCTTTAATTTCAGGGAACCCAAAATTCTTCACTTCTCCATAATCTTTCCAAGAGAGAATTCCTTGAGATGTGTTACATCCGGGAGAATCACCTTAATATCAATAAAAAGAACCGACCTGGATGGTCTTAGTAACATATATAGTTTCCCTCCTCTCCTGTGATAAATCAACTTCTCACAATCTTTCCCTGTCTTCAAGTGTTTTATGATCCATCTGAACTGCGTTGGTCGTCTCTTCTTTTAGCTCCGTAATTTCCAGGGTTTCTTTCCTCCTTCCTCTCTCTATTTACGGTTCTCTTTGATTCTGAGCTTCACAGATTCCTTCCATTTTATCTGGGCCACCTTTTGCACCTAGCGATTACTGTCTTCCTTCCATTGACAGTGCGTTGCGTCACCTCTCTAACACTTCCTGGTGCCTCGAGTCTTCATTGGTTTTTTGCCAACAATCTCTTCGTCCAATCAGATTCCAACAAGAAATTAATTAATAATTAATTCACTTGATAATTTTCCTCTTCGTTGCTCCCATTACTGTCACTCTCTCTCTCGCTCCCTCGCTAACCTTTTACTTATAATTAGGGTGTGTTTTATCCTTCCACTATTACATATCGGGTGGTCTTGGTAACATATATAGTTTCCTCCTCTCCTATGATAAATCAACTTCTCACAATCTTTCCCTGTCTCAAGTGTCTTAAGATCCATCTGAACCGCGTTGGTTGTCTCTTCTTTTAGCTCCGTAATTTCCAGGGGTTCTCTCCTCCTTCCTCTCTCTATTTACGGTTCTCTTTGATTCCGAGCTTCACAGATTCCTTCCATTTTGTCTGGGCCATCTTTTGCACCTAGCGATTACTGTCTTCCTTCCATTGACAGTACCTTGCGTCACCTCTCTAACACTTCCTGGTGCCTCGAGTCTTCATTGGTTTTTTTGCCAACAATCTCTTCCTCCAATCAGATTCCAACAAAAATTAACTAATAATTAAATCACTAGATAATTTTCTTCTTCGTTGCTCCCATTATTGTCACTCTCTCTCTCGCTCCCTCGCTCACCATTTACTTATAATTAGGGTGTGTTTTATCCTTCCACCATTACATACCGGGTGGTTTTGGTCGCTCGATTGACTACCTCTCTCCCACTTAGGGTCCAATATTTGTACTTCCTTTTCTATCGGTTCCTTCCAGGTGTCGACCCCGCATTCTGGTTAATTGAGTTTTCTTGACTAAACGCCTTATCTCTGTCGGGTAGCTGTCTCCTGTCGTTCTTGTCATTTGTTCCTAAATGGCGGTGGCCATATGTGGTCGTCACAAGTGAAATAATTAATGATGTTTTCAGCATCCAAGGTTCCCAAGTACATCCATGTGTTAAATTTGTTTTTTTGGAATTTTGTCTACAGTGTTTTAATGTGTATTTCGTATATTTTATGGATTAACCTACTCTTATATGTAACAAACTTTTTATGTACAACCTACGGCCATTCAGGCTAACGAAATCTTTCCACTTCTCATGTGAGTTTTTTTAACTTATTATGACTAATATCTTATTCTTGTTCCACACTAATTTATTTATTATAACAACCTAATTAACATCATTAACTTAAAGTTGTCCCAGTCACTATCAGTGAATTCGCTCTGTTCTTCTTTTCAGTTCTGCCCTGAAGAAGGTCCCAATCCAGGACCGAAATATTGGCGGCTTAATGAAAATTGTGTGATCTCCTATCACGCCCAAATTTGCCGAGCTCCCCAATTAAGATTGTATTTTTAATAATTTTGGTAGATACGGCAACTTTTTGCTTTCTTTCTTTATTATATATATATATATATATATATATATATATATATTATATATATATATATATATATAGATATATATATATATATATATATATATTATATATATAAATATATATATATATATATTATATATATATATATATATATAATATATATATATATATATATATATATATATGTATATATATATATATATATATATTATATATATATATTATATATATATATTATATATATATATATATACATATTATAAACGTAGTATAAAGAAACGTTTCTTGGCCACTCTGACTGTCTTGTACGTAAATTATAAATTTACATCTTCTTGTGTTTCTCTTACATTAATACAAATTAGCTTCATGACGCAATTATGATCCCTGAAGAAGTATCCATTTGACACTCCCTAGGAAGGGTCAACTTTCAATTTAACGTAAGTATAAATGTTCCGAATATTTTCAGCAGTTCAGCAGAGTCTAGGATTAGTTGAAGGGAAGTTTTAAAATATCTTCGGAACTATACTAGTACTCTCTATTACATATCTATGTCATTATTGTCTACCTTTAATTTTCCCTCTATTATTAACTGTATATACTTCAAATAGTTTATTCTATGATGTATGCTTTCTTCTTTAAAAAACGTTTTCTAAATTATATATATATATATATATATATATATATATATATATATATATATATATATATATACGACCGCAAACTATTATCGACATCGAGTATTCTACCAATCAGTGACAGAGACGCGCCTAAACCGCGCAAGATTTGGCACTACAAATCTGCTAAATGGGAAGATCTCATGGAATATTTTCGAACTTTCCCTTGGTTAGACGTTTGTTCTCGATCCGATGACCCATCTGACTGCGCCAAGGAGGTTTCCGATGTTATTTTGGCCGGTATGGAGGCTTACATCCCTTTTTCGAAGAAATGCCCTTCCAACGGCAAGCCTTGGTTTGACCGAAAAATGCAAAGAAGCTGTTGCTTTTAAACATCTTGCATACCAACATTGGCGTGAAAATCCATAAATCGTAACACTTTTGTTCGTGCCAGGAACAGATGCAAAGAAATTATCGACGTAACCAAGGAGGCACAGAATCAACGGATTAGAAACAAACTTCTCGCTTGTCCCAACAATTCCAGGTCCTTTTGGTCAGTCGCTAAGGCAGTTAGTCAAAATTTCACCAAATCCACCATACCACCACTCACACGTCCAGATAATTCTATTGCAACGACACCGTTGAGAAAGCGAACTTGTTGGCTGAACTCTTTGCTTCACATTCTACTGTCGATTTCCAAGGAAAAACACCACCTAATATACCCATAGTGCAGTCAAGGATGCCCGATATTGTCTTCAGGCAGCGTATCATAAAAAGTATTTTGATGAAGCTAGACACCAAAAAGGCTTCTGGGGCTGACGGAATACCTGCCATAGTTCTCAAAAACTGTGCGAGGGAACTAACACCAGTTTTCTGTAGACTTTTCAACCTATCTTACAGAACGGCAATATTTCCTTCCTGCTGGAAATGTGCCACAGTTCAGCCAATACCTAAAAAAGGCAAGAAGACCTTGCCAAATAACTACCGACCAATCGCACTGCTTTCAATATTATCGAGAGTCATGGAAAAGGCTATCAATCAGCATCTTCTAAAATATCTTGAAGGATTCAACATTATTAGTGATCACCAATATGGCTTTCGTAAAAATAGATCAACAGGAGATCTTCTGACTTATGTAACACATGTCTGGAAACAACGCAATTGAACACTTTGGAGAATCTCGAGCGGTTGCTCTTGACATATCCAAGGCATTCGACCGTGTTTGGCACGATGGGCTGTTGGCTAAGCTACTTTCTTATGGTATGTCTGAAAAGTTCTGTTTGTGGCTCTCATGTTTCCTCAGAGAGCGTTCTTTGCGAGTGGCAGTCGACGGATTTCTTTCTAACACCTTCACTATCAACGCCGGTGTGCCCTAAGGTTCCATACTGTCTCCTACTCTCTTTCTCATTTTATATTAACGATCTGCTGGAAAAGAACAAGAATCCAATCTACAGCTTTGCAGATGACAGTACACTTATCTCTTCATTCACTTTGAACACTCGGACATCGGCTACTCAGACGAATATCCGCAGACAGCAGGCAGTCATTCAACTTAACAAAGACCTGGAAGAAATTCTATCTTGGGGTGACAGTAACCAAGTGGAATTTAATGCTACAAAAACCCAGGCGGCAGTTTTTTCTAAAAAAGTTAACGTTGCTGAACCCGACATAGTTATATCGGGGCACTCCATTCCCCTAACATCGTCACTCAAATTGCTGGGCGTTAATTTGGGAGCAAATATGTCCTGGCATGAACATGTTGCAGGCATAGCAAGGAGAGCTTCTCAGAAGTTGGGAATATTATTTCGAACCAGAAAGCTTTACACTTCACAACAACTGTTAACTCTTTACAAAGCTCAAATTCGCCCAACTATGGAATACAGCTCCCATGTTTGGGGCTCCGTTCCCAAACATACACTGAATTTGTTGGATTCTATTCAGAGAAGAGCTGTTCGTCTGACTGGAGACCCGGAACTGACAGGTGGCCTTGATTCGCTGGAACATCGAAGAACGGTTGGCGACTTGAGCCTATTCTACAAGTATTTTCATGGAAAGTGTTCGAAGGATGTGGCCCGCTTAATTCCTCCCAGAGCGGTGCATGTTAGAAGTACACGTCACGCTAATACTTCACATCCGTATGAGGTTCAGCTTGTTACTCCTCGTACAACGCTTTTCAAGCAGTCATTTATATGGAGAACATCATCCCTTTGGAATAATTTGCCCAGGACTGTGTTTCCCACCGAGTACAATTTACAGCGATTTAAGAACAACGTGAATCGTTTTCTCCGCACACGTGTCGCTCCTGTAGCGCTTTAGGGACTTCCCTGTAGCACGTGTGCTAGACCCATAAAATAATATATATATATATATTATATATATATATATATATATAATATATATATATATACATATATATATATATAAATATATATATATATATATATATATATATATATATATATATATATATATATATATATATATATATATATATATATATATATATAATATATATATATATATATATATATATATATATATATATATATATATAAATATATATATATATTATATATATATATAAATATATACATATATATAAATATATATATATATATATATTATATATAAATATATATATATTTATATTTATATATATATATTGTGTATATATACACATATATTTATATATAAATATATATATATATATATATATATATATATATATATTATATATATTATATATAAATATATATATATATATATATATATATATATTATATATATATATATGTATATATAAATATATATATATATATATATATATATATATATATATATATATATATATATATATTATATATATTTTTATTTTTTTTTTTTTTTTTTTTTTTATTGGTCTAGCACACGTGCTGCAGGGAAGTCCCTAAAAGCGCTCCAGGAGCGGCACGAGTGCGGAAAAAAAAAAAAAAAAAAAAAAGCGATTAACGTTGTTCTTGAATCGCTGTAAATTGTACTCGGTGGGAAACACAGCGCTGGGCAAATTATTCCAAAGGGATGACGTTCTCCATATAAAAGATTGCTTGAAAAGCGTCGTACGCGGAGTAACAAGCTGAACCTCATACGGATGCGAAGCACCAGCGCGACGTGTATTTCTAACATGCACCGCTTTGGGAGGAATTAAGCGGGCTACATCCTTCGAACACCTTTCCATGAAAATACTTGTAGAACAGACTCAAGTCGCCAACCGTTCTTCGATGTTCCAGCGAATCAAGGCCGCCGGTCAATTCCGGGTCCCCAATCAGACGGACCGCTCTTCTCTGAACAGAATCCAACAAATGCAGTGTATGTTTGGGAGCGGAGCCCCAAACGTGGGAGCAGTATTCCATAGTTGGTCGAATTTGGGCTTTGTAAAGAATTAACAGTTGCTGTGGGGTGTAAAGCTTTCTGGTTCTAAATAATATTACCAATTTTGAGAAGCTCTCCTTGCTATGCCTGCAACATGTTCATGCCAAGACATATTTGCTCCCAAACTAACGCCCAACAAATTGAGCGACGATGCTAGGGGAATGGAGTGCCCCGACATAACTATGTCGGGTTCAGCAACGTTAACTTTTTTAGAAAAAACTGCCGCTTGGGTTTTTGTAGCGTTAAATTCCACTTGGTTACTGTCACCCCAAGATAGAATTTCTTCCAGGTCTTTGTTAAGTTGAACGACCTCCTGCTGTCTGCGGATATTCGCCTGAGCAGCCGATGTCCGAGCGTTCAAGGTGAATGAAGAGACAAGCGTACTGTCATCTGCAAAGCTATAGATTGGATTCCCGGTCTTTTCCAGCAGATCGTTAATGTAAATGAGAAAGAGAGTAGGAGACAGTATGGATGCCCTGGGGCACACCGGCGTTGATAGTGAGGGTGTTAGAAAGAAATCCGTCGACCGCCACTCGTAAAGAACGCTCTCTGAGCAAACATGAGAGCCACAAACAGAACCTTTCAGACATACCATAAGAGCGCAACTTAGCCAACAGTCCATCGTGCCAAACACTGTCGAATGCCTTGGATATGTCAAGAGCAACCGCTCGAGATTCTCCAAAGTGTTCGATTGCGTTGTTCCAAACATGTGTTACATAAGTCAGAAGATCTCCTGTTGATCTATGTTTACGAAAACCATATTGGTGATCGCTAATAATATTGAATCGTTCAAGATATTTTAGAAGATGCTCATTGATAACCTTTTCCATGACTTTCGATATTATTGAAAGCAGTGCAACTGGTCGGTAGTTATTTGGCAAGGTCTTCTTACCTTTTTTAGGTATCGGCTGAACCGTGGCACATTTCCAGCAGGACGGAAATATTCCCTTTCTGTAGGATAGGTTAAAAAGTCTACAGAAAACTGGTGTTAGTTCCCTTGCACAGTTTTTGAGAACTATGGCAGGTATTCCGTCAGCGCCAGAAGCCTTCTTGGTGTCTAGCTTCATCAAAATACGTTTATGATACGCTGTGTGAAGACAATATCGGGCATCTTGACTGCACTATGGGAATAGTAGGTGGTGTTTTTTCCTTGGAAATCGACAGTAGAATGTGAAGCAAAGAGTTCAGCCAACAAGTTCGCTCTCTCAACAGGTGTGGTTGCAATGGAATTATCTGGCCGTGTGAGTGGTGGTATCGTGGATTTGGTAAAGTTTTGACTAACTGCCTTAGCGACTGTAAAGGACCTGGAATTGTTGGGACAAGCGAGAAGTTTGTTTCTAATTCGTTGATTGTGTGCCTCCTTGGTTTCGTCGATAATTCCCTTGCATCTGTTCCGGGCATGAACAAAGATGTTTCGATTTAAGGTGTTAGGATTTTTACGCCATTGTCGGTAGGCAATATGTTTAGAAGCAACAGCTTCTTTGCATTTTCGGTCGAACCAAGGCTTGCCGTTGGAGGAGCATTTCTTCGAAAAAGGGGATGTAAGCTTCCATACCAGCCAAAATAACATCGGAGACCTCCCTGGCGCAGTCAGATGGGTTATCGGATCGAAAACAAACGTCCATCCAAGGGAAAGTTCGAAAGTATTCCATGAGATCTTCCCATTTAGCAGATTTGTAGTGCCAAATCTTGCGCGGCCTAGGCGCCTCCCTGCCACTGATTGGCAGGATACTCGATGTCGAAAGCAGTTTATGGTCGGAAGAACCTAACGGCGGATTTACGGTGACCGTGTAAATCTCCGGATTGGTGGTTAAAAAAACAGATCAAGAAGACTGGCGAACTCCCCGTCTCGATCAGGGATCCGTGTTGGTTCGTCAATAAGCTGAGTTAAGCCATAACTGATTGAGAATGATTCAGCTTCACGACCTTGTTCGTCGGTAGTATTTGAATATTTGAGCCAGTTGATATTGTGGACATTAAAGTCGCCCAGGATGGCAATTTCGGCACTTGGATAGTTACTTTGTAAATGATCGATGGTGTCTGCAAGAGAAGCGAAAAGTGTTCGAAAATTGGTATCACTTGGTGGTCGATACAGGATACAGATGAACCTTGTGGTTTGTTGAGTCGTTATTTTTAACCACATAACATCAAAGTTTGGGGGCTCCAGAGCTTTTCTCGTTGACAAGAGAGGTCGCTTCTGACAAAAAGACAGATTCCAAAGTTACGCCTAAATCGGGAATAGAAGTCGTACCCAGGATAAAGATAGTTGACCGTGCTGGTCGATGGACTGACCTTGGTTTCACATAGAGCGAGTACATGAGGTTTATCTGATTGCAGGTGTTGATGCACTGAATTTATGTTCGAGTTTATACCTCGTATGTTGCAAAAATCTATCTTAAAATTATGATTTCTGCAAGTCGACGCCTCCGAACCAGCCCCTACCCGGAGATCCGAACGGCGGGCCATTCTACCTCCGGAACTTCTTGCATCCAGGCGCCTCATCATGCTCTTTGGTCCCACCGTAGTTAATGTGGAATTTTCCTGTACTGTCACATGTTTATCTTTGCCTTCTTTGGCTTTGATCCAGGGGGTGTTATTATTGGGTAGTTTGGGTTCTGACCAGATACTTTTCCAATGATCTGCGAGTTCTTGTTTGTTTGATGGTTCGGTCACCGCTGTCTGTTTGCTGTGCATAGTTTTCGGTAGAACTGTGTTTGGCTTCTTCGGAAGAGGTTGTTGGTATCTTTCCTCTCATTTGGTTCTTTGTATCTACGAAGTCTTGCGGCATATACGGATAGTTTTTGTTTCAGAGTATCCAGGATTTCTGGCAGTGTTCTGCCGGGAGACCCGGACTTGATCTTGTTTATACTCTGCGTGACTCGTTTGGACACGTTCCCGTTGATAAACTGGGTAAGGTGTCCTAGATATCTCCTGATGTTGTTGAGTTGGTTTTCTATTCTTATTTGCCGTTTGAATTTTGGTTTTGTGCTGTTGGGATTTCTTTGTCGTTGCGGGAGTTTTTGGTTAAATACTTCGTCGGTTGCGTTTGGGATTGATGGTGGTGGGTCTAGGCGGCGAGTGATTCCCTTCTCAGTGGTTTCTTTATCAGGACTTGTGCTTTTATCAAAGCAACGCATGGTGTGTTCGTTTGTTCCTGTAGTACAAACTCATGCGTTGCCTTGACTTTCCGCCTTGGTGGGTGTCGGTTTACTCGCCGGCACAACACTTTTGGCAGGTCCATTGTCAGTTGCCCGGTCTTCATCGTTTTGGTCGAGCTGCCATTTC
Organism: Pachyrhynchus sulphureomaculatus; assembly: GCA_019049505.1. Classification (NCBI taxonomy): domain Eukaryota; kingdom Metazoa; phylum Arthropoda; class Insecta; order Coleoptera; family Curculionidae; genus Pachyrhynchus; species Pachyrhynchus sulphureomaculatus. The sequence goes on from CM032446.1 coordinate 138,112,095, forward strand.
CCGCGACGTCCTCGACCGTTACGTCGCTCGCCGATGCTTCTTTTATTGGTCTACTGTTGTTTGGGATGTTTTTAGTGTTTTGTGGTGTCAGAAGCTCAAAGTGTCCCGACATTGGGTTGCCTGTTAGTAGAAGGTAAATAGTTTCGGTGTGTTTTCTTGTGCTTATTATTGTTGGCTTGTCCCTGAAAGTTATTTTTGTATCTCTTGTTCTTCGTTGTTTTGAGAAGATATGAAAGTTGCTATTCTGGGTTTCCGAGAGGGCAAGTATCTCTAGGCTCGTTCCATAGGTGCCATTTTTCCTCATATAGTTATAGTAGTCATTGAAGTCTTTCATATCGTCGTCCCCAATTAATGAAAATGTGTTAAGTTCCGACCAGTTTTGTTGTATATATCTTAGAGCAGCCTCTCGGCGTCTTTCATGATAGTTTTGGTGGCCATATAAGTGTAAGCTAACTGCACGGAAAAGGCAGTTTCCATCACCTACAATGTCGGATCTGGTAAAACTATCGGGAGTAGTTTCAGCTGAGGCGGTTGGTTGGATCGTTTGTCGTTGTTGTTGTGGGGGTGCTGTAGCTGTTTGTACGACAGGGGTCCGCCTCCTCAGCACCCTGCCATTATCACTAGTATAATTATTATTTTGTGACATAGTGTTCCCACGAGTATCCTAGGAAAGAATGGTCGACTGCGGCAGAGCCTGGATGCCACAGCAAGGCTACTTACACCCGGAGGGCGCCCGGTATCCGTATATGTATATACATATACAACACTTTGGAGAATCTCGAGCGGTTGCTCTTAACATATCCAAAGCATTCGACCGTGTTTGGCACGATGGGCTGTTGGCTAAGCTACTTTCTTATGGTATGTCTGAAAAGTTCTGTTTGTGGCTCTCATGTTTCCTCAGAGAGCGTTCTTTGCGAGTGGCAGTCGACGGATTTCTTTCTAACACATTCACTATCAACGCCGGTGTATCCCAAGGCTCCATACTGTTTCCTACTCTCTTTCTCATTTATATTAACGATCTGCTGGAAAAGACCGAGAATCCAATCTACAGCTTTGCAGATGACAGTACACTTATCTCTTCATTCACTTTGAACGCTCGGACATCGGCTACTCAGACGAATATCCGCAGACAGCAGGCAGTCATTCAACTTAACAAAGACCTGTAAGAAATTCTATCTTGGGGTGACAGTAACCAAGTGGAAATTTAACGCTACAAAAACCCAGGCGGCAGTTTTGGAATAATTTGCCCAGGACTGTGTTTCCCACCGAGTACAATTTACAGCGATTTAAGAACAACGTGAATCGTTTTCTCCGCCACACGTGTCGCTCCTGTAGCGCTTTAGGGGACTTCCCTGTAGCACGTGTGCTAGACCACAAAAAAAAAAAAAAATATATTATATATATATATATATATATATATATATATATATACATATATATATATATATATATATATATATATATATATATATATAATTATATATATATATATATATATTATATATATATATATATATATATATATATATATATATATATATATATATAAATAAATATATAATATATATATATATATATATATATTATATATATATATATATATATATATATATGTATATATATATATATATATATATATATTATATATACTTAAAAATTTTCTTGAACCATCAATTAATATTTATTTTCAATTCTTGGGCTTTGGGTTCGTTTTATGAATATTTGGTATTTAAAATGAAACTTAAATTGACGTTTCGCCCTTTGGTTTAGAGCATTTTCATTTTTTTCTTTATTTCTGCAAATTATACAAAATATAAAAATAATTTACATTTAGGTACACTAGTACAATACAAATTATTTAACACACACAACCATAAACTATTTACATAAATTCTTAGTTCTATCTTTAAAAATTAAAATCACATGGGACCTACCTTGAAACTCATATATTTTATTTACTACTGACAAGTCGTAGTGGCATTCTTATCGATGTATATTTTATTTTGTATTATTGATCCGTATTTTTTTTTTGTTTTTTGAATATATATTAAGCAGGTAGTCTTTTTGTTAATATATTAAGGATGAGTATACACTTCAAAATATTACCTTATTAAATTTGTATGAATATGGCTAATTCCTTTTATATCACTTCTATCATTGACTGTAAATTTCTCATTTTTTAAATTTCGATCATTTCTTTTATTGCAAGTTTTCCAATATTAATGTCCCTGTTTAAAATCATGTCGAAGTTCCGTTGTGTGTTTATGAAGTGCCGTTGTTGGATTTTATGTATACTTGTGTCCGTTGAGTCTGTTTTTTAATAATGCATTGGGCAATCTGCAAAAGGTACCAGAATTAAACTACGTTGGATTGGTTCATGGTTTTGTACCTGGCTTTTCAAGTTTGTAAATAGTGAGCTTAGTTGTTCTGCGTTTTGTGACAAACAGTTATGTTCATATTTTTTTAGAGTGCCCCGTCCTAGTTTTTTGATAAATCGCGTGTATAAGGTAGTGGGAGAAATTTGTTCTGATTTTGTTCTTTGGTTTCCTCTTTTTTGATTTTTTTTATTATAGAATTTGTATGTTCTTGTTTTTATTGTTTGGTTGATGTCTTTTGATTCATTTGATTCAGTACTTTCGGTCTTTAAATTTGGTGAGGTCAGCGCTATTGCCCGGTCTGTTAAACCGACAATAACACTTACCTTTTGTGCTCTTTTGTGTGATTAGAGTAGAAATTCAAATACCTGCCCCAGACCACGTTGGTTTAGTAAATACCATTTAAGTGACTATTTTTTTATTATGTTTTCTAATTAAAGTTGTATCCAGGAAACATTGTATTTCATTGTTAATTTTCGGATTTTCTGAAGTAAATTGCAGCATTGATGGAAACTGTTTGATCATCATGCAAGGACTTTATCAGTGTTATCTGTTTGTCACACTGCCAGTGTACAACAATCACTCCACAAAATATTTTGAACAAATTAAAAATAGTCATGTGGTTACTCTAAATTTATTTATAAACACTTTCTTCTAAATGCTCCCAAACCAATTGAGCTATTACTGAGGATATAGGAGAGCCTCCATGGCACACCCCTTCTAATTGTCTTGATATGGAATAATTGATTTAAAGTAAGGTTAACTGCTTCAAAGTTTTCTTTTGAATTTGTTTGTCGGATTTTGTCAGATCCATTTTATGTTGGTTGTAACCTGAGTTCTTCAACAGTCTGTGTGCTGTACCAGTAAGAGAGTCTTTAGTGATTATTATTTTTTTATTATTTTGTGTTTGTTCTATTGAACAAAAGAACCCTAGTGAAGAAGTTTATTGTTTATGGCAGTTAAAGGTGTACAAGTTAAAGCTTTAGGTATATTTGTGTTATAAAGAAATGACACAACAAGTTTAGTGAAAGAAGTTTATTTTTTATAGTTTTGTGGTATTATGTTTATCGTGTCAATGAATTCTTTAAATGTGATTGAATGAAATCTTTGATAAAATAGTTATTTTTACCAGTAATATTAGATATACTTTGGCTAGGTATTTTGAAAGGTTATAAAGAGGGTGATTTTAAACAAGATACGATTGGACCTAGCGGTTTGATTTCGTTTATGCAATATGGATATATACCATAAATTTTTAGTTGGAACACTGCGTTGTTTATAATATAACCTTTTGGCTTCTTCATTACTTATTTCTTTCTTATTTAATAGTTTTTTTTCTATAAAGGCGTTGTTTTTCTTTGGAGGGAAAAAACGTTCGTGGAGTCACTATTAAGTTTCTTATATGTATTTTGGGTCATTAAGAAGGGTTTCTCATCTTGGATCGCCATAATCATTTTTTGGTGTGCATTATGAACAGTTTTGTTAGTTTTATCTGGTTCTTGCTATTACATATCGGGGGGTTGTCTTTAATAAAATATGTTTTCGTACGGTTTATATGTTTTTTTTTTTTCTATTTTTTTTGCCTAATGAGAGTTCATTTTTTGTCCCTCTGTTTGTTTTTACCATTTTAAGTTTTGTTTGTGAATTGGTTTTTATAATATTTGTTATATTAGCTCTATTAAGTGTGTCTTTCTCT
>CM032446.1:138116265-138118765 GCA_019049505.1 Pachyrhynchus sulphureomaculatus
CTCCATTCACCACTTAACAATTTATCCGCGAAATTAAATTTATAATTATTTTCAATTAAAAAAACTTTACTTCGTTTAGATACACTTGTTTGGACGTTTATACCTTTCATGTCCATTATTTATTCAATCATTCCATAAATTCAAGTGACATGAAACAAACCTCGAGGAATAATGAGTTATGGTTAAACCATCCATATAAGCCTAAATATTTCATAATTATTTTTATTGCATGGGTTTTTTCAAATTACGGTCAAGATCATCCGTCTGTTTACCTGCGGTATAGCCTGTCCCAAAATATAAGAGCGTGATTTTTGCCGTTTTAAGTGGGCAATATAAAAATTCTGACTTTTTGTTTATGATAGGTTGCAGAGATGGAATTTTATTCATTAATGCAAATAAATAAAATTATAAGTGTTTTTGGAGATGTTTATTTATAGATGCATGTAAAAATAAATGGATAAGAAGTACAAATATACAGTTGAGTGAATGGAGTTTACAACAGGGGACATTCTGTATAAATAAAAATATATTTTAACTTAAGCCTAATTCGGTTTCACTATCACTGTCATCAGCTGAGGTAATTATCAGTGGTTTTATATTATTTACATAAATATATGAATCTTCAACTTTTAATAACATGCTGAATGGAATTCTTCCGGCTTTCACAAGGTATATCATTTATAACTTTTTTTACTAATTCAGCCTCTGATACGCTTAAAGTAGGAGAAACATTTTGTGCCTTTATTCTTGTTTTAACTTCATGCCAAATATATTCAATTGGATTAAACACACAATAATACGGAGGAAGCTGCAAAAACAGTGTGTCCCATTTTCTCAGCCATACTATCACAAACATATTTCTTTTTCAATTTATAGTCTTTCAAAACTTCCAAAAGATCACTTTTATTATAACTAAAGTCAAAATAAATGTCATTTTCTAACATATATTCCTGTATTTCCGATTTGGTGTTGGCTGAATTAGGAACCTTATTTAGTAGGCGACTATGGTAACTTGCATTGGCCGTAACTATAACACTCTGTTCAGGAACATTTGGCAAAAGGAAATTTTGAAACCAATTTTCAAAAAGTTCTGCGGTCGTGTCTTCATGATAGTCCAAACTAGAATCTTTTATATTATTTTGCAGATAATAGTAGACAATTTGAAACCCAGCCCTTTTCAGATCCAGCATGCAAAATTTTTATTCGTTTACCTTTATTTGAAGGTGCGTTAGTCTGACATTTTGTACTGCTGTCAACCCACCCTTTTTGCACAGTGTCATGGGTATCTAACCATGTTTCGTCAAGGCCAATTCTCGATACTTTTTAATTTCTTGTAAATAAGTATGTCGTAAGATTCGTAACCTTTGTGACTCCGTCACTAATTGCCTTTTGTTGATTTTTCGGAACATGAATTTTAAGAGAATTCTGTGAAGGGTTGATCGGCCCCAATGTATATTAGTCCCGTCCTGCACCAGTCTTAATTTTATTTTGTCTAGTGTCGGGACCAACCGCTCTTCATACATAGAATATATTTTTCTCCTGATGACGCCTTTTTCACAATCGTCTACATGATGCATTTGAAAGTCTTTCCGTTTTTTACCCGTTCCTGAGTGATGGTTTTCCTACAATACCCTTAATCGTAGAAATTGGGGTTTTTGTTAGTTCACTGGTTCCTTGCAAAGCACTTTGTTGATTGAAATTTCTTTTTACCAAACTGTCGTAAACATTTTTCACTTTTTGTTTAGCGTCAAGTGATAAGTGTTTTCTCTTGCTATAGCCACTATTGCAATTTTCCCACGGACGCCACATAATTAAAATAGAACCGTTACATTGTAAGTTGTAAGTAAAACTAAAAATAAAAATAATAAAAAGCATCTTTCGAATCTTAATGGGGACCTGTGGTCATTAGGCCTATATTAGCAAATACTTAAAGGGCTCCAAACCGAGTTGCCAGGTAGTAAATATATAGGTAAAAATAGATCCAATATGATTGCAGGTGCAAGTGAGCCCGGTATACAAAGCAGGTAAAATAAAAATACGTTTATTGTAATACCTGGCAACTATGCACAAAACAGTAATAGGGTCGTTTATTGCCCCATTGAAAAAGCAAAAAGGCAGAATCTTATATCTTGGGATTTACTTTACACTCGGACGAAAGTGTTTTTGGAAGTGCTGATATCTAGGGGGTAAAAATCTAGTTATAGAACTTTAATTGATAGCACATATTTGCTTATATCACACGCGTATTATAACTGCAATCTCTCGTACCTCAAAAACCAACAGTATACTCAACTTAAAACTTTGTCATGAGTAAATCCTCATCATCTTTTAGCATATAATTTGTTTCAGAATTCGAGGGGGCCAAAACGGGCGATTTTTGACCTGTTTTTGGGGTCACTCTTTGAAAGCAATTTAATTCTTTAGAGAAATGTGATCTATTTACCAAATTCCCTGTATTATTGGCAGACAGAAATTTATCACAAACTTTTGCACATGATAA
>CM032446.1:138123765-138191265 GCA_019049505.1 Pachyrhynchus sulphureomaculatus
CGAGCTTTAAAAAAAAAAACAGACAATAGTTATCATTTTATTAGTTGTTAATAAACACAACAAAATAATTTTATTACGATCTAAAAGGGGTTTTTATTAATGATTTCAGTTATAAATTTATTTTAATAAATTGCTTTGGATTTGAAACCGATTTCAAAGAAAATAAAACCTGCTATTATTTTATTTATTTCACACGAACTTTTCTTAAATGTATAGATAGCTTTTGTAAAACTGTTTATATACCTTAAATTTCGAGTGCTTTCCCCATTAATGTTTTCTAGAAACTCCCATAGTGTTCATATACTAGATTTGCCTTTCAATACAAGTTTGAAATAACTTTCTTCTTCTTTATATTAGGCATTCCTGTCTGTTTTTCTTTAATGTATCGTCGTTACAGGTCGTAGTTCCATTTTTTTCGTGGCCGTCCTATCGGCCTACCGGTGATTTATCTCGAGCTATTTTCACAAATCGTCGTTCGGACATTCTATTTATCTGTTGGTTCCATTCTTGTTTTCTGTTTTTTATCTACGTGTTAATGCCCTCTACTTCACATATGTTTTTTATGTTGTCATTTGTTTCTCTATTCCAAAGTGTTCTTCCTGCAATTCTTCTTAATGTTTTCATTTCACTTGTTTGTAAGTATCTCTAAGTTTTGCGTGTTTCTGTTCTTGTCTCTGCTGTGCAAGTCAAAACTGGTCGAACTACAGATTTATATACACGAGATTTTACTTTTGTTTTCAGGTATTTATTTTTCCAAATAGTGTCATTCAAGCATCCTGCTATTCTATTGGCTTTTACTATTTGTTCTTTTATTTCTTCTTCTATGTTGTTGTTATATGATAATTTAATTCCTAAATATTTAATGTCATCACCTGCTCTATAATCTGATTATCGATTTTCAGTTTGTACCTAATTGGTTCTATGGCGATAACTACTGATTTGGTTTTTTTCAGCTGATATTTTCATATTAAATTTCTTGCTGTTGTACTAACCTGATATAATAATCTCTGCAAGTCATCTTCATTCTCAGCGGCTAGGACAGTATCGTCGGCGTAACACAGTATTTGTATCTCTTTATCGCCCATTTTATAGCCTTTTTTGTTTTTACCTGTTTAATTCTTTCATCTAATATAATGTTAAACAGTAGGGGACTCTGTGAGTCTCTTTGTCTAATACCAGTTGTTACCTGTTGTTATGGGTTCAGTTAACTCCAAATTCTTCTATTTTATTCTTTTGTAAATGTTTTCAATTAGTTTTATTATAACCAATGGAATTCTTGTTATAAAGTGTGTGCACTACGTCTTTCAGCTGTACTCTATCAAATGCTTTTACCAAATCTATAAAGCATAAGAATGCTGGTCTGTTATACTCAATTGATTTTTCAGTAATTTGTCTGATTATAAATACTGCGTTGTTACAGGATCTTCCGCTCCTAAATCCTTGTTGTTCTTCGGAAAACTATATAAGTGGAGTTATTTTTATTGGTAACAATTTTTGTCGTCAGTTTTAAAGTTGTGCACAAGAGGTTAATTCCTCGATAATTATTCGGATCGGTTTTTTCTCCTTTTTTAAAAAGTGATATCATTATGCTTGTTCTCCATTGTTCTGGTATTCCCGATCCCTGTATTATTTTGTTTATGAGCTTTGTCAATTCTTTAGCTAGTTTCACTTCTCCGTACTTTAATAGTTCATTTTGTATTTCGTTCTTACTTGCTGATCTTCTGTTTTTTAATTTTTTTAGAGCTTCTTCCACCTATTTATTATTTATTTTTGATGTTTCGTTGATTACTATTTCTCGTATTTTGGGTGCCAAATTTTCTGTTGTATTTTACAATTGCTTTATATAATTTATCCATGTATCTTTTTCGATGTATCTTACTTCTATTAATTCTTTCATTTTATTTTGCTGTCCACGTATCATTCTCCAAATCTCCTTTTGCATACCATAAAAGTCATGTTCCATTTCTTTAGAGAATCTTTCCCAGTGTTCCATTTTCTTTTTTCTCATTAGTGCGTTTGCTTCATTGCGGACTTTCTTATACTCGTATTCTTTATATGTTTCTCTGGTTTTACTTGATCTATATTTAAGATAGGCTTTTGTTTTTTCCTGGCATTTTAATTTCACTTCCTCGCCGCACCAGGGTGTATTATTCGGTCTTCCTGATGTTCTATTTATTTTACGTTCCCCGAGTGCTTCCTTTGCTGCGTTTATAATGTTATCCTTGAACTTTATCCAACTGTCTTCTATGTCTTCTTCCTCTACCACTGGGTTTTTATTTATTTCGTTCTCCAATCTTGTCTGGTAGAGAGTTTTTATTGATTCATCTTGTAGGCTTTCTACCTTTGTCTTTGTTTCGTAAACTGTTAGGCTTGTTTTTTGAGGTCTCTTTATTGTCATTTTGCTTTTTCCCAATACAAGACTGTGATCACTTCCTACATCTGCAGAACATAAACATCTTATGTCTAATATTTGTGTATAATGTATTTCTCTACTTTTTAGAATGTAATCTATGATTGATCTATCTCCTCTCGTATTTTGAACCGTATATTTATGTTGTTCTTTAGGTTTATAGAAGATGTTATTTATTCGGAACTCATTTTGTGAGGAGAAGTTTATCAAAAATAAGCCACTACAATAGCATTTTTTTTTTAATTTGAAAAGAAAGCTTTTTTGTATAAATATAAATGGTTACTTTCACAATTTTTGCTTTCGCACCCTTCTTCCCTGTCTATTTTAAAAAACTATGTTTGGAATGTGGAGTCTTTGGCACAATGCAGTGTTTGGTGTAGTGGTGATATATACTGAGTAGTATCTTAAAAAAAACCTACATAGGAAAAACATTTCTTTTTTTTATGATCAATTATTCGATAATTCCAGATTTATTAATATTGGCCAATATTTGGAAGTTATTAGTAGAAAACTTAAATGATGGTTGCTGCTGAATTTGGATTTAATGGAACTTAATAAGTATGATGAACAGATTTACATTTCTTTGTAATTTATTAAATTAATTTGAGTTTGGGCACCTAAAAATCTTTGATTAATTTTTCTGTTTGCAACTAATTTTAGCATTAATATAAGTTGTTCTTACCTGCCAAAAGCCGTTCTCTATCATAGGTTTGCTTGATTTTCTGTAGTAGTCCACAAAATGAAACGATGAAAATAAATATAAGGGCTCCTAATAGTATTAGTTCAAAAGCCATTCTAAAATTCATATTGGCCGTTTACATTATGTGGAGAAGATTGTATATCTGTTGACAGATTCAATAAAGATGAAAATGTAAAATTGATGGTGATATCAATAAATGTATCTTTGAAATCATCTATTTAAAAGTCTGAAGTGTCTTTGTTTAACTTATTACCTACTTAAACAAGTAGTTTTATGTTACACTAATGTCTATAGTCCATTTATTTACAAGGTATTCAATGTCTTGAGAAAGAAAACCATACCAAACGTTCTTAAAAGAGGAATCTTACATAATTTTATATTTAGTTTGATTTTATTTCTTCATTTTTCTTTTCTGTTTCGATTACTTTGTTTTTAAGTTTTTTTTTCTTAATTTTAACGTTCCAGTTTTAACTACAATAGATTAAAGAATAGAAACTATATTATTTTTATTTATACACTAATGTCTATAATCCATTTATTTACAAGGTATTCAATGTCTTGAGAAAGAAAACCATACCAAACGTTCTTAAAAGAGGAATCTTACATAATTTTATATTTAGTTTGATTTTATTTCTTCATTTTTCTTTTCTGTTTCGATTACTTTGTTTTTAAGTTTTTTTTTTCTTAATTTTAACGTTCCAGTTTTAACTACAATAGATTAAAGAATATAGATAGAAACTATATTATTTTTATTAGAATATTTGAAAATATTTATATTCTTACAGTCTGTCAAGCAAGAACGTCACCGCTCATATTCGTGAAAAAATATGTTTCGAGAACATTTTTTGCAATATTCTTTGGTGTGCTACCTTAGTAAGTTGTCTAATTGCCTCCTGCATTAATAATCGCTTGACATCTTCGAGGCATGCTGTCGACGAGAAATTTTTTCAATTTCGCTAGACAATCGAGTCAAAATCCTCAGAATCTTTCCTCTGAGCTTTCTCTTTATAAGAGACCAAACGTTTTCAACAGGATTGGCGTCCGGCACCACTCTAGTACCTTATCGTGGGCACAAGTGAGCAGCTTCGCCCAGCAAAGGTTTCTCCAACGTGCTTAGGACTTTGACATCATGAGCACGAAGATTTTGTCGAATGGCCTCATGGGACACTTTCAAACGCGATTCTCTTAATTTTTCCGCACGTTTTGGCAAGTCGTCAACATTTTTCGTTTCGTTAAAACGATTTACCTGCTTCTTCACAAAACGATACCGACTATTTAATATGGGTCATTTTAGGCCTCTTTGGATGGGAAAAAAGAAAGACTACCTTGAACTGATGCGCAAACAAGTGATTCATTTTGGATTTTACGTGATTTCGACGAAAGTGCGGAATCGATTGATACTTATACTAAAATGCGTTATAGACATATAGACAAAGGTTTCCTTTACCGATTTTTTGTGGAATCACTAGAATCGTATCTACCGAAAATGACTTATCACAGTCACGTTCTTACTTGTCCGACTGTAGGTAACAATTATTTGCGTGACAAGACCAGAAACTAGAATTTGCAGGAGAAGTAAGTTAATTTCAGAACAACTCCGGTGGCGAACACCTGAGAGCCTGCAAGTTTAGCGACAATCCCACTTGCTGGCCAGGTCCAGCGAATGCGTAAAAATTAATTTAAAAAAAAAATAATATTATATTTAATTACATAGGTATACAAAAAATCTGTCTTTTAAGTGAGACACGTGTTTTCTTAAGTATTTATATTATCATAAAAAAGACATCCACCGTGAGGTTTTTTTTCAAAACACACTTAAAGTTACCAAAAATTGATTATAATAAATAAAATATAAAACTGTACAATCATTAAAATTATGGAATAAAAGTATTATTTCAGACATCTTTAAATATTCTGAATCTACATTTATCATAAAAACTTAAAAATATTAGGTTTTAGTGTTCACCTTTAATAAAAAAACACGCGTACACCACCTTTAACTAAGCTACGTAGCAAAATGCTGTTTAAAATAAATTTTTGCAACCGCTAAGATAAAAAATTGTTTTTAATTTAAATTAATATTGAACAAAACACTCGCCCGCTCAGTCACTCATTCACTCACTTACTCACTCGCCCGTTCACTCACTGACCACCTCACTCAACCACCCCCATTTTCGCTCAATCAATCTATCCACAAAATTGACTTTTAAAACTGTCAAGGGATATACATTAGACTGCATTTTGCAACCTTTCTTTCCTAAATAGTAAATGGATTTTTTTTTTCAATACTAAACACTATTCCTCATGTTTTGATATCAAATTCGAATTTGGAACTTCAAAAACAACTAGAAATGATAGTTTTGTTCGAAAAAAAAAAATTCTTGCATTTATTTATTTAAAAAAGGATTTTACCAACCATATAGCACCCTTGTAAGTGTTAAAAGCGAGTTTTTTGTTGAAACTGAACATAAAACTTTATTTTTTGATGTCAAGTCAGGATTAAAGCCTTCAAGAACACTGGAAATAATAGTTTTGTTCAATATTAGTAAAAATTAAAAACATTTTTTTTAAATTTAGCAGTTGCACAAATTTATTTTAAACAGCATTTTTGCTACGTAGCGTAGCTTAGTTAAAGGTGCTGTGTGCATGTTGTTTGGTAAACATGAACATTAAATCCTAATATTTTTAGGCTTTTATGATAAACGTAGTTTCAGAACATTTGAAGATATCCGAAATAATCGTTTTATTCCATAATTTTAATGATTGTACAGTTTGACATTTTATTTATTAAAATGGAACTTTGTGTTTTATGAAAAAACCTCACGGTGGACGTCTTTTTTCATGATTTTTTTTGGATTCAGTATTAAAAAATACTTAAGAAAACACGTGCCTCACTTAAAAGACAGAGAATTTTTTTATTTTGTATACCTGTGTTCTTTAATTTTAAAAATTCGTATTGCAAATAGGAAAACTTGAAATGGTGATAAAGGTTATCGTCCTGGTAACGCTACGTTAGAATTACTATTTGAAATATTATTTTATTTTACTGAATTTTCTGATTTTATATCCCGCTGAAATTGTCCATATAACAACAAATTATGTAACAAGTGTTGAAACAAATGATTACGTGAAGTATATCATAATTTTTCTACAACAAGATCAAATAGATGTGTTTTTTTTCTTAATTATCTATCTACTATAAAGGAAAATTCGCAGAGCTTAAAAAAACAATTTTTACATAACTGCTGGCTACACTAATACACAGTCGGCGTTTCTCAATTTTATCCAAAAAAATCTCTTGTTTCTGACTTAAAGAAGATCTCAATAGTCTTCCAACTCATTATCTGAGAACAATTTTCGTTCCTTAAGTTCTTTCTTCAAATGTTCGACCAAAAGAAGTCACAGGGTGCTATATAGTAGGTATATATGCTATATGGTATTTGTATCTATCTTTCGGAAAAGGCTTGAACTGTGCGAGCCTTGTGAACCCTGCAGTTATCTTGTAACAGCAAAGTTTTTGTTTTTTTATAAATTCCGAATTTTCTTTCTAATGGCCTGGATTTCGTAAACCTCTTCATTAATTGGAGAACCTTTTTTGATATATCCGATAAGTAAAATTCTTTCGCAGTTCCAAGAAACGGTCCCCTTAACTTTTGGGAAGACGACGTCTTTGAAGGTGAATAATTGTACGAACCCAATTGTATTAACTCTTGACGTGAAACGTAACTCGCATCATTCTTTAATGCGGCAAAATCATCGTGAGAAATTTGTTTCCTCGCCAGTTTCTTCACTAGTATGAAAAGTTTGCGGATCCACCGTGCAGAAGCTTCTTTCATCCCTAAATCTTCGTGCACAATCTTGAAAACGGCAGTTTCAGATACTTCATCTTTTCAGAACTGGGATCTTCATTCTGATGTGGGATCATGCTGAAAGTTTCGTCCCCATCGAAACGATTTAGACCAAAATTTTACTTCAAATTAAAATGGGTCGATATTACCGTACACATAGGACATTCTTTCGGGAGTAACTTTTGGATCATTTTTTCTTTTTAGTGAGAAATTTTATCACTGGACGATGACCCAAATTACTTACTCATTTTTCGAGAGAAAAAATCGGAAAAACTGTAAAAGGTACAAAATTTCGTCAAACTTCTTAGAACTATATATATATATATATATATGTATATACGAGGCTGGTTTGAAAAGTCCGTGCAAAAATAAAAACTACTTATGTGTTTGGGGTAAACCTTTTTTATTTTTCGACATAGTCTCCTTTTAGGCTTATACACTTCGTCCAACGATGTTCTAGTTTGTTGATCCCTTCCGAATAATAGGATTTGTCCAAGTCTGCAAAATATCCATTAGTGTCTGCAATCATCTCCTCGTTTGAATAAAATCTTTGTCCCGCCAGCCATTTCTTCAAATTGGGGAACAAATAGTAGTCCGAGGGAGCCAAGTCTGGAGAATAGGGGGGATGTGAAACGAGTTGGAATCCTATTTCCATTAATTTTGCGACTACAACTGCTGAGGTGTGTGCTGGTGCGTTGTCGTGATGGAAAAGGACTTTCTTGTGGGCCAATCGCGGGCGTTTTTCATGCAGCTCGGTTTTCAAACGGTCCAATAACGATGAATAATATTCACCTGTAATAGTTTTACCCTTTTCCAGATAGTCGATGAGGATTATCCATTGCGAATCCCAAAAGACAGTCGCCATAACCTTTCCGGCCGAAGGAACGATCTTCGCCTTTTTTGGTGCAGATTCCCCCTTGGTAACCCATTGTTTAGATTGTTATTTGGTCTCAGGAGTATAGTAATGTATCCATGTTTCATCCACAGTGACGAAACGACGCTTAAAGTCCTCCGGATTCTTCTGGAACAGCTGCAAACCATCCTTGTAACACTTCACACGATTCCGTTTTTGGTCAAGCGTGAGCAATCGCGGCACCCATCTTGCGGATAGCTTTCTCGTGTCCAAACGTTTATGCAAAATATTATGTACCCGTTCAGTCGAGATGCCCACAGCACTAGCAATCTCACGCACCTTAGTTCTTCTGTCATCCACCACCATATCATGGATTTGATCAATGATTTCTGGAGTCGTAACCTCCACAGGCCGTCCAGAACGTTCAGCGTCACTTGTGCCCATATGGCCAGTCCGAAAATTTTGAAACCACTTATAAACTGTTCTAATCGAAGGTGCAGAGTCACCATAATGTTTATCAAGCTTCTCTTTAATCTCCTGAGGCGTTTTGCCTTTCATAAAGTAATGTTTAATCACCACACGAAATTCTTTTTCGTCCATTTCTTGAAAATCACTCGACTTCCTTGATTCACACGAATGCCAAACACAAAGAAATAGACCAATATGGCTGAAACTTGGTGTGCGTTCATTCAAGAGATGCTACTAACTAAACATGACCTCGATACGCACCGGTGGTGCCATCTCTCGGACTTTTCAAACCAGCCTCGTATATATATATATATATATATATATATATATATATATATATATTATATATATATATATATTTATATATTACAGGCTCAGTTATAAGCAAATTAACAATTGAACACAGCAATAAACTGTCTTAGAACTCTGACAGTAATTTGATAACCAAGCAAATTTTGTGTATGCCGTCAACTTCGTGGCTAGGTAGAGAATTTTAAAAATACTCTTGTCGATATTTAATTTAATGGTTAGTCCCGTGGATAAAAAATCTGGGCCTGGGGGAGCCGAAGGTTCCACTTACTTGGAACTTAGGTGATAGGCGCTAGGGTCCTTTCAAAATACATTTGATCTTGCAGAGAAGTTTGATCCCTACTCAGGGTAGTAGCCAAAAATCGATTACTAGACTCAATAGTACTTTAGAATCTCAGTACTTCCAAATACCGTAAAAATAGTTAATAACCAGGATGAAGGCTTCTAAATAAAAAACATGCTCTCGCAAAAACTACCAGGAGAAGACTTCCTCAAAAAAAAATTGCCATCGCGGGACGGAGATTTTAAAAATTTAAACTCAGCTGAAAACAATAAAAAAATTGTGATTAATTCCCTCTCTTGAAATAAAAATTATTAGATTTAGGCCCTGATAAAATCTATGATGGCCAAGAAGTGAACAATAGACAAAAATAGTACAACTTTCTGGATTTTTTTAATCATTAAAAGAGGAATGCTGACGTGTCGCCGATTATTCTGCCGACTTCTTTAGAGCTTGTTCCGAGAACTAATTTCTTCGGAATCTAGCATGAAATTTTGCGACTCCGAAAAAGTCAGCTTTGAAGGAGATGATTGACGAAACATCAGCGTGACGTTTTCAATCGACACAGAAGAAATCCAGACGAATTGTATCAATAAGCTCTATAACCTGTGGAAGTTTTCTATCAAAAATATTCCTTTCTTGAAAAATCGTTTCCTCGATGGAGAGGCTGGCCCTTCTAAAAAGACCGCGCCTCTTTCGTCAGCCCTAATTATGCTTGTCTAAATATTTTTATAGAAAAGTACATAAAAAACGAGTGAAAAGAGTGATATGTCTGGTTTCCTAAGTTTTTCGATTGATAGACCGGCAGATGAACACCGTGAGCAAAATATTGCACAAGCTCTGAAAAATAACTAATTTTTGTTTTTACGAGTATACAGTTTTTACAGCAGTCGTAGAAAAAATTATTTTCAGAATTGGGTTGCTAACATTGGTTAGAAAGTGAACATTTTCCTGATAAATATACAAACATGTTTTATTCTATAACCCTTTTTTCTCTTGACAAAAACATTTCTTCTAAGTTTTTAATTTTTAGTTCGTAAAACCAAAAAAATATAAATTATTTGTACTTACTGGTAAAAAAAGTCTTATACAAATGGAGGAAAAGTTTATCTTACCATACATATTACAAAAAAAATGTATTCTTGATAAAAATCCATAATCAAGCATCAAAAGTTTAAAATATTTGATGGTATCCAGGGAAATAAAAAATAATGATTTGTAATGCAGAGTAAAGTGTGTTTAAATTTAAATACAGAGCAAAATATTAATTAAAAATGTTAATAGGAACTAAAAAATTATGCTCACGTTTAGATTTGTGGCCTACCTAGTTAAAAATTTAAAAAAAAACTCCAGTAAACACGTCACTAATTGTCGGATTATTTATTGAATAAAGGAAAACGTAATTAATTAAAAACTAGTGTACTGACTTTGATTGTATCATATTTTTGTTAAAAATTTGATAACATTCTTATATGTTTTGCAACAATTACATCCATAATAAATTTGTGCTAATATCATTTTATTTTGAAAATTATAAAACATTATTTTTTTATATTTTAAACTTTTGATGCTTGACTATGGAGTTTCATGTGACGCAGAACTTTTTATCAAGAATAAATTTTTTTGTAATTAATATGTAAGACAAACTTTTTCTCCACTTGTATAAAACTTTTTGGGACACACTGTGGTCTTTATACCATAATATTTGTAATTTTCTGTAATTCTAACTGGTGTTAATAATATTTTACTGTTTTAAAATTCCTTGTTACATCTATAAATCTCTATTACTATGTTATCATCATAATAACAATCTACTTTAAATATACGATAAACACCACTCTATAAACTGATTCATTTATCATTGTAAAATCTGCCATAAATTAATAAGTAATATTTGGATTATGCTTTTTTCCGTCAAGAATATAATACCTTGTTTGTGAATTTTGAGGATCTAGTATTTTCAATAATTTTAAAATTTGTAAAAGTAATTTTCTATTCTACTAACTTTCAATACAGTGCATGAGAGTTCGAAAAGCTAGTGAAAATTATATTACTTGACTAGCCGTGCCCGCGGCTCCGCTCGCGTGGACTTGATTCACCTTTATCGTCACTGCTTATTCGTTATGCTTATATTATTATATAGCTCAAGGGGCCTTAGAGGCTCATGGCTTGGTTGCATACTTCTCTCCACTTTTTTTTCTCTCCTGTTAGCTTTTCCCAGTGCGGGATTCCCATCAACTCCGGATCTTGCTTTACTGCCTGAATCCATGTAAATCGAGGTCTACCCTTGCCTCTTCTTCCATCCACTCCTCTTATTAGGGCTTGCTTTGCCTGTCCTTCATCCTTGCCACGTGTCCCAACCATCTTAATCGCTGGCTTATTATGATTTGGCTTATAAGGGTTTCGTATATAGGCATTTTAATTCATAGTTTGTTCTTCTTCTCCACAGTCCTTCTTCTTTCCTTCCTCCGTAGATTCTTCTCAAAGCTTTCCTTTCCCACACCTCCAACGTCTCCTTTTCTCTTGCATTCAGTTTCCACGTTTCGCATCCATATGTCACCGTGGGTCTGACAACTGTCGTATATATTCTTTCTTTTGCTTTTCTTGATATATTCTTTTATTTCAATATTGGATTCATAGCCCCCAAACATCTCTGTCCTTTCGCTATTCTTTCTTGTATCTCCGTCCTTTCTTGTCCACTCTCTGTTATTGTTACTCCCCTATAATTACATTTGTCTACTTTTTCAAACATATATCTTTGCCCTAAGTTGTTTATTATATCTAAACTTTTGTTGTTTTGATTATCCTTCTTCTTTGTAGTCTCCATGTATTTTGTTTTTTTCCTCATTTATCTTTAGTCCTCTCATCCTTCTCCGTTCTTCTATCCTACTTATGGCTTTTTTTGAGATTCTTTTTTGCTCTTGCAATCACTGCTACATCATCCGCATATGCCAAGCATTGGCAGGTTTGTTGGCATACCGTTCCATTTGTGTTTATTTCTGACTCCCGGATTATCTTCTCTAGTACCAAATTAAATAAACATGTCGACACTGGTTCCCCTTGTCTTAGTCCTCTCTTCACCTTAAACTTGTCTGATACTTTGCCCTCACCAACACTCTATTTTCTGTGTCATTTAGGGTCATTCTTACCATGCGAATCAATTTACTTGGAGTTTTTAGTTCTTCCATTATCTTGTAGAGTCGTTCTCTATTTACAGAGTCATATGCTTCTCTGAAATCCACAAAGACCAAGTGTTCTAAGCTATTATCTTAGATTTGCTTAATCGAAAATATCTAGTCTGTAACCGATCTATTTTTCCTGAATCCACACTGGTATTCTCCCAGAATAGATTTGGCTTTCTCTGCTAGTCTGTTTGTGATAGTTTGATTGTACACGACATCCAGTAAGGCTATTGGTCTATAATTAGCACATATAGTTTTTTCTCCTTTTTGTATATTGGACAAATGAGCGACTCTCTCCAGCTCACTGGCATCTTTTCTGTTTCCCATATTTCTTGCACCAACGGCATATTTCATTTTCCAGATCTACTCCTCCAGCTTTTATCAGTTCTACAATTTCCCCCGGGGCCTTATTTTTTTTGGGTTCTGAGTATTGCTCTTATTTCTTCTTTGCAGGATTTATTTGTCCCCTCCTGCCCATCAGTTAATTTTGCTTCCTATTTCTCATTCAACTCATTTTCATCTCCATTTAGTGTTTCTTTAAAGTATTCCCCCCATCTATTCAGTCTTTCTGCGGAGCTTACTGCTAAACTTCCATCTTTTTTCCTACATATTAGCATTTTGTCTTTGTTTATTCCCTTTGTATTTAATTAAAAAAAAACACGTAAATCGGATAAGTGGTTCTTGAGTGCTCAGCGCAGTAATGGATAGATAGACAGACAGAGAGACGTTACGTTTTATATATATTATAGATTTTTTTTGACATATATTAAATTAAGAATTTGAAAAAAATCACGTAAATCGGATGAGTGGTTCTCGAATGATAAGCACACTAACAGACAGAGAGACGTTGCGTTTTATATATATTATATAGATTATTATTATTATTATATAACCTGGTCAGAGAATGAATTTAAAAAATCACGTAAATCGGATAAGTGGTTCTCGAGGGATAAGCTAACTAACGGACAGACAGGCAGACAGAGAGATGTTGTATTTTACATATATTATGGATAAATATTATTATTATTACTATATAATCTGGCCAAAGAATATATGTATGAATTTAAAACAAGACGCGTTAATCGGATAAGTGGTTCTCGCCTGATAAAGGCACTAATGGACGGACAGACAGACAGACAGAGAGACATTGCATTTTATATATATTATAGATTATAGATTATAGATATTCTCTGCTACATAATATTGTTCCAAATTTAATGGTTTATGCTGTGTACTGCAAGGGAACGCGCTAGCGGCAAACTTTTTTCCGACTTCATTCACTATTATCGTCACTGCTCATTCCCTATGCTACCTATCGTAATAAAATATAGCCTATAACCTGGCCAGAGAACATATGTATGTTTTTTAAAAAAAGTACGTAAATCGGATAAGTGGTTCTCCAGTGATAAGCGCACTAACGGACAGACAGACAGACAGACAGAGAGACGTTGCATTTTATATATATTATAGATAATTGAGTACTGACTTACTGACAAAAAACTGCAGCTTCTGGCTTAACCTATATACTTTCTTTATCACACTCCACAGATATTTGATCCTTCAGCGATTTGAATAGAACTAAGAATGAGTAGTATGAAATAAATGAATGAATGAAACTTTGCTCTCATCAATATCAAAATATACTAGCAAGTTTAATAGATGTTCTAAAATTATACCTTTGTCTTGTACCTAATTGTAACTTAATCTTAAGTAAGTTATTTAAGTGTAATAACTTGTGAAATTTGAAAACATGCAAAAGAAGCAAAAAATATAATTCTTTTGTCTACATGTTACTGTCATTGCCAAATTATCTAATTTCAAGTAGTGCATAGGAATTAAAGAAAACTATTATTATCACAAAAAAATTCATTTTTAGTGTTCCGTACGGAACACTTATAAGATCACTTCGGTGTCTGTCTGTCTGTCTGTCTGTCTGTCTGTCTGTCTGTCTGTCTGTCTGTCTGTCTGTCTGTCTGTCTGTCTGTCTGTCTGTCTGTCTGTCTGTCTGTCTGTCTGTCTGTCTGTCTGTCTGTCTGTCTGTCTGTCTGTCTGTCTGTCTGTCTGTCTGTCTGTCTGTCTGTCTGTCTGTCTGTCTGTCTGTCTGTCTGTCTGTCTGTCTGTCTGTCTGTCTGTCTGTCTGTCTGTCTGTCTGTCTGTCTGTCTGTCTGTCTGTCTGTCTGTCTGTCTGTCTGTCTGTCTGTCTGTCTGTCTGTCTGTCTGTCTGTCTGTCTGTCTGTCTGTCTGTCTGTCTGTCTGTCTGTCTGTCTGTCTGTCTGTCTGTCTGTCTGTCTGTCTGTCTGTCTGTCTGTCTGTCTGTCTGTCTGTCTGTCTGTCTGTCTGTCTGTCTGTCTGTCTGTCTGTCTGTCTGTCTGTCTGTCTGTCTGTCTGTCTGTCTGTCTGTCTGTCTGTCTGTCTGTCTGTCTGTCTGTCTGTCTGTCTGTCTGTGTCTGTCTGTCTGTCTGTCTGTCTGTCTGTCTGTCTGTCTGTCTGTCTGTCTGTCTGTCTGTCTGTCTGTCTGTCTGTCTGTCTGTCTGTCTGTCTGTCTGTCTGTCTGTCTGTCTGTCTGTCTGTCTGTCTGTCTGTCTGTCTGTCTGTCTGTCTGTCTGTCTGTCTGTCTGTCTGTCTGTCTGTCTGTCTGTCTGTCTGTCTGTCTGTCTGTCTGTCTGTCTGTCTGTCTGTCTGTCTGTCTGTCTGTCTGTCTGTCTGTCTGTCTGTCTGTCTGTCTGTCTGTCTGTCTGTCTGTCTGTCTGTCTGTCTGTCTGTCTGTCTGTCTGTCTGTCTGTCTGTCTGTCTGTCTGTCTGTCTGTCTGTCTGTCTGTCTGTCTGTCTGTCTGTCTGTCTGTCTGTCTGTCTGTCTGTCTGTCTGTCTGTCTGTCTGTCTGTCTGTCTGTCTGTCTGTCTGTCTGTCTGTCTGTCTGTCTGTCTGTCTGTCTGTCTGTCTGTCTGTCTGTCTGTCTGTCTGTCTGTCTGTCTGTCTGTCTGTCTGTCTGTCTGTCTGTCTGTCTGTCTGTCTGTCTGTCTGTCTGTCTGTCTGTCTGTCTGTCTGTCTGTCTGTCTGTCTGTCTGTCTGTCTGTCTGTCTGTCTGTCTGTCTGTCTGTCTGTCTGTCTGTCTGTCTGTCTGTCTGTCTGTCTGTCTGTCTGTCTGTCTGTCTGTCTGTCTGTCTGTCTGTCTGTCTGTCTGTCTGTCTGTCTGTCTGTCTGTCTGTCTGTCTGTCTGTCTGTCTGTCTGTCTGTCTGTCTGTCTGTCTGTCTGTCTGTCTGTCTGTCTGTCTGTCTGTCTGTCTGTCTGTCTGTCTGTCTGTCTGTCTGTCTGTCTGTCTGTCTGTCTGTCTGTCTGTCTGTCTGTCTGTCTGTCTGTCTGTCTGTCTGTCTGTCTGTCTGTCTGTCTGTCTGTCTGTCTGTCTGTCTGTCTGTCTGTCTGTCTGTCTGTCTGTCTGTCTGTCTGTCTGTCTGTCTGTCCTGTCTGTCTGTCTGTCTGTCTGTCTGTCTGTCTGTCTGTCTGTCTGTCTGTCTGTCTGTCTGTCTGTCTGTCTGTCTGTCTGTCTGTCTGTCTGTCTGTCTGTCTGTCTGTCTGTCTGTCTGTCTGTCTGTCTGTCTGTCTGTCTGTCTGTCTGTCTGTCTGTCTGTCTGTCTGTCTGTCTGTCTGTCTGTCTGTCTGTCTGTCTGTCTGTCTGTCTGTCTGTCTGTCTGTCTGTCTGTCTGTCTGTCTGTCTGTCTGTCTGTCTGTCTGTCTGTCTGTCTGTCTGTCTGTCTGTCTGTCTGTCTGTCTGTCTGTCTGTCTGTCTGTCTGTCTGTCTGTCTGTCTGTCTGTCTGTCTGTCTGTCTGTCTGTCTGTCTGTCTGTCTGTCTGTCTGTCTGTCTGTCTGTCTGTCTGTCTGTCTGTCTGTCTGTCTGTCTGTCTGTCTGTCTGTCTGTCTGTCTGTCTGTCTGTCTGTCTGTCTGTCTGTCTGTCTGTCTGTCTGTCTGTCTGTCTGTCTGTCTGTCTGTCTGTCTGTCTGTCTGTCTGTCTGTCTGTCTGTCTGTCTGTCTGTCTGTCTGTCTGTCTGTCTGTCTGTCTGTCTGTCTGTCTGTCTGTCTGTCTGTCTGTCTGTCTGTCTGTCTGTCTGTCTGTCTGTCTGTCTGTCTGTCTGTCTGTCTGTCTGTCTGTCTGTCTGTCTGTCTGTCTGTCTGTCTGTCTGTCTGTCTGTCTGTCTGTCTGTCTGTCTGTCTGTCTGTCTGTCTGTCTGTCTGTCTGTCTGTCTGTCTGTCTGTCTGTCTGTCTGTCTGTCTGTCTGTCTGTCTGTCTGTCTGTCTGTCTGTCTGTCTGTCTGTCTGTCTGTCTGTCTGTCTGTCTGTCTGTCTGTCTGTCTGTCTGTCTGTCTGTCTGTCTGTCTGTCTGTCTGTCTGTCTGTCTGTCTGTCTGTCTGTCTGTCTGTCTGTCTGTCTGTCTGTCTGTCACACCCGATTTTCTCCGAAACTATTTGACATCGAAAGGTGAAATTTGGTAATAATATAGGAATTGATGGCCTCATCAGAGCCATGTAGTTTTGAGAATTAAATTTTGACTTAAGGGGTTAGTTTTGGGGGGGTGAAGTCAGAAGTGAAAAAAAAAATTTCTTACTAGGTCATCGAGTGTGGTGTCAAATGAAAGCTTGTGAAAACACGAGTAAAAAATATATATATAATATTATACTTGCGCGCACTTTTCTTGGTATTATTTTTAAAAATTCGCTAAAAATCGCTGTCCCGGGCCTTATCTCGAAAAGTACTTATCGAAAAATTTCGAAAAAATTCTGGAATATTCCCCACGGGGTGTAGATTGAACGAAAATTATCACGAGTGCATTACCTTTAATAATTTGTATGGTATATAAAAAAAACAAAAATTTCAAGGTCATCAGATTTCAGTAAAGATTGGAAACAAACTTTGTTGAAAACTCATTTGGAGTGTGTTTTGTAAAGTCACTGCTCATTTTATACCACCGTAACATAAATTTTGACTTAAGGGGTTCGTTTTGAGGGGTGAAATCGGAAGTGAAAAGAATTTTTTTTACTAGGTCATCGAGTGTGGTGTCAAATGAAAGCTTGTGAAAACACGAGTAAAATATATATATATATATATATATATATATATATATATATATATATATATATATATATATATATATATATATATATATATATAATGTAATACTTGCGCACACTTTTCTTCGTATTACTTTTAAAAAATCGCTGTCCCCACCTTATCTCGAAAAGTACTGATCAAAAAATTTTGAAAAAAGTCTGGAATAATCTCCACGGGGTATAGATTGAACGAAAATTATCACGAGTGCATTACCTTTAATAATTTATTTGGTATATAAAAAAAAACAAAATTTCAAGGTCACCAGTTTTCAGTAAAGATTGGAAACAAACTTTGTTGAAAACTCATTTGGGGTGTGTTTTGTGAAGTCACTGATCATTTTATACCACCCTAACAAAAAATTTTATTTTAAAAACAATCAATGTACGGAACACTAATTGTGCAAGTTCAACTTGCACTTGACCGGTTTTTTCTCACATTTGGTCAATGTGATTCCATGTTTAGCTGACGGGCCCGAGCCAAGTCAGCACAAATGTTATTTATTACCATTGTGTATTAGAGAATGACCTGACAATGTTATATGTTTTCAAAATCACTGACTTCTGAATATTTCTGTGTATGTTTGTGTTAAGTCCTAAATGTACTAAGTGTGGTGTGAATGTTATTGGTATAAGGCCTGTGGCTGATATGATGAGGGGGACAATGATGACTTTTTCTTGTTTCCATAGCCTTTTTATTACTGCTGCAAGGTCTGTGTATTTGGAGATTTTTTCTGTGTATTTCGTTTGGATGTTTATGTCGTTGGAGACAGCTGTCAATTAAATAGGTGACTTTTCCTTTTTTGCACTGAAAAGTAATATCGGGCCTATTGCCGGAGACTGTTTTATCTGTATGGATACTGATGTCCCAGAAGAGCTTGGAATCTTTATTTTCAAGTATGGATTTTGGTGTGTATTTGTAGTAGGGATTTGTGTTTTCTATGAGTTCGTATGTTGTGGCTAGTGCTTGGTGAACTACTTTTGCAGCTGAGTCATATCTGGCTGTGTATTCTGTTCCGACTAATATTTTACATCCGCTTGTATTATATTCGATCGTAATAGTTGGGTCTTTGATGATATGCTTTTGGTAGTTTCTGGTTAATACGACTTTATCCTGGATGGCAAATAAGAAGCCTTCTGTTTCAGGGAATAGCTGCCCATCCTGTAACCAGGTGTATGACTGTTTTTTTATTTAGGTGGTATTGTTCTACTTGGTATCTGTGTTTTCTGTGGAGTGTTTTTTCTGACCACGTTTTCATATTTTCCTGTTGTAATTGGGTGTGACTGTGTGTGTTTGCTGGGTGGTCTGACCGGAATTAGTCGAGAAGTGTGCAGTTTTTATCTACTTTCACTGTTGCTGTGTGGAGGCTGGTTTAATTGCTGTGAAAGAATTTCCTAAGTGCTTCTTGTATTTTTTTTGTGTGTATTGATCTGATGTCTATGATTCCTCTTCCTACTGCCTCCCTCTCGATGGTAGGTCTTTCTTTACATGCGTTGGGGTGTAATTTCCTATATTTGGTGAATTCAGAACGTATAAGGAAGTAAATGTTTTCTATGCCTGTTCGTGACCATTTGATGATACCAAATGAATATCTGAGTATAAGTATAGCGAACGTGTTGATAGCTTTAGTGAGATATTTGGAGTTGAGTTTTGTTTGTAAAAGTTTCGTGAGCTCTGTTTTGATGTGAGTATGGTTGAGTTTGGTGTTTTGTTGGAATACTAGATATTTGTATGTTTCTTTGTCGAGCATGTTATCGAGTGTTTCGTTGTTGATGGTTTCTGTCTCATGGTGGTCCTTCCATTGGCCTTTGTTGATGTGGAGCACTTTGCATTTATTTATACCAAATTTCATGTTGATATCTAGGGTGAATATTTTTGTAGCAGCGTAGAATTTTATGTCATCCATATATAGAAGGTGGTTTATTTTATGTTGATTTACTTTTTGGTGTCTGATGTTGAAGCCATGCTCTGTTCTGTTTAGTGTATTTGAAAGTGGATTGAGACAGAGGCAAAACCATAGAGCGCTGAGCGAGTCTCCCTGAAATATACCCCTAAACTATTATTATTACTATCTGAGAGAAAAAAGAATCCGACGCGACAAATCCTGTGGCTCATACAGGTTGTCACACGGTGTTGTCCGAAAATGATGATCACGCCTCACGTTCGTTTGGTTAGTGACCATTGACCAAATTCATCTGCCTGAGCAATTTGAGAGAACCAAGTATAACTACCCTCTGCCTCTTCACTGCTAGTGAATGAGCCATGGCATAGCGAGCTGGGATCTTCTTGCGGTTCTTCACGAAAGTGTTCTTAATTCCTGCTAAAACTCCGATGACTACGACGACCAACGTTACTGAATGTAGAGGGAACAAAGCGTACAGTTCGTAGTTTAAATCTTTGTACTTAGAACGTTTTTTCTCCACTTTAAATGCTATATTTGTTTCTGCAGTGCCGAAAACTTAATTACGTACATGTTCTTTGCGTTTATATCGGTTTGTTGGCTTGCAAGCGCCTTTTAGTCGAAAAGGCAAAATTCCAGTAAATGCGGCACTTGTCAGTTTCTACAAGCGACTCGATCTCTCCCGGAAGATACGGCAGTTTGGGAACGTCATCAATGTCGTACGAATGTCTAAGATGTTAATATCGGACACGCAACGCTGCATTAGGACGATTTATGTAAGATGATATAGCCTGAACATGACATGCCGAAAGTAAAGGCATCAGTGATTCTGGTTCATAAAATTGTTGTTGTTTTGCTGTTTTAATGACTGTCTTCTAAATCTAGGATGTGCGCTTCATCATTTTTTTGTTCGCTGAAGTTTATTGCCAGTGCAAATTTTTCTGCTTCCGCAGCTCTAAACAGAAAGGCTCCCAGTCCTCTCTGTTCATGGCTATAGACTAATTCCAGGGGATAATCTGAACGCTTGGTAACCTTACACGCTTCTCCCCCGACGATTCACTCTAAGCTCAAAAGTCCTCTTCCACCTTGATGACGTGAAAGCAACAGAGGATCGAGGATGAAGAATTCTATTCATCTGCGTGATTTTTCATATGCGAACCTCCAAATATCGCAGTTCTTGTTTCGTCCACTTGACTACTCCAAAGGAATAGAGAAGTACCGGTACAGCCAGCATATTTGTAGCAGAAAACTTTATTACGTCGTGTGGGTTCTAATGACCAGATCTTTTTTCCTATACTTGTTACAGAGTCTTGTTTTAATAATTGTTGTATCTTGCATGCGATGTTGTGTAATGTCTAGTTCGGTATCTGTATGATGTAGAATGTTCCCATCAGATAACTGCATGTTCTCTGAATGTTCAAGATAGTGTCCTCTCTCAAGCTTAACAACGGCACATTTATCTAACCTAATTTCCATACCAATAGCCCGTGTGTAGTTTTCAACTACTCTAAATGATTGATTTGGATCTCGTTCTGAAGCAGCATAAAGTTTAAGGACATCTTGGTGGATTACAGTTGTACCCACGGGTTTGGCGTAGAGCAACTGAGAGAGAAAGCAGTGAAATACAGAATAAAATTGGGCTTAATGAGTCATCTTGAAAAACTCCTCTTCGAAAAGTCACCGGCTCAATTTCTATTTTTAGCCACCTCATGTTATAGTAAATTAAGTTTTCCAGGGCAGCATTAGACGTTCTATGCAGTTAATCAACGGAGGAGCCACTTTAAGCCTTCTTAACAGGTGAACGATCCATTCGTGAGATGTTGTATCGAACGCTTTCCTGCAGTCAATCTATATCATGGACAAATTTTTTTGTATTGCACGGAGTCCTGAATGACATATCTATCAATCAGAAGGTTCTCTTTGTAATCTTCGGATCCTTTTCTTCCTTCACGCTGCTGTCTGATATCTTGAAGAACCGGTTCAATCATGCTAAGTAATCTGTTGTAGATAATGCTAGTGAATATTTTGTAAAAAGAGTTTAAGTACGTGATCGGTGTATAGTTTTTGTGGGTGGTTAAGTCGCTCTTTTCTGACATAAGTACTGTTCATCCCTCTACAAACCACTTAGGAATTGATTGTTCCTCATTTAACCAGGTATTAAATATTCTAGCGGGATGTTCGTGGGGGGAATTTTTTCCATCAAAACTGGATGGTGGCCTCTGGTTCTGGGGTGGCAACGCTCTTCGTGCCTTTAGTGGCATTTGAAACCTCTTCTTTTGTGATCACATGATTAATTTCGTTTTGCTGTTGGAACTGTAAGCAGTCCGTCCCAAAGTAGTCTCGGGAAGAAATGTCTACGTGTGATGGTTTCTTTGTCTCATAAATGCCCTTCCAGAATATGGTTACTCGTTCTATGGATGAG
This sequence comes from Pachyrhynchus sulphureomaculatus, assembly GCA_019049505.1. Classification (NCBI taxonomy): domain Eukaryota; kingdom Metazoa; phylum Arthropoda; class Insecta; order Coleoptera; family Curculionidae; genus Pachyrhynchus; species Pachyrhynchus sulphureomaculatus. Next base: position 138,145,239 of record CM032446.1, read on the forward strand.
GGTGTTTCAACTTTGGGTACTTCTTCTTCGGGTAAGGGAGATGATTGTGTAGGGAAAACCATATTATCGACAACAGATTTTATTCACTTTGTGAGGCGTTTTTCTACCACCACAAGCTCATATTCGTCCAAGCAGTGCTGTTAGATGTTGTTCAATGAGTCTTTAGAAAGTGTGTAACAGGTATGACGAAGTTTCTATGCTATTTTCCTTACCTCGGTAGTGAATGGTCGTACAGTTGTTATATATCCAATCACACACTTAATACTAGAAGCTTGTTGCCTAGCGTCCTGAATTTTTCTTAAGATCTATTCTACACGCTTTTCATTTTTTTATTCTATTATCTGCATCGGCATGTTTGGCATTAATTCTCAGGCGAAGCGGTAAACATCGTCGTTTAGTGTCTTAATCGATACATTTTCTAGTTCAGTTCCAAGACGTTCGTTAACATTTGCGAGGTTTTGTGACTTTATATATACCTTTTCACATATTTTAATGTTTCGCTTGTGAAGTCCAACATTGCTGCTCAGAAGAATGTCTTCCATAGGGTGGTTTAGTTACCACGGCCCCAATGTATTCTCGAGGCGTTCGAACGTAGCCGGATCTGCGATGATATGCCACGTAGTTTCGTAGTCTTTAGCTCGAAATGTTTTGATGCTCTGGATGTTTTTAGTACCAAAAGGAATGCATACTGGCCATATACGCATCGGCTCGAACTGTTGGTAGCAATCATACAAGTCATTCCTGACTCTATCAGTCCACTAGAAGCGTCCTTGTTCATTGCTACGGTCGTTCAGCAGCTTCTCCACCTTGCCCATCGCTTCTATCTGTTCCAAACGAGTTGTGAGGAGCTTTTACCTCATTGTTCCTCGTAACAAGTTTTTCAAGTCACCGATGGTGCGTTTACCCATAGTCACCCAACATTTCTAATATTGCATGAGCTATTGAAATATATACAATTTGATAATATCAGTTAAACTTGATATTTAGAATTTAGAATATTTCCTATACTTCTTGTTTAAAAAACAACAAAACCAAAAAAAGAAACTTGAAATCTTTTTCGAAAGCACGGCCGCTTGTTATACATATATTATAGGTGTTGAAAAAGCGTAGAGAAGATGTATTGGAAACAAAACGAAGTAGGTACGCAATTGGATTTAGGATTAAAAATGAAATGCCAAAAATAAAATGATGAAATAATAAGCTGTTATGAGAATAATATTTGAAAACTGCCACGTTGGAATATGGAAAATAAATAAGTAAAAGAAAAATCTAGAATATGCTTTAATACACAAGTAGCTGATGTTAAATAAGAAGAAACTACAATGATATAGAGATAAATAAATAAATAAATGGCTTGAAAGCTGCAACGGCTTAAGAAACTAATATTATTTTCCATCATTTAACACTTATTAAGTATTGTTTCTAAACTATAGGAATAAAAAAATGTACAGAAGATGGAACAATTATAAAAATCAAGGCGGGAATTTGGTTTCAAGAAGTGCGTAGTCCCTTAAATGGTGAAAAAATTGTCTGTACTATTCATATAGTGGACACGACGTCGTTAGAGTTCGATAAAATGTAAAACAAGTTCTTGAAATGTCTATCAGGTGCCGTTTCTCCTGAAATTGATAATGATCTAGATCGTCTAGCTCTTGTCTTATCTAAATTCTTCGTATAGCCTAAAAGGCAAATATTTCTTCAATGTAATGAAGTTAGATGATGCCGGGTGAGGTCCATGAGATTATCCTGTACAATTGGTTGAATTTTTCTCCTACTTATCGGTATACAAATAATAGAAGCACGACCACATCTTACTCTTCAGCTTTTTCTGTTCCATTAATAGTTGATAATCTATATTAAATTATTTCTAAAGAGAAGCCACAATCAACATGTTATTGTAATTAAAAGTTGTAACGATGCTGACGCGATATTGGATGAGGTAATATACCATAATGATAAATAATAAACCATATCCGTACATTTTAAATGGTGGAATGTGGCCAATATTGCACTTAGATAGTGCAGAAAGAAGTCTTAAAGAAATATACATATATACATATATATATATATATATATATATATATATATATATATATATATATATATATATATATATATATATATGTATATATATATATATATATATATATATATATATATATATATATATATATATATATATATATATATATATATGTATTTCAACTACGTATGGTATTTTGCTTGATAACTTTAATGCGTTAACAATAAAGTTGAGTTGAGTCTATTGGGCGAATAAAACTGATAGGCCAATTTGACCAGTTTTGATCGAGAATATGATTATGATCAAAATTTCTGTTTCTTCCTTTTTATTCTCATATGTCTACCAATATTTAATTATGCAACTTGCGTAGAACAGTTGTCTAAAGGATGAAAGTAAAACTTATTAATCGAGATCAATAAACTCCATAGAGTTCGTTTAAAGGACTCTATGTATTTTGTGCACGAGTTAAACATATAGATCTTTCTACAATTTTTTTATTCTAATTTTCCTTTTGGTACTTTTTTATTTTCTGTAGCAATTTTGAACAATTGAAATTATGGTTACGAAGGCTACTTTACCTTTCTAAAATATGTATAAAAAAGTTGTCATTCTATGATAGTCAAAGAATTTTTTTCTATTAATCTAATCAGTTGTGTGCTTTATTTTTAGGGCAAAGTTTTTTTTTGTTAATATGAAGATTTTTGCGCGCACTTTTTACAACATCTGTGTTTATGAACAAAACAAATTAAAAAGAGGTTATCTGCAACTGAATCATAAGACACATTATTAGGAGAGAGTAGGGTAATCATGAGCATTGATTAATCGTGCGCAACACAGTAAGACCATTGTCGACTGATAAAAAATGTGGCATTACTGCGCTGTCTTTAATAATTTTCTTTTCTGATTGTTTAATTATTTTAAATCAACAATACGTTTAAAAAATTAGAACTTTAAAAATATCCTTCTGGTAATTGGATGCTATTGGCGCAATTAATAGCGTCTTTTTAATTTCAAGTGAAAAAAAATCATGCGATTTAATTTCTCAAAAATATATAGTACCCTAGACGGGTCAATACCTGGGCGTTTGCTTTTTATACTTTATACAGTCAACTTATCGACTGAAATGGTTAAATTATTGTTGTCAAATAGATGCTTATGACACTTCGCTAACCTTACTGAAAGTTTGTTCAGCACAAATGTTATAAGTTTGCTTGAATAGTTATTTATGACTTTAAAATTATTTTGTAATAATCGTGGGTTGTTTTCCAGGTAACTCATGGTGCTCCTATCGAATATACTTGTGTCTTTATTTTTAATTACTGTAATTATGTTTTATGGTCCTTTTTGGGGCATAAAAAGTAAAAATCAAGAAGTATGGAATTTTTAGTACCAATTTGTCTTCGAAGGTTCGACTACGTGTCTACGTGGAATAACGAATTTGAGATCGCTGAATGTGGAAAATCGAAGAAAACTGTATTTCGCTAGATTTGTAAAAACAATTTTGTCAATAAGCAAACTTTTCTACTTAAGAGCAATTGCAGTATAAAAATGTAATACATAATCGCATTACTCGTTTTTTTTTTGATATTGTTATTTTTATTTATAATAGTTTTTCTCACGAAAACTAGAAATTTTATAAGAAAATATCGACAAGTTTGTTAAAAATGCAATCTACGTAGTTCCTTCTTTTTGTAACTTCTGTTTTAGTCGATATTTATTTATATTATTGTATTCTATTTTATCTTCTACCTTTTAAAAAAATGTGTCTATTTTTATATTCCATGTGTTATTTTACTTTATCTATGATAATGATAATTCATTTATTTATATTCAAATAACTTTTTGATATTATTTATTATTTTTAATTATAAGTAAACATTTACTTATAATTAAAAAAAATATATGTACATTTATTGTACTCATTGGTCACTTTAGGAGACTGAGGCTCTATCTTTGAGTTAAATGGAGAAGTAGCTACATATAAAGATAATTTTCACCTAAGGGTGGAACCGATAAGTCGTTATTTTATGGAAAAGTGTTGAACATTTGTTATTTAATTTTTTTTATTAATGAAAGACGTTCAATATTAATATGGAAGAAAGGAAGCTTTCACGGCCTTGGATAGATAACAAATCGTGGTTTTTACGTGCAAATTGTGTTAAATAGCAGTTACTTTCCATTTTACCTACGATTATAAGTAATTCAGTGTTTTGAAGATGCCTCTTGCAATGGCAGACGAAACGTTAAAAAGGTCGAAGCTCAAAAACCACGATTTCTCGCTGCTACAGTTAGAGGGGGGATTTATAACTTCCATTTATGAAGCACAAACATATACTTCAATTACTATCTCGCCGACCTAAAATAGGTAAGTAATGTGTCTCGTATACATTTTAAGCTAAATATGTTTTTATAGGTTTCTAGTTGTTTAGTTTTATTTTATATACAACCAAAACTGGTTATTTAAACACAATATTTTTATTTTTCAGTACAACGCGTTTCGCTAAAAATGTAGCTTTGTCAAGTATAAATAATATACAGAATTATTAGGTATATATAGACTAAAGCAGGTACAAAATGATGAACAAATTTTATGATAGGTAATTACACAGAACTATTAAGTAAATACTTTGAAAAAAATATTAGTCTTAAGGATAGGTATTTCCAACGGATCAATTATGTGAATAAATTTAAAAGGGGTGATCTATTTGTTCTGTTAGTCCGTTTAATAAAATATACGACAAACAGGTAGAACTTTTAATACACGGATTAATGAACACTATAAAGTTTTATAAATCGAAAAAAATAACTCAACATATGCGAATAATCTGTTATCTGAAAATCACTCTTTTGATCCAAATTTCAAAATACTACACCGAGAAAATAAAGGTTATAAATTAGACCTGAGGCCTTAGAAATAGACGGTATGAAAGACAAATATTTTATTAAACGAACAAACAGAAATAAATAGGCCACCTCTTTTAAATTTATTCACATAATCGTTGGAAGTACCTATCATTAAGACAAATAATTTTTTCAAAATATTTACTTAATAGTTCTGTGTAATTACCTATCGTAAATTTGTTCATTTTGTACCTACTTTAGTCCATATATACCTAATGATTCTGTATATTATTTATACTTGACAAAGCTACATTGTTAGCGAAAGGCGTTTTACTGAAAAATAAAAATATTGTGGAAATTTTGTGTTTGAATAACCAGTTTTTTGTTATATTTAATATGAGTTTCCATCAAGTAAAAGCTACAACAGTTCAAAGTTTTATTTTATGTAGTTATTATTGCCAAAAACATTTTTGATAGAAAATTTAAAATTAATATCGATAAATAATACCTTGGAACTGTTTAATCAACAGTACAAATATATTTTCTGAGATTGTACTTCAAAGCATCGTAAGTTAATTTGGCTTACCAGTGCTTGGGTCAATTTTAACCCCTAACTGTTAAATTAGACCGGTACTAACGTTATTTATGTTTAGTAGATTAGATTTCCATAATTATCCGAGGAAAAGTTTAACTAATAAATCGATTCATGTGGAGAAAGGCACCTTTTTGACTATGTAACATTATAGCTAGAACCTTGCAAAATGTTGTTGACCAATTTCGAAATCAAACTCCTCTTATTTCCGGAGATATTTTAATTTTAAGTTAGGTGCGTAAAAATACTTGACTCTCCCCTACTTATAATTTGTTGATAAAATGGCAAGAAACAAGGACGAATTTTGGAAAAAATTTAGTCGGTTGGTATAAAAACCTGATGATTTCTACTATTAGATCAAGAGGGCGACCCGGAATTTTGATCTGTCGACTAACCGTCTGCTTAGTTATTCATTCTATCAGGCGAGTCGAATAAAAGCCTTTAACGTTGATTTTGAGGCCCCCGTGCCCTGGGATGCCCAGATAAGGCCCAAAATACTACATCTAAAAATGGACTGATATTTAACGACTTGAATCAAGTACCATAACATTTGTTGACACTAAAAAAGTCGAGCGCTCCAAAGGGTAGACGCTGCTGAGATCGGACCCAGCTTTATGGCCCAAAAAACGTCGATTCAAAAATAGATTGTCATTTAACCATACAAAATCAATAAATTTAGTTTACTCTTAATAAAATAAGAGAGATGAAGCTAGTCCCGCTTTTTCCAATCAAAAACGGTCGTTTTTCTAGTTTAAAAATTCGAAAAACGTCCGTTTTTGGCTAGAAAAAGCGGGTCCAGCTTCGTGCTCCTGAATTAGCGGCGTCTGTCTTTTGTAGATTCCCTCTTGTTTTATCAAGAATAAACTAAATTTATTGATTTTATGTGGTTAAATGAGAGTCCATTTTTGGATCGACGTTTTTTGGGCCCTAAAGCTGGGTTCGGTCTCGGTGGCGTCTCCCCTTTGGGGCGCTCGACTTTTCTAGTGTCAACAAATGTTATGGTACTTGATTCAAGTTATTAAACGACAGTCCATTTCTGGATGTAGCATTTTGGGCATTTCAGGGCACGGGGGCCGCAAAATCAACGTTAAAGGCGTTTATTCGACTCGCCAGAAAGAATGAACAACTAGGCAGACGGTTAGTCGACAGGTCAAAATTTCGGGTCGCCCTCTTGGTCTATATCGTGTATTTTTTGGAATACATATATTGGTGATAATTTTAACAATTGATATTTTTGAAATTTTAGGTATAAACATTATAATACGCTAATTTTTGATATAAAATTTCTCATTACATATATGGCATATACTGTCATAAGAAAATAGGTTGTAAAATACATTAAATTAAAGCTTTCAGATTTATGTTATTTGCTGATAATAGAGATAAACAAAAACACTTCGCCATTCTTAGTAGTTATTTAAATAAATATTTTATAATGTCACCTTCTAAATGTGACAATGATAATGCTTATTATCACCACTAATTTTACTTTTTTATCACTAAAAATAATGTCTCGCACCACAATTAAACTACTAAAACTACACACTAACAAACATTTGATTTGCACTATATACACTAGAAAGTACCTGTAAATTGCTTATTCCTCGAGGTGAACATTGATGTTTCTAAATTCTCCTAGATAAGATAATATGTTCGATAAGTGACGCAGAATAATATTATATTGGCATATGATTATTTTTTACGGATTAGTGTTTTATTGATATTATTATAAGTTCTCCAATACATAAATCCATATCTAAAAAAAAGAACAATGGGAACAAATTATTATTATGTTATAAAGAGTTTTCAACTTTTTCTTATCAGTTATTAGATTTATTATCAAAGACGGTGATAAAATGGTGATAGAATGGGAATTCTGTTCACACAATATTATGAACAATGAAATTCTGCTAAAGTGTATTTGTTTGGAGTTGATAGCAGAATTCTCTCATTATAGATGCAAAAATACATGTTAGGGTGCGCCTAAAACCTTATGGATTTTACTGGATTTTGCGACCCGTTTTGAATTATTTTTAAGGGTTTATCCTATTTTAGGCAGCAACGTTAACTTTTTTAGAAAAAACTGCCGCCTGGGTTTTTGTAGCGTTAAATTCCACTTGGTTACTGTCACCCCAACATAGAATTTCTTCCAGGTCTTTGTTAAGTTGAATGACTTTCTGCTGTCTGAGGATATTCGTTTGAGTAGCCGATGTCCGAGCGTTCAAAGTGAATGAAGAGATAAGGCTACTGTCATCTGCAAAGCTGTAGATTGGATTCTCGGTCTTTTCCAGCAGATCGTTAATATAAATGAGAAAAATAGTAGGAGACAGTATGGAGCGTTGATAGTGAAGGTGTTAGAAAGAAATCCGTCGACTGCCACTCGTAAAGAATGCTCTCTGAGGAAACATGAGAGCCACAAACAGAACTTTTCGGACATACCATAAGAACGTAGCTTAATCAACAGCCCATCAGGCCAAACACGGTCGAATGCCTTGGATATGTCAAGAGCAACCGCTCGAGATTCTTCAAAGTGTTCAGTTGCATTGTTCCAAACATGTGTTACATAACCCAGAAGACCTCCTGTTGATCTATTTTTTCGAAAGCCATATTGATGATCGCTAATAATGTTAAATCCTTCAAGATATTTTAGAAGATGCTGATTGATAGCCTTTTCCATGACTTTCGATATTATTGAAAGCAATGCGATTGGTCGGTAGTTATTTGGCAAGGTCTTGCCTTTTTTAGGTATCGGCTGAACTGTGGCACATTTCCAGCAGGAAGGAAATATTCCCTTTCTGTAGGATAGGTTGAAAAGTCTACAGATAACTGGCGTTAGTTCCCTCGCACAGTTTTTGAGAACTATGGCAGGTATTCCGTCAGCGCCAGAAGCCTTTTTGGTGTCTAGCTTCATCAAAATACTTTTATGATACGCTGTCTGAAGACAATATCGGGCATCCTTGACTGCACTATGGGAATAGTAGGTGGTGTTTTTCCTTGGAAATCGACAGTAGAATGTGAAGCAAAGAGTTCAGCTAACAAGTTCGCTTTCTCGACAGGTGTCGTTGCAACAGAATTATCTGGCCGCGTGAGTGGTGGTATGGTGGATTTGGGGAAATTGTGACTAACTGCCTTAGCGACTGACCAAAAGAACCTGGAATTGTTGGGACAAGCGAGAAGTTTGTTTCTAATCCGTTGATTGTGTGCCTCCTTGGTTTCGTCGATAATTTCTTTGCATCTGTTCCTGGCAAAGGTGTTACGATTCATGGTGTTAGGATTTTCACGCCATTGTCGGTATATAAGATGTTTCGAAAGTAGTTTATGGTCAGAAGAACCTAATGGCGGATTTACGCTGACCGTGTAAATCTTCGGATTGGTGGTTAGTTAAGCCACAACTGATTGAAAATGATTCGGCTTCACGACCTTGTTCGTCGGTAGTATTTGAATATTTAAGCCAGTTGATGTTGTGGACATTAAAGTCGTCCAGGATGGCTATTTCGGTATTTGGATAGTTAATTTGTAAATGATCGATTGTGTCTGAAAGAGAAGCGAAAAGTGTTCTAACGTTAGTATCACTTGGTGGTCGATAGAGGATACAGATAAACCTTGTGGTTGGTTGTGTCGTTATTTTTAACCACATAACATCAAAGTGTGGGGGCTCCAGAGCCTCTTCTCGTTGGCAAGAGAGGTCGCTTCTGACAAAAAGATTCCAAAGTTACGCCTAAATCGGGATTTAGATCTATTACCAAAAATTTTTTATTCTATAGATCTATGTATATATACAAATTCACAATTCACGATATATAAGTACTTTAATTACAATCAAAAACAATCATCATCTTCAAAATCTGAAGACTCGACTTATCTTAAATTATTGATCGTCGTGGCCGTTACTATGTGGTAATTTTTCATTTTGACGGGAAATGAAACACTTATGTATTATTACCACTATACTGCACAATTTTGCGACTGCAGTTTCGACCTATGCGGTCATTATCGAGCTTATGTACTAAATTGAGTTACATAGACAAGTCATACTAAAATTAAACTTAGGTGGTAGGTATAAAATAGTATTATTTTTAATTCTAGGGTTAATACAATTAATTTTAAGTGGAAGGTAGTAATTTTATGGTTTTATGATGGTAAATAGCCTTTAGAAGTTTGTAAATATTTTTACCTGCCTTTCAACCGAGTTGCGGTAATCGACAAATCGGCAGGTAGGTAGGGTTAAATTATCAAATACTATTAATTCTTAAATATTATCACCTTAAATTAGGGTTAGTTCAGATTAGTTCAGGTTAGGGTTTCCAAACTGAAACATACGCGAAAATCAACGCTGTACAAACTATTGCACCAAAGTGTTCGACTAATAGGTACAATTCAGCATTTTTAGAAACTAAGATAATTTAATATGTATATAGAGAAATTGATGCTGTAACGTTTGTCAAATGCATGTCTTACAAATATAATAATTACGAAATATGTCTTTTGCTTTAATTTTCACACATAACTTGCATCCTTGTAGTTCTATACCTGCCTGTGACGGACCGCAACTCGGCCGTCAATTTTGGGTTCGAAAGAGGTCTGTACCGTAATTCGGAACTTTTTATTACCTTTCACGGATCCTTACCGCAACTCGGTATTAGCCAGTTGGTCGTTTAACAGATTACAGTTTTGGTTCTTCGGATGTTTATAAATTTGTAATGATTCTAAGATATTTAATTTAAAACATTTCTCTGTATAATGTAAAATTTTGGTGTTACGTAAATCGGGAAACAGGTTTTGATTTGGTGTACAGTGGTTTGTAAATGAAGAATCTGTTTTTTGTAGTCTATATGATCTAAAATGTTCTGTATATCTGGTTTTAAAGTTTCTTCCGCTTTGCCCATTATATATGCTGTTATAATTCGAGCAGTTTAACTTATAAACTCTAGATTTTTGAAATTTGTTCGTCTTATCTTTGGTATTGTAAAGGATATTTGATACGGTATTTTGCGATTTGAACGTAATTTTCAAATTATGTTTTGATAAAATATTGGCTAATTTTTCGGTTAGCGTGCCATGGTAGGATATTGTTATGTATGTATGTTGTTCCGTGGATTTTATTTTTGGGTATATTGAGCGAAAAGTAAGTTGCTTTGGTTTTTTGTTTATTAGTTTTTGAATACACTCTCGAGAAAAGTTATTTTTGTGGCAATGTTTATAATGGTATTTAGTTCTTCTTCTAGGCCAGCTTTGGACAACGGGAGTGAAAGGGCTCTATGTATCATTGAGTTAAATGCTACCATTTTATGTGGGTTTGGGTGGAATGAGTCTTAGGGAATTGTTATATCTGTGAATGTTGATTTTCTGTACACTTTAAATGTGCAACTATTATTTATATGTAAGATGCTTAGATCTAGGAAGTTAATTTTGTTATCTGCTTCTTGTTCTAGAGTGAACTGAATTTTTGGATGGATGCTATTAATGTAATTTAAGAAAATGTCTAGTTGTCTTGAGGAGCCTTTAAAACAAGCGAGGATGTCGTAAACATATCTGTACTAAAAATGAATATGGTTTTTGCCATGATTAGAGTTAAGAATTTTTCTTTCTATATATGTGATGAAAATGACTTCTAAGAGGGGATTAAGTGGGGATTCCATTGGTGCACCTGAGTTTTGAAGATAGAATTTGTGATTGAATTGGAAATAGGTTTGAGACAGGCATGTTTCAAAAGCAGATAACGCTTTGGAGGAGATCACAGGGTTTATATTAGATTTGTTGAGGATTTTATGGATTATTTGCGTGCATTCTTCTGCTGGAATGTTAGAGAACATTCTTTATGTCAAAGGACACCAAAAAGGAGTTTGTTGGGGTTCTTTTGTCTTTCAGTTTTTGAACGAGTTCAAGTGAGTTTGTTACACTAGTTTCTGATGTGAATTTTGTTAAATCTTTAAAGATTGAGTTCAGTTTTTATACTTAGGTCTCTAGTTGGGCTGTTATATATGAGACAACAGGTCTGATGGGGTTTCCGGGTTTATGATTCTTAATAAGGCCGTATAATTTCGGAGCAGTTGGATTCATGTTGATTATTCTTCTTTTCTCGTATTCTGAGAAAATTACATTGATTTCAGAGAGTGTCAATTTTAATTTATTTTGAAAATGCTTAGTGGGGTCACTTTTTATCTAGGTTATGTCTTCTGACTGGATAAACTAAGGTATTTTATTGGTGTAATCACCTCTTGTTAGGATAGCAGTTGCGTTTGGCTTGTCTGCTCTGGTTATTACTAAATCATGTTCGCCTATATTATGTTTTATAAAATTGTTATTTTTGCTATAGACATTTCGGTATTCTCTGTTTTTTCTATTTTGTTAAGTGCTAATATGCTTTCAGTTACTAGAATGTCTACGGTGTTTTTATTATTTAGTTCCGGTGAAAATTTAGGACCTTTTGACAAAAGACTAACTTGTCAAATTAAGAACTCTTTCGCTGAACTTTTGTACTGGTTTTTCAGTTTTAGGAGTGGGAGGAGATTTGAATTTGGACTTTCGAGTTTTTTGGATTGTAGTTCGAATTTCTTATGTATAATGCCACTGATGATAGATCTAGTTTAATCACCATATTAAATTCAATCGGATGGAGTTTGTAAGTGAGTTCGGAATGTATTATCTTAATATAATGTTGTAAAATGTATCTCTTGGAGAACTGAATCTTGCATTCTTGTTTCAACCGTATTTCTTTGGCTTTGTTGAGGGCAAACTTTGAAGCTGTAGACGTGCTTTTGGTCTTCATCTAGATGTAGTTCTCTTAAATTGATAATTAGGGTTTCTATTTCTACAGTTTCTTCGATGTATTCGTCAAGTTCCTACATTTTATTTTCTTCTTCTATAACATGTCGAATGGCATTTTTTCAATTATCCTCTTTGACCCTCTCTATTCCGGCGAGAAATAATTGCTTACGTCTTGAAGTTTGAACGTGGTGTTTTCTCTTGCAACGAAACCTGTCATTTGTGCCCAAATTAGCTCTATGGGATTCAATTCGGAATGATATGGAATTAATCTAAGCACTGTGATATTCCGTTCCATTGCCATTTATTGACTGCGTATTCTTGAACTGTGCCTTATTTTGTTTTGCAATTTTGGGAAGTTCCGCTTTTAATATACCATCTTTATGTTTGAGATTTTTGTCTCTTATCCATTAAAAAATATCCGCTTTCTTCCACGAATTTGTCGGGAGTCGTTCTAATAATCGAGAATGGTATGGGGCATTATCAATACTATAACGGATTCTGCTGGTATACATTCAATCATTTGTTGGAAGTACGCCTCAAAAACATCAGCCGTCATCTCCTCATGGTAATCTTTAGTTGATTTTGATTCGAATTCCAACAAGCCACCGTCGAGATATCCGTTTTCACTAACAATATGTGCTATAATTTGCCTGTGAGCTCTTGAAGGGGTTTGTAATCCAGTTGACCAACCTTCCATACAAGCTTGTTTGGCACTCTTAATGTTTTTGTCAATCCAGAATTTTTTCACTGTATGTCCCAAATTAACCCAAGTATCATCAAAATATAAAATATTCATAGATATTCTCTTCTCCAACAAATTATTTTTGCTTTATCGATAAGAACAGATTTTCGATGTGTGTTTTTTTTCCCAACGAAAATTCAAGTTATGAAGGATTTTCTATAATTTTCATTTTTTAAAATCTGGTAAGTCCTGGTCTTCTCTGATTTCTTGCAAAACTTTATTTAGTGGAGGTATTTCTTCCTTAATAAAAAAATTGTGTACTTTTCTTCTTATTGCGTTTTTAAAGTCTTCATCGACCTCTCAGGTCTCCTTTCCTTTGTGATTCTGAAGTTCGTTGCAAGGACCGCGTTTTCTTTCTTTTAGAAATCTATAAATAGTTGCTGATCCAACTCCCGTTATGTTGATACAGGTTTCCACAATTTCACGGATTTGGCTTGTTGGCTGTTGATGCACTAGAGCATCGTAGGCGTTAAGTATCATTGTTTTTAACAATAAAATTACTTAAGTACTTTGTTAACGGACATTAAATATATTTTTGGTAAAGATTTACAACTGCGTTATCGCGATTTCGTAGTACAACTACATTTTCAAATGCTTAACTAAGAAAATCTTTACAAAAATATATTTAGTGTCAGTTAACAAAGTAATTAAGTAATTTTTATTTTTAAAATGTACTGTCACAAAGTAACGGACCAATCAATCAACTCATCATTGTTTTTTCTCGCAGGAAAAATGCAGATTTACAGACTCCGCGAAGTGTTTGACCGGGACAAAACTGAAAGTTGAAGCCATCGCTGTTCTGATTTGAACTAAGCATATTATAGACTTGTGTTTTTTATTTTTTATATTTACACACAATATTTTTATTCCATACTTAGGTACTTAGGCACCTACCTACCGATAAGTACTTTGGTTAATTATATTTGAATAACTGCTAAAATTTCCAAATAATTTTTTATTGTACCTATTATCATTAGGCTTTATAACACTGTAGATTATTAGTTTTTAAGAACTGTTGATTGTACTCGTTTAGGCCTTCATCATAAAAATAAGATTTTTAGTTTCATCATTTACTCATTAAAATAAACTTTGAAATGCGTTGATTTATATAGCTTATTGTAAAGTTTAGAAGGCATGTAATAAAATATTTTTTAGGAAAAGGTCGCACTGTTGTATAAAGATAGAAAATAAAGGTGATTAAAACTAAAAATGCAAATAATTGGTAGAGAAATTTGGGACGCTTATGGTTTATGACATTTTAATGTTTATAACCCATGTTGTGTACTATCAACTCCAAATAAACGGACTTTAGTTGTTGTTTATTATGCGCAGTATAGGAGAGGTTTTTGATAGGGGACATAAAAGAAAAACTAAAAATGTGGAAGCATTACATAGAATAACTGTTTAAAGACCGAAAATCAGATAGCAATGGAATATTATAAAACATGCATTACTATAGACAAAATAGAAAAAGCAGCACGAATAGCTAAAAATAGGAAAATAGTCGGCCTTGATGAAATTCCGCTAGAAATATTGAAACTGCTAGAAGAATACGGCAAGAAGCTATTCTTAAATTATTTAACACAATATATGAAAGAGGAATTATTCCAAAAGACTAGCTTAAGTCCACGTTTGTCATGCTATGTAAAAGAACCAACTTAACTCAATGCAAAAATTTCCGTAATATGTATAAGCTTGATAAGTCAAGTCATAAAAATTTTACTCAAAATAATTCATCAAAGAGTTTATCAGAAAATCGACGAATATATCGCCAACACTCAATTGGATTTCCGTAATGGACTGGGTACCAGAGAAATCCTTTTTAGTCTACAAGTGCTAATTCAAAGATGTAGAGACGTTAATTACGATGTCCATCTAGGCCTTATTAATTTGGAGAAACCGTTCGATCGAATTTAGCATGATAAAACGATCCAGATTGATGACATAGATGTTAGAATTATTGAGAACATCGGAAAGTATAGAAATAAGGAGGCAAGGTTGCGTTTTGTCACTGCTAATTGTCAATTTATATTCAGATAAGATCTTTACAGAGGTCTTAACTGACACTAAGGCATTAGAATCAACGGATAACACTGTCATTATAGCTAGCAGTTCAGAGAGTCTCCAATATCCGTTGGACAGTGTAGTAAGCGCAAGCATGAAATACGGCTTAACACTAATTATCAGTAAAACGAAACATATGGTAATGTCAAGCAACATCAGGCTAATAACATATTATAGTTCACATACATAACAAGCAACTAGAAAAAGTGGACAAGATAACATACCTTGGAAGCACTATAAGCAGCAATTGGGATCATTAAGTAGAAATAAAACCGCCGAATAGAATGTGCAACAGTAACATTTATTAAATTTAAAAACGTATTATACAACCATGACCTAAATCTGACCTTGAGAGTTAGACTTCCGCATTGTTATGTGTTTTCGGTGCTGTTATATGATGTTGTCTTGGACACTTATGGAAAACTCAAGTAAAAAGTTAGAAATCTTCGAAATGTGGACATACAACAGGCTGTTGAGGATTAGTTGGGTACATTGAGTAAGAAATGAAGAGATTTTGAGGCAGATGAAGAAAGAAATAGAAATACTAATAACAGTAACAATAAGGAAATTATCATATTATGGACATACTGTAACGCATCCCGAGAAATACAGCATTATACAACAGGGTAAGATTGCCGATAAATGTAGTTCTGGAAGATGAAGAACATCCTGGTTAAAAAATCTCCGTCAGTGGTTTAATATGATAACAGCATCTCTATTTAGAACAGTAGTGAATAAAATCATTATAAGGTATATCTGGATAAAAATTGTGCAAATGTGTTTATGCGTTTAATTTTAGTTTAGTGACTTTCACAAGAGCACCATACCATAATAACCTAAAATTTGAAATCCTTGAAAGAGAACATGCTTCAGAGAATAACCTTTTTCTAAGAAAAGGAACATACAGATCTAGAATTAAGATCTCTAAACAGGGCGGAAAAGAATTTTGACACAAATTTTAATTGTTATCGGTTTGATTATAAATGAAAACGAATTTTCTGGTCTTATATTGCAGAGTATCATAACTTGAGCTGACTTACTGGTACTTTTGTCAATTTAAACCATTATTTATTATATTAGACACTTTTAAAATTAAAGCTCTAGTGAATGAGGGTTTATACTTTTCACCAATTTTCTTAAAGAAATGTATTTTAGTACGTGACCATCTTATCATTTGAAAGGTCTAATTTAAAGAAAGTTAGGAGCATCACTGATGTAAAAAACTTCCCTGCTCGAGCTGTGGATGGATTCCTAATTTTGGACTTCTCACATGGAAATAAAGGCGATTGTAATTCATTCAAAGAAGTTATGAAACAAATATTTTTAATTTTAAGGGTATACTAAGTGTCCCCTTGGGGGAGCGGAGTAATACATCTCCCCCGGTAGGTCCTGCTTGTCGTAAAAGGCGACATAAAGAATAACTTAGATTGTAGATGCCCAGATCCCACCAGGCATCGCCCGGTGTGATACTATCGCATCGGCTTAGGCTGCGTAAAGTTGCTTAACGTTTCGTGGCTGTGCCGATGCCTCGGACTGTGGGATCAAATAGCATGATGAGGCACCTGGACACAAAAATTTGCGGAAGGTAAATTAGTCCCCCGTATGGATCTCTGGGTGGGGGCTGGTTCAGGGGCGTCGACATGCAGAGATCATAATGTTAAAATAGACTTTTGTAACATACGAGGTTTAAACTCGAACATAAATTCAGTGCACCAACACCTGCAATCAAATAAACCTCATGTACTTGCTTTCTGTGAAACCAAGGTCAGTTCATCGATCAGCACAGTCAACTATCTTTATTTTGGGTATGACTTCTAGTTCCGATTTAGGCGCAACTTTTGAATCTGTCTTTTTGTCAGAAGTGACCTCTCTTGCCAACGAGAAGAGGCTATGGAGCCCCCAAACTTTGATGTTATGTGGTTAAGAATAACGACTCAACAAACTACACGGTTCATCTGCGTCCTCTATCGACCACCAAGTGATACTAACTTTAGAACACTTTTCGCTTTTCTTGCAGACACCATCGATTATTTACAAATTAACTATCCAAATGCCGAAATTGTCATCCTGGGTGACTTTAATGTTCATAACATCAACGGGCTTAAGTATTCAAATACTACCGACGAACAAGGTCGTGAAGCTGAATTATTCTCAATCAGTTGTGGCTAAACTCAGCTTATTGACGAACCAACACGGATCCCTGATCGAGACAGGGAGTTCGCCAGTCTTCTTTATCTATTTTTAACCACCAATCCGGAGATTTACACGGTTACCGTAAATCCACCGTTAGGTTGTTCCGATCATAAACTGCTTTCGACATCGAGTATCCTACCAATTAGTGACATAGAGGCGCCTAAACCGCGCAAGATTTGGCACTACAAATCTACTAAATGGGAATATTTTCGAACTTTCCCTTGGTTAGACGTTTGTTTTCGATCCGACGACCAATCTGACTGCGCCAGGGAGGTTTCCGATGTTATTTTGGCCGGTATGGAGGCTTACATCCCTTTTTCGAAGAAATGCCCTTCCAACGGCAAGCCTTGGTTTGACCGAAAATGCAAATCTTGCATACCGACAGCGGCGTGAAAATCCTAACACCATAAATCGTAAAACCTTTGTTCGTGCCAGGAACAGATGCAAAGAAATTACCCACGAAACCAAGGAGGTACACAATCAACGGATTAGAAACAAACTTCTAGCTTGTTCCAACAATTCCAGGTTCTTTTGGTCAGACGCTAAGGCAGTTAGTCAAAATTTCACCAAATCCACCATACCACCACTCACACGGCCAGATAATTCTATTGCGACGACACCTGTTGAGAAAGCGAACTTGTTGGCTGAACTTTTTGCTGCACATTCTGATGTCGATTTCCAAGGAAAAACACCACTCACTATTCCCATAGTGCAGTCAAGGATGCCCGATATTGTCTTCAGACAGCGCATCATAAAACGTATTTTGATGAAGCTAGACACCAAAAAGGCTTCTGGCGCTGACGGAATACCTGCCATAGTTCTCAAAAACTGTGCGAGGGAACTAACACCAGTTTTCTGTAGACTTTTCAACCTACCCTACAGAAAGGGAATATTTCCTTCCTGCTGGAAATGTGCCACAGTTCAGCCGATACCTAAAAAAGGCAAGAACACCTTACCAAATAACTACCGACCAGTCTCACTGCTTTCAATAATATCGAAAGTCATGGAAAAGGCTATCGATCAGCATCTTCTAAAATATTGAAGTACCACCAATATGGCTTCGTAAACATAGATCAACAGGAGATCTTCTGACTTATATAACACATGTTTGGAACAACGCAATTGAACACTTTGGAGAATCTCGAGCGATTGCTCTTGATATATCCAAGGCATTCGCCCGTGTTTGATGATGATGATTGTTGGCTAAGCTACGCTCTTCTGATATGTCTGAAAAGTTCTGTTTGTGGCTCTCATGTTTCCTCAGAGAGCGTTCTTTATGAGTGGCAGTCGACGGATTTCTTTTTAACACCGTCACTGTCAACGCCGGTGTGCCCCCAGGCTCCATACTATCTCCTACTCTCTTTCTCATTTACATTATCGATCTGCTGGAAAAGACCGGGAATTCAATCTACAGCTTTGCATATGACAGTATGCTTATTCACTTTGAACGCTTGGATAACGGTTACTCAGATGAATATCCGCAGACAGCAGGAAGTCATTCAACTTAACAAAGACCTGGAAGAAATTCTATCTTGGGGTGACAGTAACAAAGTGGAATTTATCGCTACAAAAACCCAGGCGACAGTTTTTTCTAAAAAAGTTAACGTTGCTGAATCTGACATAGTTATGTCGGGACACTCCGTTTCTCTAACATCGTCACTCAATTTGTTGGACGTTAATTTGGGAGCAAATATGTCCTGGCATGAACATGTTGCAGGCATAGTAAGGAGAGCTTCTCAAAAGTTGAGAATATTATTTCGAACCAGAAAGCTTTACACTCCACAACAACTGTTAATTCTTTACAAAGCCCAAATTCGACCAACTACGGAATATTGGCCCCATGTTTGGGGCTTCGCTCCCAAACATACACTACATTTGTTGGTTTCTATTCAGAGAAGAGCGGTTCGTCTGATTGGAGACCCGGAACTGACCGGCGGCCTTGATTCAATGGAGCATCGAAGAATGGTTGGCGACTTGAGTCTATTCTACAAGTATTTTCATGGAAAGTGTTTGAAGGATGTAGCCCACTTAATTCCTCTCAGAGCAGTGCATGTTAAAAATACACGTCGCGCTAACGCTTTACATCTGTATGAGGTTCACCTTGTTTCTCTTCGTGCAACGCTTTTAAAGCAGTCTTTTATATGGGGAACATTATCCCTTTGGAATAATTTGCCCAGGACTGTGTTTTCCCACCGAGTATAATTTACAGCGATTCAAGAACAACGCGAATCGCTTTTTCCGCACAGATGTCGCTCCTGTAGCGCTGTAGGGATTTCCCTGCAGTATGTGTGCTAGACCCATTAAAAAAGTGTATTTTAAGTTGGAGATTAATTTTTACCTGAGGCCCATTTACAATATTGCAAGTTTGTAAGTAACAAGTATATTTTAACGAAACACGAAATTATTGGTGTTTCACAAACATATAATTGCAGACTTATAACAACAAGTGTGTTTTCTACAGGTTAAATATTTTCAGTTGAGTTGTACTGAACAAGTATAGTCAACGAATAATAAATGACACTTTTTCTACACTAATCATTTTTTGAAAGACCGCTAGACAGTTCTATATGTTAAAATTAAAAGTTTACTAGAACAATTTCTCATTGAAATAATCTTTTTATGTTGTTTTTTAGTGTTCCACACGGATCACATCGGTGTCCGTCTGCCTGTCTGTCTGTCACACCCGATTTTCTCCGAAACTATTTTACATAAAAAGTTGAAATTTTGCACCAGTATAGGAATTAATGGCTTCATCAGAGCCGTGTGAATTCGGAAGTGAAAAATTATTTTTTTTACCAAGTCATTAAGTGGGATGTCAAATCAAAGCTTGTAAAAAGACGAGTTGATACTTGCGCATAATTCTCTTTGTATTATTTTTAAAAAAGTGCGAAAAACCGCTGTCCTCCCCCCTTATCTCGAAAAATACTGATCAAAAAATGTTGAAAAAACGCTGCAATATTCTCTACAGGGCGTTGATTGAAGAAAAATTATCACGAGTGCTTTACCTTTAATAATTTATCTGGTATATAAAAAAAAAACAAAAATTTCGAGATCATCAGTTTTCAGTAAAAAGATCAGAAAAAAACTTTGTTGAAAACCCATTTGGGATGTGTTTTTTGAAGTCACTGACCATTTTATACTTCTGTAACAAAAATTTTTATTTCAAAAGCCATCAACGTACGGGACACTAATTGCATAAGTCCAACTTGCACTTGACCGGCCATTTAACAATAATTTTATTACTGAAGTAACACTTTTCGATATAGTAAAAAAGTAAACAAACATTAGAATAATATTTACTACTAACTATAAATGCATTTCTCTTGTTAGCGATTACTGTTTCCACAACATATCTTTTTATTGTCTATGACGAGTGATATGGACAAGTTTCGTGCCTGCTACAAACGCTTGTTCAAAATACCTTGTAATTAAAAGGGCACATTTCTTACAATTATTATTAACAAGACTTGTACGCTTTTGAAATGGGACCTTGGTTGTTGTATCCGATAAATAAAGTGATTTCGACAGATATAGCAACATAAAAGTTTCCAATAACTCTTTTAAAATATACGAGTACCTTTCTCAGCTTATATAATACGTTTAATCCGAGATATCGTATCTGTTAGTATTTCGATGCTACGATATCGTTTATAACCTACCGGTATTTTTTATTACCTTAGTTATTTGTGAGATTGAACATCCGTGCGAAAGAGAACCGATGAAAGGATTATTAAACTAGGCAGCATATTATCGCTGTTTCTTGGGCTCCATTTTAAAAGTCGATCCATATCTACTTTATTATTTCAGTTTCATGTTGTCTATATTTAGGCGAGGTCACTTAATTTAGTGAATCTATAACTGGCTTAAATAAATGTTCCAATTTAGTGAACTTCCTGTATATTGAATATATTGAACAACGGTGTCAATTAGTAGAATGTAGTCACGCTATGGCCACGACTTTACATATTTGCGCCAAAAATAATTTTTAGCGAAACTAATAAAAAGATTTTAAAATCTATATTTAAATTCGCTATCGTTGAAAGAAACCTGTAGAGTTATTTTAAATTTTCGCAAGAATTTCAATATGGAAAAATATTGTTTTCACTCTGTTATTATGGGTCAAGTATTTGGAATGATGAGACACCTGGATACAAAAAATTCTGGAGGAAAAATAGCCCCCAGTTTGGATCTCCGGGTGGGGGCTGGTTCAGGGGGCGTCGACATGCAGAGATCATAATTTTTTTAAAATAGATTTTTGCAACATACGAAGTTTAAACTCGAACATAAATTCAGTGCACCAACACCTGCAATCAAATAAACCTCATGTACTTGCTTTCTGTGAAACCAGGGTCAGTTCATCGATCAGCACAGTCAACTATCTTTATCCTGGGTACGACTTCTATTCCCGATTTAGGCGTAACTTTGGAATCTGTCTTTTTGTTAGAAGCGACCTCTCCTACCAACGAGAGGAGGCTCTGGAGCCCCCCAACTATCCAGATGCCAAAATTGCCATCCTGGGCGACTTTAATGTCCACAACATTAAATGGCTTGTATTCAAATACTACCGATGAACAAGGTCGTGAAGCTAAATCATTCGCTATCAGTTGTGGCTTAACTCAGCTTATTGACGAACCAACATGGATCCCTGATCGAGACGGGGATTTCGCCAGTCTTCTCGATCTGTTTTTAACCACCAAGCCAGAGATTTACACAGTCACCGTGAATCCGCCGTTAGGTTCTTCTACCTACTATTCCCATAGTGCAGTCAAGGATGCCCGATATTTTCTTCAGACAGCGTATCATAAAGCATATTTTAATGAAGCTAGACACCAAAAAAGCTTCTGGCGCTGACGGAACACTTGCCATAGTATTCAAAACTGTGTTAGGGAACAAACACCAATTTTCTGTAGATGTTTCAACCTATCCTACATGAAGGGAATATTTCTTTCCTGCTGGAAATGTATCTCAGTTCAGCCGATACCTAAAAAAGGCAAGAAGACCTTGCCAAATAACTACCGAACAGTTTCACTACTTTCAATAATATCGAGAGTCATGGGAAAGGCTATTAATCAGTATCTTCTAAAATATCTTGAAGGATTCAACATTATTAGTGAACATAGATCAACAGGAGATCTTCTGACTTATGCAGTACATGTTTGGAACAACACAATTGAACACTTTGGAGAATTTCGAGGGGTTACTCTTGATATATCCAAGGCATTCCACCGTGTTTGGCATGATGGATTGTTGGCTAACCTACGCTCTTTTGGTATGTCTGAAAAGTTCTGTTTGTTGCTCTCATGTTCTCGAAAGCTGGGAATATTATTTCTGATCAGAAATCTTTACACTCCACAACAACGGTTGATTCTGTACAAAGCTCAAATTCGACCAACTATGGAATACTGCGATGAACAATGGAAGACTTACAAGAAGAAAATGTTAATTTCTTACTTTATAGGCTTCCTCTCTCTCTCGCTCAATCCTTTCACCCCAATAAGAGTATCGGTGACACTCTGCAGTTGCTGCCTCAACAGTCAATCTCCAGGCATCTCGATCCTGCGCGATTTGACTTGACTCGTGCATACCCATCCCAAGGAGAGATCTTACTTGGCCGAACCATTTTGTCGGAGACCGTCCCATTGATCTTCTACCTTCTACCTTCCCCGTTACTACAAGCTTTTCCATGGCATCCACCTTCCTTATAATGCGACCAAAATATTTCAGGCACTGTCTATTAATTCTATTTGACAGTCGAGCATTTATACGAAATTCTGCAAGAATAGATACATTAGTAGGGTGTTCGGTATATGATACTCTGAGGATTCTTTGATATGCCCACGTCTCAAACGCATCGATTTGTCTTTTGTCAGCTTGTTTAATGGTCCATGTAAGTTGCTATGGGGAATATAGGACTGGATAGCAATCTGAACTTTGTATTTTTTGTGACAGCTGGATCTTTCCAGACTTTAGTGATTTTAATGGTTAAGTTTCTAGCCATTGCCCAACGTCTTCTCACTTCCGCCTCACAACTACCATTGTTAGTTATGAGGGATCCGAAATAGATGAAATGGTCTACAACAGTGAAATTAGCAATTTTATTTATGTGTGACAGATCTTCATTACGACTAACAATCATTACTTTGGTCTTCGCTCTTTATTATTTATTGTCAATCCATAGCTTTCGCTAGTGATTTCCAGGCGCTCCATAATTAATTCTAGGTCTTGTATTGAAGTTGCAAGTATAACAGTATCATCTGTATATCTAAGGTTACTTAGCTGTTTTCCACCGATTGTCACACCCCCACTCCAGCCATCCAAAACAGAACTCACTACATGTTCACTATATACGTCAAAAAGCAAAGGTGACAGAATACAGCCCTATCTGACGCCTCTACGATAAAGGGATCGGAAAAAGAATTATTCAGTTTAATTCTGCTATTTGTGTTCTCATACAAGGATCGGATAAGCTTCCACCCTTCCTTAAATAAAAGGAAAATTGGTTCTAAAGGTGTGCCCCCTTTGCCTTCTTACAACACTGATTGGCTGATAACATTTCGAGAGCAGATGAATATCTCTTTACTTCAAAATATTTTAAATCAATCCAAACATAAATATTTTATAAGCATTTAGAATTTTTTCTCTGGATTTGAAATAAATCATCCACCTAACATACTTACAAAGCAATATAATTTTGTTTAATTCATGTCATCGTGGGGCAAATCACTTTTTTTGTATCGAAACGCCCACAAGGGGTTTTTCTTGGCTTCTGACATAAATAAATATTTTAACAAATCCGGTTGAATTCTTGTACACCTATAGTAGTCATATTTAAATATTTTAATGCAATGCCATTTTTTCTTTAGGAAAATATAAAAATATATTTTTATATCCAGCAATTTATAAACCTAATGGGATTTTTTGTTAATTAAATATTGCTAATTCTAGCAAACATAAGACATTTCACTTGAAAAATACAGTTAACAATACTACGAGTAGTGCAAAGATGGAAGTGGTAATCTATAATTTATACGATGATCAGATATATCAAGAACTATATAAATAAATGCAAATAAAACCAGAAAAGATGAACAATTAATGTCACATTTAAAAAGAGAGAACTACTAAAGGAAGTGCATCAGAAGAGTCAATCGCTGTAAGTGTGACTAATTAATTTCTAAAAAAAGTTGACGTTGCTGAACCCAACATAGTTATGGCCGGGCTCTCCATTCCTCTAACATCGTCACTCAATTTGTTGGGTGTTAATTTGGGAGCAAATAGGTCCTGGCATGGGCATATTGCAGGCATAGCAAGGAGAGCTTCTCAAAAGTTGGGAATATTATTTCGAACCAGAAAGCTTTACAATCCACAACAACTGTTAATTCTTTACAAAGCTCAAATTCGACCAACTATGGAATACTGCTCCCATGTTTGGGGCTCCGCTCCCAAACATACACTGCTTTATTGGATTCTATTCAGAGAAAAGCTGTTCGTCTGATTGGAGACCCGGAACTGACCGGCGGCCTTGATTCGCTGGAACATCGAAGAACGGTTTGGCTACTTGGCTATTCTACAAGTATTTTCATGGAAAGTGTCCAGAGGATGTGGCCCGTTTAATTCCTCCCAGAGCGGTGCATGTTAGAAATACACGTCGCGCTGATACTTCACATCCGTATGAGGCTCAGCTTGTTACTCCTTGTACAACGCTTTTCAAGCAGTCTTTTATATGGAGAACATCATCCCTCTGGAGTAATTTGCCCAGGACTGTGACTGAGTAGAATTTACAGCGATTCAAGAACAACGTGAAGCGCTTTTCCGCACACGTGTCGTTCCTGTAGCGCTTTAGGGATCTCCCTGCAGTACGTGTGCTAGACCCATAAAAAATAAATAAATAATAGTCATTTGTAAAGCAATTCTGAAGATAGAATAATTACTGCTATCTTTACGGTGAAAGCTGTTGGGCGTCAATTTATTTTATCTTATTTCTTCGATTAAAAATGCTAAGAGAAAAAATATTGACATAATGTTGAAAGTTTTGTCTTAAAAATTTATTACATTTATTTGCATTTAAACATGAAGGTAAACTAAGAAACTTTTTTAGTACTTACGTGTATTTATTTACATTTTGGTATCACTGAGTTATAAAATCATTCAAATTTTATTAGTTTCTTTCCGATGTTTAGAATATTTAACCCATACTCTAAGAAAAAAACTATAAAAAAACACACAAAGATAATGAAGGACCACTCACATTGATATCGCACAAAAATTAAACTTATTGCATTGTGATCTGCTTATACATACATACTTTTGTTTAAATAATGATACGTTTGTTATTTAAGCTTTTGTCTATATAAAATATAAAGTGATAAACAGGTGTTCTTATAACTAAAATATTTAAAAATATTTAATTTTCCTTAACATGAGTATTAGACTGAAATTCATAATAACCATTCATTACACTTGGCTAATATTTTAGTTATCTACTAAAATTATGATACCTATTTAAAACTAACATAATTTATAGCACTCTAATAAAAAAGATTAATGTTTAGGAACTTCTATTTTTGTACTAAATTGAAAGTGTTTCAAAAATATGAAATAATATCACAAGGTGCAAATAAATGTAAAATAGTGGGTAAATAATGCGTTTAAATATTCACACTATTTTAAGTTTGCTAAAATTTCGTATTATAATAAAATTAAATTTAATAATCGTTAATTAACTGCTTCTTACGAACAAAAAGTAGATCCTAGACATCATCTGCCGGATTAAACGTTGGTCTAAATAAAAAATCACGAGTTTTATTTCTCTTTGAAGATACTACACTGGTGAGACAAAAAATAAATAAATAAAAATAAATAAATACATATGGTCTTTATTTCCAATTATGAAAGAGAAAATAAAACATCATAAACTAAATAAACAAAATGCTACATTAAATTGGAAAATGCCGAAGGTCAGCTGGGAATGTAAGACCACGAAGGTACAAACGTTCCCCTGTTCTTTACCTTAAGCATCCTAATACTAAAGTTTATAGAATACAATATTTATCTATTAAACTGTGCTAGTATCTTAATAAAACTGTGTAATGTTGTAAGTGTTAGGAAAAAAGAAAAAAAAAGACAAAGAAAATAGAGAATGGCTCATGACACAACTAGAGCAAACAAAAAAAAAAACCTTCATATAAATTAAATTGTTAAACAGACAGGTGAGTCACCCCAACATATCCGAGATAAACAATAGAATTCATACAGAGCACATATACACTCAAGAGCTAGTGATATTCCTTTCTGAAGGAAAATTTACATAAATAAGTACTATATCTTTATATATTTAACAAAATCCTCCTATACGCCGCCTTGAATGACCTAGGATCTAATAGTTTTATATTTTCTGGAATTGAGTTATAAATCTTAGCTATTTGAAAAGAGAAGGACGATCTAAATTTTTCAGTTTTGTGAGCCGGAGGCGTAAGGCGACCTCGAAAACGGACATTCAAATTATGAACATCTGATCTAAAGGTAATTTTTCTATGTAACATAGGTAGGAGGGAACACCCGTTAAGACAATTTTGTGGAATAAACAAGCCGCATGCAAACAACGTCTATCATTTATATTTAACCATCCCAGTTCAAACAATTTGTGTGTTATGTGATTCCTTTTACGAATACCAAATATTAGGCGCAAACATGAATTTTGAAGAACTTGGATACGTCGTCTATCGGATGAGTCTATTGAAAATCCATATATAGTATCACAAAAATTTAATCTGGACAATACCAGAGACTCACACAATATAGTTTTCAATTTTTGATTTAAATAGTCCCTAGAATTGTAAATCATCTTCAAATTAAAGTACGCCCGACGTATAACTATGCTCACATGCGATCTGTACCTCAAATTGTAGTTCATAGTAAGGCCTAAATTTCTACATTTGTCATCAATCCGTAACACTTCCCCGTTGATTTTAATATTAATATGTGGTAAGCAACTGCTTCTGAGCCTCTGAGTACCAAAAACCATAACTGTACTTTTTTTTGTATTAATTGATAGGGAGTGGTCACTGGCAGCAGAAACTAGCCCCACCAGATCATCATTGATTTCTCTGACGCATCTGTGAATCTCGTTAGGACGACATATGTGATAAAGCTGCGTATCGTCGGCATACAAGTGTACCTTGCAATACCTCACCCGATGTATTAGTTGTGAAGTGTAAATTGAAAATAATAGAGGTCCCAAAATGGAACCTTGTGGGACACCACAGGTGATTGGTAAAGGTCTCGACTCAATACCGGCGACTCGCACTGATTGACTTCGATTACTTAAAAAACTTTGCAATAATTTCAAACTGTTGTTACTGAGACCAATGTATGTTAGTATAGAACAAAGAAGGCTGTGACTTATTGTATCAAAGGCCTTAGAAAAATCAATGAGGGTCAAAACTGCTAAGCACCCTCCATCGATGCCCCTGAGTATGTCATCAATTACTTCCAAAAGGGCTGTCTCACAGCTATGACCTGGTCTAAATCCCGATTGAAATTTGGGCAAAATGGAGAATTTATCAGTGTGGCTACGGAGTTGTGACTCCATGAACCGTTCCAAAATCTTAGAGAGGACGGGAAAAACACTTATGGGCCTTAAGTCTTTGTACTCATTTGGGCATGCAACTTTAGGCAAAGGTGTAACAATCGCATGTTTCCAATGATCAGGAAACTCACCCGAGAGCAGACAACAGTTCACTATATGCGTAATAAAGGGTACTATATATGGAGTGGCAAGAAGCAAAAGCTTTATACTTAACCCGTCAACGCCCACCGCATTAGTCTTTATGGAATACAACAGTTTAATCACATCCTCTTCAGCAACTATATGAAAATCAAAATTTTCTACCCCAGGCATTTTATTGTTTTGATACCAATTAATCTATTCGGGGTTTGGACTCAGCTTAGCGATTCCATTAATAAAATAATCATTTATATTATCAGGATCGGAAAGTGATGAAGGAATATCCGGTTTTCCTTTTCTAAGATTTAACATATCGAGTTCCCTCCAAATTTTATTAACTCCACCGGTATTAAGTTTTTGGGAAAAGTAGGCTTTTTTCTCTCTACGACATGCCAAGGTAGTATAATTTCTAAGAGATTTGTAATAATTGTAATGAGCCACATTTTTAGTCCTACGCCACTTAGAGTGTGCATTATTTCTCAAAGATATTAAACATCGAATATTATCTGTTAACCATGGTGCAAATTTCTTAGTTATACGTATACGCTTTAGAGGGGCATGAACGTTAAAAACATCTATTAAAGTATTATTAAAAAACTGAACCTTGTCCTTTATATTTTTCCAACAAAAAAAATATTATCGAACGAAGCCCCATATAAATTGGCCACAAAGGATTTGAAATGTTTAAAACACATTTAATCGTATCATGATCAGATATATTATAAACTGGCTCAACCTGAACATTATTAATAATTTCGACATTGCTTGTTAAAATTAGGTCAATCAAGGTCGCACTAGTGAGGGTAATTCGTGTCGGAGCATCCACTATTTGGGACAAGTTTAAAGATTCAATCAAATTTAAAAATGACGGGTACACGGAGTATCATGTTTTAATAAGTCAACGTTAAAGTCTCCAAGACACAGACACTCATCATGTAATGACAAAAAAGAAGAAATATCCTGCTCGAATATCTCTATGAAATGCATTATATTAAAATCAGGTGGACGATAAACTACACCCACCGAGACATTCTTATTATTTAAATTAAAACTTAACCAAACTTGCTCAATATTACAACTAGAGGGAACTATTTTACAAGTCATCACATCTTTGACATAAATACTTACTCCTCCACCCCGATCAACATGGCGGTCCCTCCGAAATAAATTATAACCCTGTATGAACAAATTATGATTAGGAGTATCTCGATTCAGCCATGTCTCAGACAGGCAAAAAATATCATAATTCCCAAGCAACAGGAGATCTCTTACATCATTAAATTTAGGTAACAAAGAACGTACATTTAAATGTGCTATGGTAATCGCTCCAAATTTTTTGATATTGAACATATAATTCTACCACTAACACTAATAGAAAAAAAAGAATGAGAGTTCAACTTAATAGTTATAAATAGAAATAAAATAAAATATATGATAAGAAGAGAGCACAAAAAAAGGTAATTAGCCCACATTACTCGTTAAAGAGATAGGAATACTAGTAAAACCGTAAACACAATGAAATTCGAAAACAAGAAATAGGTAAATGAAAGCATTAAAGTTCTGTTACATCCTTTAGGTAGTACTAACCCTCTCCAAAAAAAACAAAAAAAAAACAATAAAAAAACAATAAAGATATGGCAGAGAATGACATGCTGTTACCGTAAGTAAAAGTCCTAGTCCTTTAAATTGTCCAAATCCTTTTCTTCCATAATACGATGCACTACATCTCTATAACGCACATAAATATTACCATTATGCACCCACGCATTTTTAATAGTAAAACTGCGAATGGCACGGTCTAATAAAGCCAATCTGGCTTTGGTTAAATCTTCCTTTATTAGAACACCACTATTTTTTAAGTTTTTTCTGTTTTTTATAACTGAAGTTTTTATCTCGTCATTCGAAAACCGTACCAACACAGATGGATGTTTATTATTACTAGTGGTTTTTGCTGTAACCCGGTGGCACTTCACTAATTCTGTATTTTGAATGTTTACCTTTAGCCTATATTTGAACAAATCTAGAACTTTACCGCGCAGGTTTTCGTTATTTTCGGCAGCCATTTCGAATATTCGAGCATTAAGATTGCGCGTAGACTGTTCATGGAGATCAACAATCCTGCGCAATGCTTGATTCTCAGTCTCCAGTCGAACTAATTTATTATTAATGTTATGTATTTCTTGTGACTGAATTTCAAGTCGCTCCTCAATTTTTTTTTCAACCATATTGGCAACTTTATTAGCCATTTCCTCGAGGAATTTGTCGTTGAAAATATTGGTAATCAGCGTCTTGATTTCACGTATGTCCGTTGATGACAGTACCATAATAGACTAAATTATTTAGCTTCATTTAATACGGATCCTAGAACTTAGTGTTCATATATTTTTACAGATTTAAGTATAATTTGAAAGCCTATTCTATTCTCTTTCTAATGATACCAAATTCCATAGTATACCTCATGCATTTTACTGATTAAAATGATTGAAAGGGGAAACAAGGAAAACAATGATTGAAAATAAAGGTAAGAAAAAGGAAAAATTAAACAAATTTTAAGTTTAACAATTAAATTTATTGATAAAAACCAAAATCAATATTCTGCATGACCCTTTAGCCTTTATTACTGCTTCCAGCCGGTTTTTCATGGAGCGGGTGAGCTGTTTCACCACTCCCTGTAGAATTCTTCCCCACACTTCCGCCATGCCAACCTTTAAATCCTTCAGCGATGTAGGGACTAGATTTCTGGCTCGAACCCTTCTATTGAGCTCATCCCACATGTGCTCGATTACATTGAGTTCAGGACTCCGAGTAGGCCAGTCTAATGTTGGTATTCCCACTTTCGAAAGGTATTGCCGCACCGATACAGCAGTATGTGGCCTCGCATTGTCGTGCATTAGCACGAAGCTATCGCCACACACTCAGCTTAAGAATCTCCGCGATGTACCAGTAAGCAGTTAATCTACCGCTAGGAGTTTCATCAATCACGAAAACCAAATCGGTTTTCGCATTCAGTATGATGCCTCCCCACACCATGACAGAACTTTCTTAGTAGGCTACCGTTTTAGTAATGCAGCACAGCGCATAGCGTTCCCCAGGCCTCCTATAGATTCATGTTCTTTCATTATTGCCATATAGGCACATTTGGGAGTCGTCGGAGAATAAAACAGAGCCTTATTGCTCTAAAGTCCAGTTGACAGGTTCTCGAGCAAACTTGAGTAGCGCTTGTCGATTTGGGTCCGTTAGCTGGTCTCCTCGGAGTTAGGTAAGCTTTTTTAAGTTTTCTTCTGACTGTCTAATGACTGACAGTCCGACCACGAACTTGTCGGCGTTCCTGATGGACCTCAACGCCGGTCAAGTGATGATAGAGTCGTGTTGAAAATAAAGCGGTCGTCTCGCTCCGAGGTACACCTTCTTCTTCAGGATCTTGGTCTCCGTGTAAAGTCTGTAGATTCTGGAGACAGCTGACTAGCTCAGGTGCAGTTGCGCAGCGACTACACGTTGGCTATGCCCTTCTTATAATAGGGAAATGACTTGTGCCGTTTCTTCCGGGGTGGTATCCATTTTCCGATGACGTAATTAGTGAGGAGGTGTAGCAGAGATGTTAACGGTTCAAGTTCCGATAAAGAAATGATAGGAAAGTACAGTTGTTTTTATGGGGATGAATAACGCGCAAGTAAATTTAATCAGTCAAACTTTTTGGAAATCCAAATATTTTTGGTATTATTGGAAAGAGTAGAAAATCGGCATTGTAATGATACCAAAAATAATACCACTGTTTCAAAATTAAATTCAAGGATCGGTGTTAAATGAAGCTAAATCGTTTGAGTCGGATTTCTTGCGCACCAGTGTATTTTGTTTTAAAATAAAAGAAAAGCGCCGAGAGTGTTGTAGTAATAATCAATTTTAAAATAATAATTATTTTCTTGTAACAAATTTTGACCAATGTATTTAACGTAAGAGCTCTAGATTCAAACAGCAACATAAAAGTTATAATCATGAATATGAAATATTATTTAAAGAAATCAACGTGTACATAACAGATTTGATGGGTGACAGAGATGTACTAATACTTGAGATTCTATCTAACTATCTATCTATCCAATAAGCCTTCTTCCATCCTTCTCGATTCTGCGTCTTTCTGATCCATCTTAAACCAGCCGTTCTATTCAGGTGATCTTTTCATCTTGTTTGGGGCCTTTCTCTACATTCTTGAATTTTTCTATTCCATCTCTCATCTTGTTGTCTCATTGTGTGACAGGCCCATCTGTTTTATTTATCACTTTGGTCTTTTGTCTTATACTTTCGTTTCTGATTCTGTCTTATAATCTTATATTCAGCATTTGGCGTTCCATTGCTTTCTGTGTTTTACTCAGTTGGTCCATCATCTTTCTAGTCAATGTCCACGTCTGGGCCGCGTAGGTGAAAACTGGTAGAATGCATTGATCGAATACCATCTTTCTTAGTTTCAGAGGAATTCTTTTGTTGGTTAGTATTTTCCTTTATTTGCCAAATGCGACCCATGCCAGTTTGATTCTTCTCTGTACTTCCGCTGTTTGATTTGCTTTTCCACACTTTATTACTTGCCCAAGGTAGATGTATTCATCTACGTATTCCAGTGTTCTGCCCTCTATTCTCAAGCCTTGTGGACTGTCTTCGTTTGTCATAGCTTTTGTCTTATTTTTATTCAGCAGTAGTCCTACTCTCTCTAATTTGTTTTGTAGTTCAGTAATCATTTCCTGTATGTCATCAAAATTATCTGATATTAGCACTCCATCATCAACATAACGCAGATGATTTAACTTTTGTCCATTTACACTGATCCTCTTTTTTCCCATCCGAGTTCCTTGAAAACTTCTTCTAATGCTGCTATAAATAGTTTTGGGCTCATGAAATCTCCCTGTCTTACTCCGCTTTTGATAGGTATTGGATTTGTTTTACTATCCGTTTCCACCATCATTTGAGCCTTGTTATAAATTGTTCTTATGAGCTGAGTATACTATGGGTATAACTCTTGGAATTAGCTTCTGCCAAATTAGAATTATTTTTCAACTTTTCGTTTAGGGTTACACGAGATGTACTGAGAAATCTTTACTCATTACTTATTTCAATTTCTAATAGTACATATTCACTGAATTGGTCAAAACGGCAAAAAGGTAAGATTTGATTAGAACACTAATGGTGTAATTTCGAACCGTAGAGGTAATACTAACTTGAGATATTCTAATCTCAAGAATCGTCATTTTTTACTTTAAGAGAGTTTGCTACAAGATGGTAGGAAGTGTTGAAAATATGAAAGTACTGTTTATAAACTAATCCATTTATTGGCCTTTCAGTTTGTTCTATGGAAGATGTCCATAGTATTGTGGTTTGCAAATTTAGGATACCACTTACTAATATTTTTAACGTCTCCTCGTAGAGAAGTGAGCAACCCTCTCCCATTATACCAGAAGAAATCAAAATAACACAGAGTGATTCCTGGAATTAGATAACGTCAATTTGGATTAACTTTTCGACGTTTCGCCTACAATTGCACAAGTCATCTTTAGAAAACATTGAATGAGCTCGAAGAAGCATGACCAGTGGTCCAGTGTAATAGTCATTTTTTACATGTGATGCAGATTATAACCCGAATCTTATTAATGTTGTTAAAGTTTTTCTAAATTTCGATCGAGTCCTTACACTTTCGTTAACAGAAAATGGAGACATTACATTGATGGTGTGACTTATAGAGTCTTGGTATTCAGCTACAACTGATTGTACAATTAGTATCATTTCGATATTATTTCAGATTTTAATGTAATTTTAGTTCACATTGATCTCCCAGTTCCTCTTACATGCACTATAGAACAAGAGAAGTGAATTTTATAGACTCCTTCAGTTTTTAAACGAACTGTGTCCTTTGGTGATATCAATCATAATTCAGTTTTCTTACAAATGTTGAAAATTGTGCGAATGTTTGATCTATTAAGTAATTTGACTGTTTAATCTGTAGCACCGTGTATGAAAAATAAACCTTCACTATTTACTGGTGGATATATTATTATCTTATCTGGGTTCCGGGTTTTTAAGCGGTTAAACGAACGTCTAATATCGCCATTACTTTTTAAAGCATCTGTTTCTGCTGAGATAGAATCTTAGTCACGTAATGAAAAAGCTCTAAATCCTTGTGAGCTGATAACAGTTTTTTTTTTAAGAAGAATGATGATGTGAGTTAGCATTCAGATATCTATTGGTCAAGTTGGCTTTGTTTAAACCGAATATCTCAAAATGAAGTTTTACTTTTTGTACCAGTATATCTAGACAAGGAGCGCCCCATGTTATTTGGCTTTTATTGTAAATTTCATATTTGAATGTTGTTGATTGATGTGATTCAAAAATACATATAGGTTTTTTCTCCATGTGGCCGGTAACAAATAGGTCGTCAACACAGTGGTTTTAGAAGAGCTGAGGTTAAGGCATTTTATTCAAAGGCCCCTATGATAATATTGTTTATATAACTTTATAGTCTTTAACCATTCAATAATATATTGCCCATTTTTTAAAATTAGCTAATTTTTTCTCTGAAAATATTTATGGATTTTGTATAATATTTACCTGTTTTGTATGTTAGAGAATCTATTGCACTAGATTGAACAAGATGATATATTGGCCTTATGAATTTGGGAGTTGACTGGTTTGACGAATTTCTTTTTTCCCGAGGTTAAACTAAAGGCATTGATTAACTTTGTAATTTTTGTGTCGATTTTACCGATACGATTCAACTTGAGGGTATTGTTACTTGGTAGTGTTCTTATCTACTTGTACTATTGTTGTATTTCCTTTGCCAGCTGAAATAACTGGTATTGACTATTTTTTTAAAGACCTTTTTTTCTCCTGGAGTTTCACCCTGTTGGTTTAGCCTCTTTCATAATTTTGGCTGTTTTAAACAGAATTACGTCACATAGTGGGACGAAGCCCCACTGTTCCACACAAATCACCCTACAGGTCGTAGAATTTGAATTTGAGCAACATTTTTTTTTAAATGTTCGTCTTGAAATTTTCTCTTGACCCTTCTAGCCAGATTTTTAATTTTAATTGTCAATTTTTCATAATTCTTATTAATAAAACTAATTTTTACTAAAGAAACACTTTTTTTTTAAATTGAAATCAATTCTGCAAGTTAGATTTTGAGTTTTCACATAATTTTTTTTTTAAATGTTCGTTTCAACAATATCTATCAATCTCTTTAGCTGGATTTTCAATTCTGATTTTCAATTTTTCATAATTTTCATTAAAAAGGCTAATTTTTATTCTAAAACATTGTTTTCTAATCCTATAACTTCCGAACTACAAACTTTAAACCCAACATGTCGTAACTTTATCTAACATTGCGTACCTTAACCTAATATAAACTACCTTATCTAATTCAATATAATACAACCTAACCTAATACAATATAACGTAACCTAACCTAACTTAACCTAACCTAGTATAAACTAATAGGGTATGGAAAAAAATGTTTTATTCATAAACCTTAACCTTACCTAACATAGCCTAACGTAACCTATTCTCTAATACTAAGATCCAGCATCTTAAACTAAAAATGTGACATAAGCTAACGTAATCTAGCATAGCCTAATGAGGAACGAAAAGATTCCTAGACATTGTTTTTTAATCCTAACAATCCCACACAACAAATTTTAAACCTCACATAAGTTAACCTTACCTAATATAACCTGACATATAACATTTACCAATCCTATAACTCCCACATCCACACCACAAACTTTAATTGTAAGTATTATTTTTTCTAAAATATAGTAGACTTTATTCGTGTTACCCAGGATACACCACAAAGTCTTTTAGTATTCTTTTAGTGTGTAGCATGCATCTGTGTATGTGCGTGAGCGAGTCTGTGTAAAAAAGTGAAAATTTCATTCAGTCTCACTGAGCTTTTTCATAAAATTACGTATAAAGTGCTGTTCTAACTTAATTTAAAGAGACCTGTCATCAACATTGGTATTTTTTGTAAAATCATACTGCTCTTTCAGTTATTTTAAAACAGTATCGCTTTTTCTAGCTTAGCTTTTCAAAAAGACAGAGGATAATTCTCTGTTTTTTAATGTAATATTCATCATTCTAACAAAGTAATAATGATTGAAAAGCTTGTTACTGTACACAATTGAACCTTGATTTGTAAATCAAAAGAAACTATTGCATTGTCGGTATTTTTAATGTTTATGCATGTATATACATCTTAACTTTGAGCACACAATATGGATTTATGACAAGTTATGTAACCATTAAAAAAAGCGACAATGCAGTTTTTTTACTCTTTATGAATTAAGGTTCGACTGTGTACAGTAAAGTCAAGGCTGCTTACACATACAATATTGCCGCAAACAGGCTATTAAGCAATCCAGCAATCGTGCAATCGTGCAGCACGAAATAAAGATTTCTGCTAAAAGAAATTGATTTCAATAATTTTGTCTATAAATTTGAATGAAAAAAGTAAATACAATTTACTAGTTCGGATGAAATCTAGTATCAAAATAAAAATTTTCACACAATAGGATGATTATTTTTTCAAAAATAAGTATTAATCGAAAATAAGGCTTCTTTGGGGGTTTTAGGAATCGCTAATTACGAATTTAATATCAATAGCACACTTTATGAAATGTTTTCACAAAATAGAAGTTGAAGACAACGAGACTAATTAGAAGCCTTATTTTCGTTTAATACTAATTTTTGTAAAATGATCATGCCATTTTTGTGAAAACTTTTACTTCGATACTAAGAATTCGATGCTAGGAATTCGAACTTCATTTGCATTAATTTAGCTTTCTGAAAAAAAAATTAAAAGTTTGTTCCTATTTTGAAGCGGGTAGACGAGGCTGCTTGATCACAAGGTTGCCGCAAATAAACATTCTTGTAGACTGGCTTAATTATAACACGTAGGCTGAAAAGCTTTTGGTCTGACACATAGATGTCGCCCTTTTCAAAAAATCCATATAATTTTTAGGAAGTATCAACCTTCGACGATACGTGTCAAAAATTTCATGACATTTCGACGATTAGTTTACAAGTTACAGTGGTTTTAGTGACGCTACTTTTGATATTTTCAAAACAATGGGAATAATTGAATTTCGTGTAATGATTAAACACTGTGTTTCGATGGGAGAAAATATCGTTGAAGCAAAGGAATGGCTTGATAAGTATTACGGGGACTCTGCCCCTGGAAAATCACTCATAATTTACTGGTATGCTGAATTTAAACGCGATCGTACAGATCCAAATGATGCTGAACGCTCTGGATGCCCAAATGAGGTGGTTACACCAGAAATCACAAAAAAATCCACAAATTTGTTTTGGATCACCCTAAAGTGAAATTGCGTACTATAGCTGATACTCCAAATATATGAAAATAACTTGTTGGTCATATTTTGCATGAACATTTGGGTATGAAAAAGCTCTGTACGAAATGGGTAACGCGTTTGCGGACAGTGGACCAAAAACGACAACATGTTGATGATTCTGAGCGTTGTTTAGACCTGTTTAAGCGCAATAAAAAGGATTTTTTTCATACGATACGATATGACAATGGATGAAACATGGAACCGCCACTACACACCGGAATCAAATGGACAGTCAGCTGAGTGGAAAGCAGGCGGTGAAAGCCGCCCGAAGCGACCAACGACACAACAGTCGGCTGGGAAGATTTTGGCCTCTGTATTTTGGGATGCGCATAAAATAATTTCCAACGACTATGCTGAGAAGGGAAAAACTATTAATGGCGAATATTATATAAGGTTTTTGGTGCGTTTGAGGGCAGAAATCGCAAAGAAACTGCCCCAAAATGAATAAGAAAAAAGTGCATCAAGACAATCCACCGTGTCACAAGACAATGGTTACGATGGCAAAATTGCATGAATTGAAGATCGAATTGCTTCCTCATCTACCGTATTCTTCAGATTTGGCCCCCAGCAACTATTATCTATTCGCAGACCCCTAAAAAATGCTCGCGGTAAAGAGATTTGTCTCCAATGAAGAAGTTATCGCCGAAACTGAAGCCTATTTTGAAGGCAAAGACAAATCCTTCTACAAGAAATATATAGATATGTTAGAAAAGCGTTGGATTGATTGTATCGCTCTTGAAGGAGACTATATTTATAAATAAAGTCAAATATTGCAAAAAAAATTGTTTTAAGTAGTTAGACCAAAAAATTTTCAGTTTACGTATTACAGTTATCCAAAATAAATGCAGCTGAAAAAGTTGATTTTAATAATTTTTTATGCACTAAATGAACAATAATAGTCAATATTAATTGTTAGTCAAGTTTCATATTGAATAAAATTGAAAAGTTTATTGAGCATTTGCAGCAAACAAGTGTTCAAAGTTTTGTTTTTTAAATAAAATAAAAAGTTAGTGCGCATTTTTGGAGCTAATATATAATTGATTATTTAAAATGTAATTATTGTTAGCCCGAAAGTACAATTTGTTACGTAAACAAAATTTAACCTTTAATTTAATACTTTTCAACAATTATTTGATCGAAGCGTACTTTTGCAAAAGTATTAAACTTGCATTTAATTATTTTTAACAATTAGATGAAAGAAGCGTATTCGTTTGCAGAAACGTGCATTTAATACTTTGCAAAAGTCTTTAATGCACGTTTAATTCTATCTAACAATTATTTCATCAACGCATACTTTTGCAAAAGTATTAAAACTTTGATAAAGTATTAAACGCATATTTAATTCTTTTTAACAATTATTTAATTGAAACATACTTTCGAAAAGGAATTAAACGCACGTTTAATTCTTTTTAAAAGTAGTAAATTAAAGGTTAAATCTTTTTTACCTAATAAATCGTACTATCGGACTAAGAGTATAGAACTACGATTATTTTACTCAATTTATGTAATTTAGTAAAATTACTCGTTTACAGCTTAAAAAACTTTTATTTAGTTATTTTACTCCGAAACTTGTAAAATTACTCAAATTGAGTAAAATACCTGTTTTTGTGTAAGTTAACGTGTCTCTTTTTTAACAGTGTTAAGTTTTTAAATATTTTCTTTGTTTATCACTGTGAACACTGAATTGCATATCTTTGTCAACAAACATTCGGAATGAACACTGTGTGAATTGCAATTTTATCTTTTCTAATATAAAAGGTTGTAAATTTATCGCTATTATTTTGTTAGTACGATGAATATTTCATTAAAAAACAGAAAATTATCGTTTGTTTTTCTGAAAACCAAAGCTAGTTAAATACCTGAAATAGCAATATGATTTTTGAAATATTTCTGATGTTGATTATAGGTCTCTTCAAATTAAGTTAGAACATCATTTTGTACCTAATTTTATGAAAAAGCTCAAAATTTTATTTAGAAGAACGATTTTCTAAAACCAATTTGAAGTGGCTGAATGAAATTTTCATATTTCCTTCCACTGTTTCGAAAAAAAAAAACATTCCAAGATCATATGCTCAAGCCAGTACCCCTACTAAAAAAAGAAGAATTGCTGATGAAGTTCTTGATAATATTCCTGCAACTTATTTATTAGATACTTGTAAGAAAAATATTCGTATCTTAAATGGAAATAATTCTGAATTGAATTATAGTAAGAATAGTGAGAAGTTTAAAATGAAGTTACAATGACTTTGTCTCCTGATGACGCATTAGCCATGTTTATTGACGTCAAGCTAACCAAGACTCTCTTCAAGAGAAAGTTAATATTTTACCTGAATATCGATATATTTTTGAAGCTAAATCTAGTTGTTTTAATTTTGCTGTTACTGAAACTAGAGCTTCTATTAAGTTACAATCCATCCTTGATCACACAGCCCAAAGAATTTCAGAAATTGAAAACGTAAAAAAATCTGTAGTAGAAAAAGGAAAAAACTAATCTTGAATTGATATCAAAATATGGTTGTGATTGGACATCGGGGTTTCCGCAATACAAACAAGCTTTTACAGAAACTAGGAAAGTTAATAAAATAATTCGTTTTGTACAATGTTGGATGGCAAGGTTCGTCGGGTATTAACAGAGATTGCTTCTTCTCAAAGATGTCCTATTTGTGATGATCTTCCAAATGAATGAATAATTTTGAAATTGTATTGAAAAAGAAATCAAAAATGGAGCATATTCATTTGGTTTCTCAATTCTCCATGCTTGGATAAGAAATATGGAATGGGTATTATATTTGTTATATAAAGTTTGCGCAAACGGAAAAATATAATGAAAACCTAACTCAGGCAGAAAAGGCAAAAATACAATTAAAAAAAAAGAAGTTATTGACGAAATCAAGGAAAAATTGATACTGTTTAGCAAGCAGCAGGCAATACAAATGATTGTTATAAATCTCAAAAATTCTTTGCTTGGACGCAGCAAAATTATATATTAAGAAATATCAGTGATAACCAATGGCTTCTTCATGTCGTGTACTCTTAATTCATGGGTCAGCTGTTGTAGAGACATTCTCAATACCCATTGGATTTTTATCTGAAAAAGCGTAAGAAGGGCGAAATAAAGATTTTATAGGATGTCGAGAGGACAATACTCAAAAAGTGAAACCAGAACTTACCAATGAGGATATAATGAGATATCTTCTAGTTTCTTCTGATTCTTACATACATACGATGAGACATTTAAATACCAATGCTGTAAAAAAACTGCTTCTAGAGGCAAGAGCTTTACTAACTTTAGATAGTTCAAGTGATTCCGATTCAGTGCTAAGTGATTAAGTATTACAAGAATTTAATTTAATTTGTAGTATTAATTACTATCAAAAATGCATTATTATTTATTTAAAATACAGTATGGATGTATTATTAATTACTATGAAAAATATGTAATATCATATTCGATTTTATTAATTAAATAAAATTTTACAATTACAGGAATATCTCAAAAACCTAATCTAGCAAAACCTAATGGGGAAAAAGTATCTTAAGATCTTTTTTTTCCCCATTAGGTTGTGCTAGGTAAGGTTAGGTTAAGTTTTCTATCTTCATTAGCCTATTCTTTCTATTTTTGTTAGGCTGTATTAGGTTAGGTATTAAATAAGATTTAAAATCTTAAGATCAGAAAACGGTCTTTAGAATCTTTTCTATCCACATTAAGCTGTACTTCATTGAGTCAGGTCAAGTTAGGATATGTTAGGCTATGCTAGGTAAGGTTAACTTATGTTAAAATTTGTAATGTGGGAGTCTTAGGATTAGAAAAAAATGTCTAGGAATCTTTTCGCTTCCCATTAGGCTATACTAGGTTAGGATAGCTTAAGTTACATTTTTAGTTTGAGGTGCTGGATCTTAGGATTAGGGAATATGTTATGTTAGGTAAGGTTAAGTTATTTTAAGTTTAAAGTTTATGCTTAAAACATTTCTTGGTTAGGTTACGTTATATTGTATTAGGTTAAGTTGTATAAGATTAGGTAGTTTATGTTAGGTTATGTTAAGCAATATTAAATATGGTTACGACATGTTAAGTTTAAAGTTTGTAGTTCGAAAGTTATAGGATTAGGAAATAATGTTTTAGAATAAAAATTAGCCTTCTTATTTAAAATTATGAAAAACTAAAAATAAAATTAAAAATTCAGCTAGAGGGATTGATAGATAATGTTAAAACGAATATTAAAAAAAATTTACGAAAACTCAAATTCTGCGATTTGCAGGACTGATTCCAATTTTAAAATAACCGGTTAAGTGTAATTTGAACTGGACTTGCGCAATTAGTGTTGATTGCTTTTGAAATAAAAATTTTTGTTACGGAAGTATAAAATGATCAGTGACTTCACAAAACACATCCCAAGTGAGTTTTCAAACAAATTTTTTTTTCCTATCTTTAGCAAAAACTGATGGCCTTGAAATTTCTGTTTTTTTTTTATATATCAAATAAATTATTAAAGGTAATGCACTCGTGATAATTTTCGTTCAATCTACACCCTGTAGAGAATATTCCAGAATTTTTTCAATATTTCTTGATAAGTACTTTTAGAGATAAGGGGGGAGAGCGATTTCTCGCACTTTTTTAAAAATAATATAAAGAGAATTGTGCGCAAGTATTACATTATATATATTTTTGAACTCGTTTTTTTACAAGCTTTCATTTGACACTCCACTCGATGACTTGGTAAAAAAAAAGGAAATTTTTTCACTTCCGATTTAACCCCAAAAACTAATCCCTTAAGTCAAAATTTAACTTTCAAAACTACACGGCTCTGATGAGGCTATCAACTCCTATATTAGTGCCAAATTTCAACTTTATATATCAAATAGTTTCGGAGAAAATCGGATGTGACAGACAGACAGACGGACACCGAAGTGAGAATTATGAAAAATTGAATATTAAAATTGAAAATTTGGCTAGAGAGATCGATAAATAATTTCAAGGCGAACATTTAAAGAAAAAATGTCCCGTGAACTCAAATTCTACGACAGGGTAGAGTGATTTGGATGGAACAGTGGGTCTTCGTCCTACTGTGCGTCGGCTGCGTCAGGTAGCACTTTTCTAATTGACGCTTTAATACTGGAAATTATTTTTTTAACTGGAGTCTGACGAAAGTCTGGCCTTTGGATAACACTTATTTTTGGGCTTTATTTGGCTACATTGCGAATAAGCCGACGACTGTGTCCTGCTGCGGGTCTAGAGATTTCTTCTGCCTCAATAAACTTCCTAACTTCTTTTTTGCTTCTGAGTGATTTGCTTCTAAATCTCCTCTACTTGGGCAGTGATTATTTAATGGAATGGAATTAAGTGTAGTTCTAGTAGCTTACGGCCATTGGAATGCAAATCACGACATATTGGTTGTATCCCTGCGCTGATCAAAGCTTGGGTGGCTCGTTTGTAGATAAGGTTGGTGCTCCTCGATGTAATCTGAGGTTATACTTTGGTAAC
Source organism: Pachyrhynchus sulphureomaculatus (assembly GCA_019049505.1). NCBI lineage: Eukaryota > Metazoa > Arthropoda > Insecta > Coleoptera > Curculionidae > Pachyrhynchus > Pachyrhynchus sulphureomaculatus. Next base: position 138,188,062 of record CM032446.1, read on the forward strand.
TAAATAAAATAAATTGAGATTGGTAGGTTTTAATTTAGTGTTTGTTTGATGGCTTCCTAGTAACTTCCTTTTTTAATAATGAACTTTAACGTTGAAAAATTGTGAAGTTTAACCTTCCACTGTTAGTATTTGGAAATTTTTTTTAAAAATGAAGCTATGTTCTTTAAGATAAAGGGTATTTAAAAGCAAGTAAAAATATTTCTTAATTTTTAGTAATTGCGTACATTACGGAAATCTAAGTAATTTGGAAATAAGGCAGAATAAAGTAATTTATCAACAAAATAACTCTTACTTCATTTTAAGAAATAATTTGTGTAAATTTATATATATATATATATATATATATATATATATATATATATATATATATATATATATATATATATATATATATATATATATTGGTATGCAGAAAAGGATCATTTAATGAATTGTAATAAAAAAATCACCCCTTTTGTGCTCCGAAAATTCTTGCTTCATTTGTGACCTAAATGATATCTTTAAAAATTAAAAATAAAAACATACGTGGGCCTAGCAAAGGATGCAAAAATATGGAAATTTTATTACGGAAATTCTTCAGGTCCTAAATTTAAAAGTTTTGTCAATACTCAAGTTTTCAAATAATTTATATGAAAAGTAAAAATAAACAAATCGATCTTGGAGTTTAAAAACTTAAGGGATGACACCACTGTAGAACTCACAAAAAGTCGATTTTTTTTATTAGTTTAAAACATACTTTGAACCGTTAAGAATAAAGAGAAAAAGGTTTTATATTTACACGATTTTTTTGTGTGAAATTTCGAGCATTTTTTGAAGCACGTCGAAGTGCTTCGAAACGGCTCCCCATGGCGCGCGGTATATCTGCTTGAATAATGTAGGAAACAACTTACCTTTCGATTTCTAACTTTTTTAATACACTAATAGATGTCGTCAGCAGTAGTTTATGTTTAGTTAAAATTTTCTTAGTTCGAAACTACTAGTATAAACCTAGGGAGGAAGAGTAAATTAACTGCCAAATTAATTGATGAATTAACAATTTATTATGGCTTGGTAATACGGCGGAATCCAAACCTTGTTGAAAATAGGCGAAAAGATATATGGGCGATTTTGTATCACAAGATGTCAACCGACGAAAAGCTGCAGCACGAGAAGTGCTCAAAGTCTTGGTATGACTGGAACAAGACACAAGCATCAGATTCCTTAGGCTCCTTCCATCATAAACCACCACTTTCCGATACAGTTTTTCATGCCATAAAACCTATTTATGAAGAGCTGAGCAGTCCCAAGTTGCTTGGGAGGATATACACAAAACAGCAATGAAAGTACCTAATGTAGCAACTGATATTGCTGTCTGTACTTTCAATGATGGTCTAACAAGTATTTTAAAAATAATAACAGTATTAGGGTTAACTATTGGCTGCCAGTCCTATAATTTTTGCCTCGAAGCCGATGCTACTGGAATTAAGCGCGCTGAGGAGTGAGTGACGGATGCGGCAAAAGAGGCGCGCCCCAAACTAAAGTGGAAAAGAAATGAAAATGAAGAGGCAAATTTAAGCTATGAAGGACAGCTTTATTTTAAAAAAACACATTTCAAAAAGAAATACGTACGGGATTTTCGATAAGTTGATTATACCCTTTTTTATTAAGAAACAACTACGATTTTTTTGGGTCGAAAATCGAACTTTTTCTTCGAATGGTTGCCATTTTCACAGAAATCAATATTTTCAAAATCCTCTACCTATTTCTCTAGCTATTATGGTGTAAATAAAAAGATAATTTTTTGTTTTTCCAGATTCAAATTTGCGGCAGTTATACTGCGTGCCATGTAGCCTCTTCATTTCAAGATATCTTATGAGAACAGCTCTATTGCTGCCATTTTATAATTTCTTTGAATAAAAAAAAAAATTTCCATACTTAGAAATCTGCCAGATAACACCCTTAAGTATTTTTATTCAATTACTTTCCCTTCCACATGAAAAAAAAAATTGCAAGAACCGCTTGATTTTCGCTCGCCACTGTGATGTTACTCCTTAATCTAAACTCGTAGTTTGATTTAAAGTGTTTTAATATTTGGGTGGGTCTCTGAGTCATTTGAGTCTTTAGGTGAAGATTTTTAAATTTTAGTCGGCGAAAGAAAATATGAACTTTCGTTGTCAAAAAATATATCATATGTATTTTATAATAATCCAAAAAAACTTTGGATATCAGCATTATAATTAAAAAGAATCAAGCTTTATTCCTTTTGATCTAATAAAAGTCGCCATATGCATTTACTAATATTGACACTTTGCCGAAGCCCATATACCTAGTAACTAGCTTTTTCTCTTAAGTCTAAAGTACTTAGATTTTGAAAAGCTTTAACCCAAATAATACAAAAATTCTGAAAAAAATTAGCATGGTATGTAGCAGGACAATTATTTCTTCTGTAACCCTCAAAAATTAGTTGAACAATATTACAATCATTTGGTTCGTAGTTAATAATTGCGTCGGTCATTGAACTTTATTTTAGTGCGTCAAAATATCATAGTATTTGCATATGTAATTAACTATTAAGCTTAAGCAAACGTCAAATAAAAATTAATGATAAATAATTTTTTGATAATTTTTTTTTTATCAAAGTTTATAACAAAAATTTTAATATTTGTATTTATATTGTTGATAATTTTGCAAGAACTAACTAAAAAAATATACCCTAACCTTTTTTTTTCCATCATCATCATCTGCCATGCACATTGATAATCTTATATAATTTTTTTATGGCCACAACACACGTCCTACCGGGAAATCTTTAAGTTGTTTTAAAAGTATCGCGCATGTGGAAGTAGCTATTGTATTCCTTGGGCAACAAAGTCTGGGGTTTTTCATTTTTAAAAAACCGGTCAAGTAAAAGTTGAACTTGTGCATTAGTGTTCCGTACGTTGATTGCTCTTAAAATAAAAAATTTTGTTACGGAGGTATAAAATGATCAGTGACTTCAGAAAACACACCCCAAATGAGTTTTCAACAAAGTTTGTTTCCAATCTTTACTGAAAACTGATGACCATGAAATTTCTGTTTTTTTTTTTTTATATACCAGATAAATTGTTAAAGGTAATGCACTCGTGATAATTTTCGTTCAATCTACACTTCGTGGAGAATATTCCAATTTTTTCAAAATTTTTTGATAAGTACTTTCCGAGATAAGGCGGGTGGACAGCGATTTTT